>JAIGNY010002190.1:402500-510000 GCA_020152595.1 Chiridota heheva
CGAAAAGTTTAAATCTTTGCGATTCCCACTTGCCATTGAAATTCAATAACAATTCAAACACACACAAACTTCCATTCAATAACTTTTACAATTTAATCTTTACATACGATCAACAAAAGATTTAATTACTTTTAAGGCAGGAGTTGAAATTTGTACTATTTAGCTATGAATGGGGCTATATTTGGCTTTGATTCGCCATATTTTAAGAGCTACTTGATGTGGAAGCTTAGGCCCCATTAACAACAGGCATAAATCTGCATTAGTTTACCAAGCTGTTATCAGCTGTAAAACTGATCCAGAAATTCAGACAAAAAAGCTGTGAATATTATTTTCACCACAAATAAATGTAAAGTTTACCTGGTGAGTCAAATAGATTGCACAAAAAGGAAAAAAAAAGGATTGCGAAATAAAGAAACAAAAATGTTTCAAAGTTGCTGGAAGGGGGCAAGGAGGGGTGAGAGGGGGCAAGGAGAGGGCGGGAGGGGAGGGGGCATGCAGAATTTGTGATGAAAGACTAAGCAGACAGCTCAAAATCTGTATGTATTTTTTTTAATTTCCTCCTTAAATCTTAGTCATGAAAAATGATGGAGAAAATATATTCATGTTAGATTTTTTTTTTTTTTTTTTTGGGGTACAGGGAGGGAGAATGGAGGGTGGAGGGGAGGGGGGGGAGGGGTGGGGAGGGGGGAGGGGCAGGGAGGAGGGGCAGGGGAGGGAAGGGGAATGCAGAATTTGTGATGTATGACTGGGCAGACAGCTCCAAATCTTTATGTAATTTTTTAAATTTCTTTCTTAAATCTTAGTCATGAAAAATAATGGGGAAAGTATATTCATGCTAGCAAATGTTTTTAGGGCATATGGTTAAAGACTACCAAAACTTTTGGTCTGAATTTGCTGCACCACTTCAAAGAATTACGATAGATATTTAAAAACACCAAAAATCTACAAAAGAAAATACCAAGTTCGCCCTGTAACACTTCACAAAATTTGCTTAAAATAGGAAAATTGATGCCTGGGATTTTAAAATGCTTTAAAATGGTCAATGTTGAAACCATTTTAATGTAATTTGTTGCTACTAGGATGGTTTTAATAGAATTGAAAGTAATTTACCACATGTTGCCACTACACATCCATAACACCTTTATCAGAAATGTCCACTCTATCACATGAACATTCTGTTTATGAAATTATCTAAAAATTCTCTGAATGAAGATGCAGGAAATGTAACAAAAAGATCACTTAAATGCATGCATATATATCAACCATTAGTATCCATGTATAAATTTATAATTTACCAGGAAAACTTGGACAGCTCTTTCGAGTGACAAAACACATTTCCTCATTTCCACTCGCAAAGATTGATTTTTCCAGAGAATTATAACAAGTATTGACTCCAGCCAAAATTTATTTTCTGTTTTGCATTAAAATGACTTGGAATGAACTGAACGGGGATAAAATTCCATGAATCTTCGAGGAAGTTGATAATTTGTCTTCTCAAAGAGAACTTAAAACAGCTCATAATTTCTTTGTGTTTAGAGTTATTTATCATTTGTTATCATTCAGTGCAGTTTTTTTTTTTTTCCTTATTCAAAAAAATAATCAACTATCAGGGCTTTAATTTATGACTTATTAATATTTTTTAAACTTAAATTAGGGATATTTAAGAAAGAAATGATTTATTTGAAGGGTGAAAATTATAGGTGACCCCACTTCAATGGCATATTTTTCAACTATCTCTGTATCCTTGTGAACACTATAATTAATGAGGACAGACACAATCAATTCTGAAAATCTATATTTTCAAGAAAAACAAATCTGTTCATCAATTCTTTTCATTGACTGCAAGCAACAAACAACAATTTACAGTTTCATGGAATAATCTCACAAAAGACTTCCCAAAACATATCTCAAATTCCAGGTTTTTCAATTTCTAAAGTTATTTTCTACTCCCAAAACGTATCTCAATTCCAGGTATTTCAATTTCTAAAAGTTATTTTCTACTCTGAAAACGTATCTCAATTCCAAGTATTTCAAATTCTAAAGTTATTTTCTACTCCCAAAACGAATCCCAATTCCAGGTATTGCAAATTCTTAAAGGTATTTTCTACTCCCAAAACGTATCTTAATTTCAGGTATTTCAATTTCTAAAAGTTATTTTCTACTCCCAAAACGTATCTCAAATTCCAGGTATTTCAATTTCAAAAAGTTATTTTCTACTCCCAAAACGTATCTCAATTCCAGGTATTTTAAATTCTAAAAGTCATTTTCTACTCCCAAAACGTATCTCAATTCGAGGTTTTTCAAATTCCAAAAGTTATTTTCCACTCTTTCTGAAAGTTATTTTCTACTCCCAAAACATCTAAAATTCCAAGTATTTCAAATTCTAAAAGTAATTTTCTACTCCCAAGACATATCTCAAATTCCAGGTATTTAAAATTCTGAAAGTTACTTTTACCCGTTCTAAAAGTTATTTTTTCTAACATCTAAAACATCTAAAATTCCAGGTATCTCAAATTCTAAAAGTTATTTTCTACTCCCAAAACGAATCTCAATTCCAGGTATTTCAAATTCTAAAAGTTACTTTCTACTCGTTCTAAAAATTATTTTCTACTCCCAAAACATATAAAATTCCAGGTATTTCAAATTCTAAAAGTTATTTTCTACTCCCAAAACGTATCTCAAATTCCAGGTATTTCAAATTCTAAAAGTTATTTTCTGCTCCCAAAACGTATCTCAAATTCAAGGTATTTCAAATTCTAAAAGTCATTTTCTACTCCCAAAACGTATCTCAATTCGAGGTTTTTCAAATTCTAAAAGATATTTTCCACTCTTTCTGAAAGTTATTTTCTACTCCCAAAACATCTAAAATTCCAAGTATTTCAAATTCTAAAAGTTATTTTCTACTCCCAAATTCCAGGTATTTAAAATTCTGAAAGTTACTTTCTACCCGTTCTAAAAATTATTTTCTACTCCCAAAACATCTAAAATTCCAGGTATTTCAAATTCTAAAAGTTATTTTCTACTCCCAAAACATATCTCAAACAGGTATCTTAAATTCTAAAAGTTATTTTCTACTCCCAAAAGAATCTCAATTCCAGGTATTTCAAATTCTAAAAGTTACTTTTTCGTTCTAAAAATTATTTTCTACTCCCAAAACATCTAAAATTCCAGGTATTTCAAATTCTAAAAGTTATTTTCTACTCCCAAACGTATCTCAAATTCAGGTATTTTAAATTCTAAAAGTTATTTTCTTCCCAAATATCTCAAATTTCAAATTCTAAAAGTCATTTTCTACTCCCAAGACATATCTCAATTCGAGGTTTTCAAATTCTAAAAGTTATTTTTACTCTTTCTGAAAGTTATTTTCTACTCCCAATACATCTAAAATTCCAAGTATTTCAAATTCTAAAAGTTATTTTTACTCCCAACACATATCTCAAATTCCAGGTATCTAAAATTCTGAAAGTTACTTTCTACTTGTTCTAAAAATTATTTTCTACTCCCAATACATCTAAAATTCCAGGTATTTCAAATTCTAAAAGTTATTTTCTACTCCCAATACATCTAAAATTCCAAGTATTTCAAATTCTAAAAGTTATTTTCTACTCCCAACACATATCTCAAATTACAGGTATCTAAAATTCTGAAAGTTACTTTCTACCCGTTCTAAAAATTATTTTCTACTCCCAATACATCTAAAATTCCAGGTATTTCAAATTCTAAAAGTTATTTTTACTCCCAAAACTTATCTCAAATTCCAGGTATTTTAAATTCTAAAAGTTATTTTCTCGTATCTCAATTTCAGGTATTTCAAATTCTAAAAGGTTCTAAAAATTATTTTCTACTCCCAAAACATCTAAAATTCCAGGTGTTTTAAATTCTAAAATTTATCTTCTACTCCCCAAACTTATCTCAATTCCAGGTATTTCAATTTCTAAAAGTTATGTTTTATTTTCAAAAATGTATCTCAATTCCATTTATTTCAAATTCTAAAAGTTATTTTCTACTCTCAAAACATCTAAAATTTCAAGTATTTTAAATTCTAAAAGTTATTTACCACTTCCAAAACATATCTCAAATTCTAGCTATTTCAAATTCTAAAAGGTATTTTCAATTCCGAAAAGTTATCTAAAATTCATATATGAACGAGTTACCTGCCCATAACACACTGCAAAACAAATGCTGACATTAAAAGATTAGTTTAATCTTCATAAGTATAGAAATGACTGAAATCAGAATAGTTGTGATGTCACAGCCTCAGATTCCTCAAAGTCTTTATGTATTCTATCATATTTTGTCCAGTGATATTTTGGCTCAAAAACCATGGGATATGTCAAAAAAGTAGTCAAACTAAATCTAGGAAGGGTATTTATAACAATATACCACCTGAAGAAAGTTTGAGGAAAAATAATTTCAATAGTTAAAAAATTCAATAACTTTCTTTAAAATACATAAAGACTTTGAGGAATCTGAGGCTGTGACATATCACAACTAGTCCGATTTCAGTCGCTTCTACAGAAATGATACCAAACATTAAACTTAAATATCTCCTTAACGGAATAAGACTTTGCAATGCTTTCTTCATTCACCATTTTGTTTTTTGAAAACCTCTTTGATATAAGATGGACATGCTTGACACTGAACTAATCCTTTGGGTATCTAAGTTTTAAAATGCTGCAAAATGATCAATTTATCTACCTACTGTGGTGTAGCGGTTATCATACATGTCTACAGACCACGAGGTCCTCGGTTCAAGCCTGGGTTGGGTAGACACGCCAGTGCACCACAACTGGTTATCAAAGGCGGTGGACATTGACTTAATTGTCGATGTTATGTCTGTCCGTACGTCAAACCTGTGTTCTCGTCCGGGTCGTATAAAGCATTTCGTGATAGCATTGTTACTATCATAACCAATTACGCAGGTGACAGCCCGTCATTGTAATTGTGTGTTCATTCGTCATCGTTATCGGTTTTGAAAGGACTTTTAGCTGTTTGCATGGCTTGAAACCATTTAAGCTCTTGTAAATGTTTCCTGTCCATATACCTTTAAAATGATTATGAAAGCATTCACTATAGAACAATGTATTGCATGATAGCACAGCAATTGTCTTATTGAATGATGGATGACTCTACATCCTTCAGTTATTTATAACATTAATCTTTCCTTAAACACAGACCTTTCAAAACAGTCTGGGTTGTAATTGTCTGGGTTGGAAAGGGGCCTCTCTAATATTTCTTGTCTTTGGTGATCTGTCACTGTTTTCCAAAGAAAAAGCCAAGGTAATAGCAGATCATTTATGCTTTAAAACAATAAATAATTTGACAAGTGTAGGAGATAATTCAAAGAGGCTATGACTGACATTTGTCTAAATGATCTGCACGAAACATAGAGGTTAAACCATATGTAAAAAGGCTGAAGTTATTTAGTGGTACATCATTCGTCCGAATTGTCAGAGATAATCTGAGGGTGCAAATAAAATACTTTAAAACTACATTTCCAAATTCTGATCTGCTGCTATTTGACGATTATTGTTCAACAATTCTAAAATTGTGCTAGTCGAAAAAATGATTTGTTTATCTCATTAAAATCAAGTCCCAAAAAACTCATGTCCATTTTATTGTGTACATGTCAAGTATATCAACTGATAAAATGATTACCGTTTAAGTAACGACATAGCTGCTACAAAGTAAACAAAAATTGAAATCTAAGAGGATACATGAAAAACCAACCAAAAAGAGTCAAAGAGAAGATAATGCCCAAAGCCAGTGAAAACTTGAATGCTCAATTCCATTGGGTTCTTTATGGAAATCATGCAATAGCAAGACATATATCAATAGAATAACTTAAATGTTGAACAGAGTACAAAATACCCCGAAGCATTACACTGTCTACCCTTATCAGATCAAATAATTGTTTTAACAGAAAATGATCTTTTTAATACACATATATATTTTTTTGTGAGTTTTTTTTTTTTTTTTAGATACTTGAGTATATTTATGTGTTTCTTGGCAAAAGTTCACAAACATGCTGTGCATACAGGCCTAGGTGAGCTCTCTCAAGTGCTACAGTTTTCCAAAGTAAGGGTACAATTAAAAGTTCAAAAGATAAGTTCAAGGTTTGCTTTACCGCCAGACAATGTACATGCACCAAATCTCAACTGTTTCAAAGCTAAACTTCCTAACACCTGTATTGCTGACTAGTTTTTTTTTTTTTTTTTTTTTTACTCATACTTTTTAAGCTCGGGTGGCGTTCATGTCCTCTTGAAGGATTTTTGCGGACTTAATCGATTCAGATTCAAAAGCAAATCCATCTTATATAAAAGAGGACTTCAAAAGAGACAAATAGTGCAGAAAGAATTTAATAATTATTCCGTTTAAGAGATAAAATGTTATTCCATTAAAGAGATAGAATCTTATTCCCTTAAGGAGATATCTACGTTTAAAGTTTGGTATCACTTGTGTTGAAATGACTGAAATCAGACCAGTTGTGACATTGCAGCCTCAGTTTTCCAGTCTTTATGTATTCTATCATATTTTCATCCTGAGATTTTGTGGCTTAAAAACCATTTAAATTTCCATGATGTCAGGAAATTAGTCAAACAGAATCTTGGGTAATTACAATTTCCACCTTAAGGAAGTTTGTGGAAAAATAATGCAAATAGTAAAAAAGTTATATATTTTTTTATTTTTAATACATTAATAATTGTTAAGAATGTGTGGATAAGGGAGCCAACCTTTCATAGTAGACTCACTGCACCAATCATTTCTACATACATAAGACAGAGCTTTCAACTTGAATATTTCCTCAACGGAATAATATATTAAAGTGGTTTCTTCACCATTTTGTTTCTCTTAAAGTTCTCTTTCATATAATATACTTGCTTGACCACTAAACTAATCCTTTAAATTGAGAAATGGCAATCGCCCACTGATGAATATTCACATGGAAATGATTTTCATCTCAAATCTTGATTTGCTGACTTGAATTACAAGTGACATTATGAAAAAAGTGTGTTTCTATTAAGAGAACATCAAATTCATAAAAGAACAATCTATTCAAATGCTTACATAGTGTCTTATCAAAGTTTCACTTCTTTTCCTTACAGAAATATTAGCTTCCAATAAGCTTGCACCATACTTGCGACAAGCTAACAATGTTTAGCTTGTGCAAGCACGCTGCACCTTGTAACAAGCTAGTACTTGGAACAAATTAGCTTGCACAAGCTAGCAAAAACTATCTGCAAGCTTGCACAAGCTAGCAAAACTGTTTGCAAGCTTGTGCAAGCTAACAAATACTTCATGCTAGCTTGTGCAAGCTAATGTTAGCATGTGCAAGCTAGCAAGCTAATATTTGTTCCAAATACTAGCTTGCAGCATGCTTGCTGCAAGCTTAAAGAATGCTCGCACAAGCTTGTGCAAGCTTGCAGCATGCTTGCGCAAGCTAAAAATCATTAGCTTGTTGCAAGCGTACTGCAAGCTAAAATTCTGTACGGATTTTGTTGTAAATTCAACAAAGAAAAATGTCATTGTTCCTGTGAATTCAAGCATTGTTGGTTGGGACCACTGACAAAGTTTTAACTGATTTCCTTGTAACTATATAGTACAGCCCTAAAATAAATGGATTGTACATTTGAAAATGGAGATAAGTTCCATTCATGGCATCACAATATTTTCTGCAATTCCTCCAGATAAAAACTGTAAAAGATGCAAACTAACTACGACATTTGCTTTTTTCATGATTTGATCAATTCCAAAATAATCTAGCCTCTAAGTGTTACAGTACTAATCCAATAAAGGTTTTTGTCAGTGAAGAGATTGCTACTATATTAAACATTTTGCAATTCTTAACATCCTTCAGTTGCTTCTCACTAAAATCGTAACAAGCAAATCTTTACTTCCCACAGCTGCTACCTACTCTCATCTCATCAGCAATGATGCAATAATGCTTTTTTGAAAAGACATCTGTTTAAAGATTAAACAAATTACTTGCAGTAAATATGCATGGCCATGAAAAGCACACCTGGATGCTTACTAGTCAATGGATTAAGTCCAGGCTTCAAAACAGCCAAAATCAGTTTAGTCTTCTTCTGCCATTTCATAGCAGCTTGTCTTTTTATTTGCCATTTAAAGGTAACTGCAATACTCCGATAGTAGCATATTTCACTGCATTGGTGTAGCCAGGGGAGGTTGACGGGGTCATACGATCCTCCCCCCCTCAAAAAAAAGAAGTAAAATAACAAATTTGTGCAATTCTTTATAGTTTTAGCGAAACATGGAATACGCAATTTGCATGAGATGGGATTCCCTCTTTAAGATGGCTTGCACAGGTTACAGAGGGATTCTCCCACACTGATGACTGTGTTTATAAATACAGTACCACCAGTCACAGAGCAAATGAATATTTAATATAGCTACCTTTGCACTGCAATCAAATTTTTGTTGATACAGACAGGGGGGGCCCCAAGGCTGCCAACAGGGGGTCCAAAGGAGTGCACAGGAGTTAGTCTGAGAAGGGGCACCTGCTCCAGCGATATTTACATTTTTTAAGCCATATTAGACAGGATTTTAAGTAAAAGAATCTCTTTTTTAACTCTTGATTCACCAACAGATTTTACCACGCCGTCCCTCACAGGGCGTCCCCTGCCCCCAGACCCCACTCTGGTGCTACCACTGTGTTCTAAGTGCTTTAGATTGTTTGTTTAGACCAATCAAATTAAAGGTAGAAGAGAAATTTCACAAATAATATGACACCTATACAAATAAACACACCTACACAAATACACAATAATGACACCATAACACAAATACACACCTACACTTATGACACCTACACAAATATGCAGTGGAATACTCCTTTCTGAGAGGCAGTGGAATACTCCTTTCTGAGAGGCAGTCTTCTGGAAGCAACATGCCAAAACTAGCCAGGCTGTTAAATCAGGCACAAGAAGTTTGTACATATCATAACAATTTAACCATCAAAATAGACTAATTGAACAAAAACAAAAAAAAAAAGGGTTATGCTGAAACAAAATCACAGCTGTTAAGTTTTCAGGTATTTTATATGAAAAAAAGAAGGCTTGTTCCTTCCTTCTGACAATACCAAGAAAATAATATGTTTATCAACTTAAGAACTTGTGATAGGAATAATATCCCTTACAGAAATATTAGCTCGCAGCAAGCTTGCAGCACGCTTGTAACAAGCTAGCATGCTGCAAGTTTGCAGCAAGCATGCTGCAAGCTAGTATTTGGAACAAATTAGCTTGCGTAAGCTAGCAAAAACTATCTGCAAGCTTGCGCGAGCTAGAAAAACTTTTTGCAATTTTGCGTAAGCTAACAAATATTTTACGCTAGCTTGCGCAAGCTAATATTAGCTTGCACAAGCTAGAAAGCTAGTATTTGTTCCAAATACTAGCTTGTTGCAAGCATGCTGCAAGCTGAAATTTCTGTAAGGGAGAACTGTGCATTCACTATTTTCTTGTAATCCTTTTGTGTTTTAAAGAGTGTTAACTGTCTTCTCAAAAGCATAGCACACATTTACAACCACTTGTTTCACCACTACTAAGAAAATGAGATAAAATAGTTCTTTGTGAGAACTTCTTCTCAAGAAGTCCACAAAATCTTTTCTGTCAAATTTGTTAATACTTTAGACGTCATGCCAAGTACATTTTCCTTTCGTAAGAACATTCATCATTCTGATGTTACTGATTTACATCTCAAAATACTATTTAAGCTTTTCTGCTGCCTCAAATAGGCCTATATAACTTCATGGATGAAACTTTTCACCATAGGCGGGATTTGGGAGGAGCAAGGGGGGAGGGAGGGGGGCTCTTTTCCCCCTACTTTTTTCTCTCCAAATCTATATCTTTTGTATGGTGATTCTTTTGTATCTTCACATGATATTGCCCCTCACTTTTCACTTTGCCTCCCCACGTTTGGTAGGTAAATCCCACCTATATGATTGTCAGCATGTCAACAGCAAAGCTTGATCATATACTGTTACAGTAGTTAAAACCAGAGAGTTCAAAGCAAGTGTGATAAAAACCCAAGAACTTAAAAAAAAGAACAAATGGTACAATTGAAGATAAGTTCAACTGAAAGGTGTAATTTCAACAAAAAAAAACTGCAGGCTTGAGTAGAAAAAGCAGGTAATGTTGAAGGAGTAATTAATTAAATATAAAGGAGGAAAATAATTTAATTTAATGTTCATTCTGTTCTTCTTTTGGCAATTTTGGTATACCTGTTTTGTTTTTTGTTAAGGAATATATTAATGGATTTTCATTTCTTTATATATGATAGAGAAAATTTTAGAAACAAAGTAGTGAAAATTCTACATTAATATCTTATTCCATTTAGAAGTTACAAAATTCTTAAGTATTTTTGACAACATTTTACTGATTGGCAACATCTGTGATGTCATAGAGACAATTTCAACAAAATGTCTGTTGTATTTCCTTAAAAATGATATGGATGTTTTTCTCACTGAAAATGTGATGAACACCAAGAAAAGAAGAAAACAAATTCTTGTAAATTATATATTTTACCCTATGAACCAAAAATGCTGTTCGGTAATGTAAAAAAAGTGTCATTAAATTTATAAGAAATACATGAGAACAGTGCTGGCATTGTCTTGATGACATCACCAAGCTGAAGGACATATACTGTACGAGGTGTTTTTTAAGAACATTTTTCTACTCTTTAAATTGATATAGCTTCTAAACAGAATAAGGTATTAACATAGGGTTTTTTTTTCACCACTTTGTTTCTAGAAATTATCTCTATCATATATGAAAAAATGAAAATCCATGGGAATATTCCTTTGAGCAATAGTACAAGAATAACACAAAACAGTATGCACCAAAGCTACAAAAATTGTCTTTAATTGATACAAATAATACATAGCTTTGTTGTTTTGAAGTCATACATGCATGTATACAAAGCATGGAATTCCAGCAAAGTGGATCACACAATAATCCTTGTTCAACAGTGTGTGGTTATCCACAACAAGGCATGCATGACTTTGTGATTCTATTATAACAAAAATCATTTACATGAAAACATCTAGGCTACTTTCCACTTACTTATAATTATGCACTTAAATGAATTCAAAATCAAAATCAAACAAATATATCGCTGGGTGCTTGTAGTTGTCTAAAAAAAAAGAGAAACAGGGAGAGAGATCTCCGTCAAAAAGGGAGTTCAAGAGCCAGAACAATCTCTCTAATTGGCATTATTGACCACTTGTCTTCAGATGTTTATTTCATCGCACAGCGTTAGAAGAGGCAGAGGTATTCATGTTTGATCAGGATAAAGAGATCGAGAGGCATCAAGCACAGGAAGCAGCGAGCAGAAAGAAATCAATATGGTTTTAATAAGAGCAAGCAAAGAAAGAAAGACAAATAATTCAGCTCGAAACTAGGGGTGAGGCAGCGGTTTATTTACATGCGACAAAATTGAACTGGTGATAATTCGTGTTGGGTTTTTATCCATATAAAGTCTATTTGCGGATCTGAGAATCGGTGACGTGTTGAAATGTATGTTTCACACAGCTCCAATAGATTGTTTCAAAGTGATTCATGGGTGACACCAACCAAATAAGAAGACAAATACGGGAAAGCAAGCATAATACAATTATTAGTTACTGTGTACACATCTAGTACAACACAACATATGTTTTACATCATTTTGTTATATTAAGAAGATATAAAACTGTTGTAACTAAATTTTGTATATGGATATATCATATTTATTGATGAATCAGCAGGGGTTTAGCCAGTCTTTCGGGTTAGAGTCAGTTGGGGGTGGGGAGGGGAGGGGGGATCATTGAGTGAAAAGCTCCAGATGGCCTGAAATGTTTCTTAAAAGAAAATGTAGATATTTTTAACCTTTACAAAATAATCATTTAAAAAAATATGGAATGAAAATATTAATGTACAAAGCATATTCATAATTTTATTGTTTTACAAATCACAATTTCAAGACCAATAATTCAATTTGAAGGTATTTTATAAAAATCGATTTACTCTCTTTGTGGGCCAAATTAACCAAACTGAGACAAAATTTTATAATTAATGTTTATGTTTTTCCACGGAAAACGCAATATTCAAACTATCACAACCCTGCAATGAACAAAGTTTGTTTACCTTTGTTTTTCTATTACACGTTAATAGAAAATGTATGGACGGTTCAGGTTGAGACTTAATTATTTGTCCATGTGCATTCCTTCTTGCTAAATATATTTTTGCTAAACTTCAAGCAGCCCCGCTGATAATTACTTGAGATAAATAGTAAGTCTCCAAAATTCTTTGATACCTTGAATTGCTTAATTTCTTAAACGTATTGCACAACAGAAGAAGAACACACCTCTAATTATTGCAGGCTTAACAGCGCAATTTATTCCCATTCAGCCACCTTTTTGGTTTTGTTTGAAGTCCTCTTTCATATAAGATGAACTTGCTTGACCCCTGAACTAATCCTTTAAAAACAGCATCCAAGCACGAAAATAATCCAGGTAATCAAAAATCATAAGAGAAAAAAAAAATCCTTCTTTGTCAGCTAAGATGATATAAATCCTACGATGTCATTAAACTTGAATTGCACTGGCCTGGGATGGATGTAATGCATTTATAGTACATAACTTTATGCAAATGTATGTGTGAAAGATATAATCACTTCCATGTTGTGATTGATAGGATATTGTTCAAATTGGCAAGAGATTCTACAATGGAGAAGGTATTTTTGGCAAAGTAATCACTATTCACATCTCTTAGCTTTTAATGTAACTTTTAAAGTTCAAACATATAAACCATGGATGTGACACACATTGAGATCATCAGATTGTAAAAGAAAAGGAAGGCAAAGCATTTGCAATTCACCAATTTATCTGGAATTACTGCCACTTTCCATTTAAATATATTAAAGCCAACTTCAAATTTTAATTTTGTTGCACGATCAGAACAATACCTTGGTACTCATACGGTTGGTCATGCAGTTCCTAACATCTAAAACGTTATGCGGAAAACAAAAATAGTTACGTAACCAAGCTTATTCCATTTTTAGGTGTACTAGCTATTTCTTGCAGGTAACAAAATCAATTTTAAATGTCATTTAAAGAGGCGAAATCATCATACAGACACAAAAATTATAATTTGATTTAATTGTTTGATTGGTTGAAATTTCATTCAATTGCTGCATGATTCGTTGGTTCTTATTTCACAGTATATATTAAATAAAACCCCGGTAAATAACATAGTACAGTATGTTATAACCCAGGCAGTTTGGGCGATAAACTTGAGTTGTTTTTCAAACCAACAGTTATGAGTTGGAAGAACTATTCTTCTTTTTATTATTATAGTATTATCTATTATTATCAATCTAACCCACATGAAATAAAACAAAGTTACATTGCAAAACTAAAGCCTGGAAAGACCTTCATTATTTAGCCACATACTCACTTAAAGGATTAGTTCAGGGGTCAAGCAAGTCTATATTAAATGAACAAGGACTTCCAAAGAAACAAAATGGTGAAGAAAGCATTCAAAAATCTTATTCCATTAAGGAGATATTGAAGTAATAAGTTTGGTATCAGTTTTGTAGAAAAGACTGAAATAAGACTAGTTTGGATATATGTATTCTTTCATATTTTGTCCTACAGTTTTGTGGCTTAAAAACCATTGGATTTGTTCAGAAAGTATGGTAAAATATAATCTAGTAAGAGTAATTTTAATGAGGACAAATAATTCAAATAAGTAAAAAAGTTAAAATCAATTTTCTTTAAAATACATTAACAATTGTTAAGAATGTGAGGATTGAGGGTGCCAACTTTCCACAGTAGACTTACTACACCATTCATTTCTACATAGATAAGACAGCGCTTTAAACTTGAATATCTCCTTAACGGAATAAGATTAAGAGAAAACTCACATACAATGAACATTTCTATGAAATGCCATTTGGGCATTAATTAATCGCAACTTACTTTAGTCATAATCACATCAAAGTATAGTCGATCGTATCGGAGAATAGTCGATCGCATCGGAGTATAGTCGATTGTATCGGACTTTATCCATCGCTTCAGACTTTAGCCCATCGCATCGGACTTTACTCTATCGCATCGGTCTTTCCTCAATCGCACTTTAGTCAATCGCATCAGACTTTAGTCCATCGCATCAGACTTTACTCAATCGCATCAGACTTTACTCAATCGCACTTTCGTAAATCGCAGCAAACTTTTGCTTATCTCATCGCACTTTTGTACATCACATCGACTTTCTGCTCAACGCATCGCACTTTCGTCAAAATGCAATCGACTATACTCTGATGTGATTTAATAAAGTCTGGTGCCGATGGACTAAAGTATGATGTGATTAATTAATGCCCAATTGGCGTTCCATACATTTCTGCCTTGTAAACTAGTACTGATGTACAACAAGATCCCTACAATTTCTATGCAATTCAAGTCGAATCTAGTAAGATAGCAATCAACTTGACTTACAAATCTTGAAGGGGATGAATTGATTGTGCATGGATATGAAATATTTGAGCATTTTTTTAAGAAGAAATTTTGCCTTTCTACAAAATTTCATTTTCATAAATGCTAATAAAGGAGCATTTTCAACACAGAATACCCAGGAGAAAGAAATTTCATCTGAAAGGATTATCAAATTTCTAACAGGGTTCATCCTTATATCATGACGGTAGAATATAATATTCAGTTAACAAAGTCACTTGCCCACAAAGCCAAAGATATGAAGGCAGAATCTATACTGAAATTCGATTTTTAAATAAACATTTATGACTGACAGACACAGAACAACAAGCATTTTTAGAATTTATAAAAACACAAGTTTAATTTAGACGACTCATTGGTTTGAACGTGGGACCTTTAAAGGCACTGAGGACAAAAAGTGAAGGCGTATTTTTCTTGAGTCTTGAGAATATTCGAACAAACTTTAAGTGCATGCAATGGTATTGAAAACCTTTGATACGAATGTACAAATTAGATCTGCGTTATTTCCAAATTCCCTTAAACTTGGCAAAAAAGATGCCCTCATTTTTCGGCCAACAGCTCCTTTCATACAAGCTGCGACCCAAGACGTGGAAAAAAATCTATAATTCTAGCGTTATAAGCGCGGGAAAAACGGAAATTTGCAGGAAGAATTTTTTTTCTTTTTATTTAAAAACAAAAGATTTTTTGAGTAAACAACAGTATCTTAAAACATCCCCCATCTACTTGTGAGATGAAAAGTACATTAATTGCAGAAATGGGAAATACATAAATAAAGATGTATTCATTACATTAAAATTATTTATGTCACAATTTTTTGTGGGAAGATTTTCGACACCTTTATTCAGAACCATGGGAAATTTTATAATTCATTCCAACTCTGCTGCACCTAAATCATGTTTGTATATTTCAGTACATGTTCATTCATTTTCTATGGTTTTTGACTTGAATTCATAAAATTTCCTGCAATCTGCAGTTAACTTACAGTAATTTTATTGATTAACACAATAAAAACAATTTCTCCAGTGTCTTCAATGAGCAACAATTCAAAATGTAGTCATTATACAAATATCCCCTTTCAAGAATTCTCCACTTCATAGCAATCACTAAACATCTTCAGGAAATATCCTTGTTCCTACAGTGCTCCAGACTGTCCTCTTAGGTTGCAAATTAAAATCCAATCTAAAAAAAAAGCTGTCTTAATGCCCCTTCTCAAAAGCAAAACCAAAATCAAATTCATTTATGAGCCCAGCATTTAAACCAAGGGGCAGATAATCAAGTCTGCAATTGATATAAAATGACAGTCAGTCCCACTTGATGCCTATTTCGTAAAACAAGTTATCAATGTGTACAGTATATATCATTGTTTGATCTGAGATGACACAGCCATACTTGTAATGCTTAACTGACGATGCATGCTAATTTTTATATATTTTTTTATCCTCAATTGGATTCTGACAGTTTCGGTTTAAAGTTACTCAACATTTATCCCGTCAAAGAGTCTTAAAAGGCATGATCTATTTATTCCCTCGCTGCTTCCAGAGGATTTAAAACTAATCCTGCATGTTTTGATAATTGATTTCTCACCACTGGGTAAGATGAACACATATGATTTCTGTTGGAATGCATGCACAGATTAGAGCAATCATTGGAGTATGTTCAGCTGTGCAGACTGATACAACATTATTACCGAAGATGACATCACACTTCCATCAAACATCATTGAAGTGAACATTATCGAATTAATTTAAACAAAACCATCTTCACATATTTCTGCCAACGAGTGGATTTTTCCTAGAGGCAACTTAGAATTAATGGAGAGTATTTTTTAAGTATAAACCCAAAATCAATACCTAACTCATCTGAAAGAGATCAATTAAAAACTGCATACAAATTTTACTTCAAGGAATATTACATTCTTTTAGGTTTTATTAAATATTAAAAAGACAGTTTCCGACATCTATTCAGGTGGCCATGCCAACACATACTCACCATTTGTACCATTAATAATGAAAATTGTAATCATTTCACAATTTTCATTTCCCTTATCACCTTAGTGTCAATTTAATTCAATAGATTTACTTTGCTAGAAGAAAAAAAAGGAAGTCAGAAATATTTTGGAGGCCCTCAACTTAACAAGCTCATGAGGCCACCAGAAAAAGCAATTTTATTTTTTTCTTACTATAGGAGATTGGTATATGGATATATAGCAATAATACATACAGTGTATAAACCGCATTTAGAAAATCAAAAATTTTCCAATTTTAACACACAATTTCTCTTCACTTTTTTAATCTTTCTGAATGCAAGGGCCTAAGCTATAGCTTAGTTAGCGCTGTTATAACATCACTAACTTGTTATACTTGTGTACCAGTGTTTCTGTAGTTAAAGGAAAGGTATCGTCCCATAAATAAATTCAAAAAAGTGAAATGATGGTAACGTCACATCCAGTTCCTGAATTCCTTATTGATCGCAGGAAATCTGCGATGTTATCGATCACCCATTCGCAGACCAAACATAGGGGCCTACATGTATTATCGATAAAATCACAGATTTCTTGCAATCAACAGGGAAAATTGAGAAACGGAAGTGAGGTTACCAACTTTTAAATTTAATGCTTATTTATAATAAAAAGTGCCCCATTATAGAATTTGCTTTTTATTTCAACATATATTTACTGTACTGCTAGTCGAAAAAGGGTAGAGTTTTTCTGTAGCCATTTTCCTACATGTGATATCAACCCTTCACTGCAGCATACACAGGATATTGAAACATAGTCAGTTGGACCTAACATTGCTTACGAGATTACAAATTGACGAGAACGCACACCAAAGCGTATGAATAAAGTGGAAGACAAAACAAGTTCAATTGTATTACTAGGAACATGTAGGGGGTGTAGGGGGGGGGGGAGACCTAAAAGAAGCAAAGCTTATTTGGATTTAGGCCACCCAGGAAGGAAATAAGCAGTAAGGAACACTAAGAAGCAAGAAAAAGAAAAGAAATCTAAGTCCCTGAAAGAAACTGCCAACTAAAAGATCCTTCCCACCCTACTTCTTCCCTGCCCTTCCCTACCCCAACCCTTCCCCTACTTATCCATTTCCATCCCCATCCCCCCCAAAAAAAAAAAAAAATACAATTAAATGCTGAACTTCATGGCATAGCTATCATTTCAGCTCTTTCTAATCACATGTTACTCCTGCTGAATATTCATGAGCACAAAAACATTGCCACATCACTTTGGTATTATTTATCTTGCTGCAGGTGTACAGTAGTATCTCAAATTAGGTCAAGATGTAAGAGGAAGAAGATACCTTTAAATAATCTAATTGTACCAAACTCTGCAGCTTGTGGCTTTTAATTACAAAACAATAAAACAAACAGAAAATTTGTTATAGAACGATGCGAAAAGGTCAGTGACTTACAAAAGCTTATGTGAAGGATATTTTCCACACAAAAATAATCACTTTTCAATATAGAATGTAGCATAGCTTGGAACTAACAAACACATTTGACATTTGCAAACAAAAAAATTTCAAGTTAAGATTATAACAAAACATCACATGTTCAATCTTGCACAAGGTTTTAATACATCCTACGATGAAACCTAAAAAAATTCCCCTTCTAAATCTCTTTTCAAAATTCATTTAAAAGGATACCATTTATTTCCATCATAATAATTTGACAGTTGACATTTTGCAATATTCTCCTGAAAAAGTCACTCGGGGGTTTCTCACACATTCAGGCACAATTTGATTTTTATGTAAACTTTATCTGGCTTGTCAATCACAGTAATATTCACATACAGGTTCATATTGTTAGCAGCACATCAGTACATTTTTTCATTGATGGCTTCCAGATTATTAAACAGTTTGGTCATATGACATCAATTTACTACGAAAGGTTGCTTCATCTGCTTAGCATTTCATGTTACAGATTGAACACAAAGTATTATAGTTTATATATTACATTATATAATGGCTAGTTTTTGACCAATTTTAATGGGTCTTTTTTTATATTCATTTTTTAAATGTTTTTGAAAGGAGTTTAAATTAGTCCAATTAATGTTGCCTCTGCATGCTTGTTACTTAGCATTTTATGTTACAGATTAAAGACAAAGTATTATAGTTTATATATTATATTATGTATGGTTAGTTTTTAGCCAATTTTAATAGGTCTTTTTTTAATATTTTTTTTTAAATGTTTTTAAAAGGTTTCAAATTAGTCCAGTTGATGTTGCCTCTGCATGCTTGTTTGTAGAATTTGTAACTGTAAAATTTGTAACTGTGTCTTCATAATCGTAATTCTATTCATCAAAATAATGATCATCATCAGTGCCACTGTAATTAACATCATTACCAATCATAATTATCAATCCCCATCATCATTAGCTAATGGTAGCAATACAGTGAGTTTCAAGTTTTGTCAAAAGCTAGTTACAAGGCCAACCCTCCCCACCCTTTCTACTCTCCAAATTCATGGTACTTGTTATTAGCATAATGGAGATAATAAAAAACTGATTACTGTAAAAACCATATTTTGCAAACAGGTAAATACACTCTTCTGCAAAGAGAACAATTGTTCCACCAATGGATGAAATATTTCTGTGTCTAACCACCCCTAATTCAATAAGAGTATGCCTTTTTAATTTGACTCAGTGAAATTTGTGGCAGTTTGCACAACCATTCTTTAGGGAAATACATTCTAAATTGTTCAGGAATAAAGGGATTTCATCATTCCTATTAATAAAGTTCTGCCAAAATTAGCATGCAAAGTATATTTCTGAGAAAAAAAGCTGTATGAAATTTTGAGCAACCTTGAGAAAGGGCAGAAATGCCCAAGAGCATTTCATATTTCAAAGTCTCTCAATATTAACAGTTGCTATGAGCATTAATTTTATTATATGACAATTTCGTAATAAAATTTACCAAAATGGGATTCAAATTTCTGATGTAAAGAATCCATAAACTTAATGCCACTCATAAACTTCTAAGTGCAATGAATTATATTTTGATACGCAGCTGCAGTTTTGAAAGCTGTTTCAAGAATTACAAATCCTAAAAAAAATCACAAAATGACACACATTTAACTAAAACTGGCAGGCAAACTCCCATTAATAAAAGTGACCAATCTTAAAATTTCCAAGACACCAAACTTTTCCTAAGGACATCCAAATAAAGAATCATGTCTCATGACAAAAATCTATAAATAGGTGATAACATTCCTTCCCTTGCCAGTGTAGTAAAACATCCCAGATCTTCAAAACTAATCAGTTTGAAAGCCAATGACCTCTCAAGCCTACAGCGATAGTTTGAAAACTCATGTAATCTAATGCTTTTTATATGGTCGCTTTGGGGCGGAAACAAATGGGGGAAAAAATTAATTCCCAAACATGCCTCAGTTCATGACCAAATCTGCCTTTACATCACAATCAGCACAGCAAACATATTTCCCTCTTCCTCCACTCCCTCGAGAGAACTCAATACCTTGAAAGGGGGTGAAAACTGCCAAAATTACAACAACAAAAAATGATCGCAAATCAATTCGCAACAAAAATTTTGCTGCTTAACTGATCATTCACAGGTAATTCTAAGCAATATATAAACGAGAGATTTCAGACGAAATAACATTAACGCGACACAATCTGGCTAGTTGGAAATTTTTACGTACAGTAAGTAGTGTAGTTACTTTAGGAAGCCATTTAACATGTGAGACTAGTGGTACAGTATTTGATTGTGTTTTATGCTTCATATTTACTATTCCATAGATTGCCTTCAGTTTTGCATCTTTACTTTTCTCTTCTTTAAGATTTCACAATTTCCAATGTGCATGATATATGAACCGGTTTTTCCGTTATCTATTAAAGTTCTTTTGCAGAAGTCAGCAAATAACATGCAAGTGAAGGAATTTCTTAGCAATCAGTAATAATGTCAGAGAAAACTTATGTTGGAAGATTTTACCATATCAGGTTCCATCTTCCTTTGTCTTTTAATTAACCCCATACAAATCACACAAGGTGGAAAATCCCCTCCTCCCCCACCACCCCACAAAAAATGTAAACACTATTTAATCGTAGCGCACAAAACTTCTTTGAGCAAAAAAAGAAAATCAGTTCTACAGATTCATAAACTTTTCAGTTTGTCAATTACGGATGACGAGTAAAACATATGTACCATTACTGTGTGAAAAACCTATGCTACAATTAAACGACTGTTCTATACTGAAGCGAACGAATGTAATCTTTACCAGGTTTATTATTATCATTTTCCTTCATTCTTTATGAAGTTGAGGAAACTTCCCTCAGTGAAAACTGACAATTCATACAAGAGATCCACTATTCCTTTTCATTAATCAACTCTGGAGTGAGATCTGCAGAAGACTATGGAAAGTAATTATCAAATTTGTGCATTACCTGACAAAAAATGTTTTCAACCCTTGGGTGAAATTCACAGAGCCAATGAATAAAATCTGCATCAATAAATTACAAATACTTCAAGTGAGGAATTTTTATGCAAATCATTTTCAGTACCGTAAAATCAACTTCATTTGCCTCTTTGGTGTTGCACTTAAGGTTATAATGTATAATGATTAAGATAGTAGTTTGAAACAAGTGCAATACCCTTGAAAAGCCAAAATCACTTCGTACGTGTATAGGTGAAATGCATGCCAACGGTACGTACATTTTTTAACCCTTGAGCCTATTTTCTGTCATTTTCAGTTAAACTTTGAAGAAAAATCATACTAATAGATAAGACAATCAACATGTAGCTAGAAAAAAAAAAAAAAGCAAAACCAATAATGAGGCACTATTAGTAGTAAATGTGAAAGCTAAATCATCATCATCATCTGTACAAAAAACATAAATTCTGCTCAATTTTCCCTAAAATCGTCAAATTAGCAAATTATTCAGCAGAGTAAGCAAACCTAGAAAATGATGAGAAAAACGAAGTCACAATAACACGCAAACTCTGAGCAGTGTTTTTAATACACTTCGGATGGTCACCTGCAATTAGCTCATCTGATTGCTTAGTTTCCCGGGAGCTTCTCTGCTAATTGCTCTTCTTCAAGAAACTGTGAAAAGGCAATTTTCTAGTACGGCCACCTAGGAGTATCATATCACTTACAACGGTGCTGAGAAACGAAAAATAAAACTCAGGGCAAGCCTTTCAACAGCAGTAAAATGCTATTATACATTAAACAGAGAAAACAACTCGAGGAAGCTGTTCCGAGCTCATGATTCTGAAGACATGAAAAAATGTGCGGCGACTGATATTCCAATCGATAAAAGGCTTTATACTTACGTCCCTTGACAAATCACAAGTCAGAGACGGGATGCGAAGAGGTCAATCATGTTATAGATTCTACGACAAATATTTACATGGATGCAACCTCACATGAGATGAAAGTTTACTCATACTGCAAGATTAGAGATGGAATGAGAAGAAAACTTTTCACATGGAAAGCGAGCAGAATATTGATTTTCTTTAAGGATAGGCCGGTTTCATCTGTGTGATGTAAAGTGACTTGAATCTATTAGGCTGAGTCTTTTTAGGGGCCATCAATTCTTTTTACGCCTTTTGGTAAGTTTGGATGCGTGCATTTTATTGACTATTATTAGCTTGTGGTTTGCTTTGTTAAGGTTTAACGGCACCGCGACAGTCAAAGAGTCAAACCTGCCAGATTACTCTAATCAGCTTGTGGTTTGCTTTGTTGAGGTTTAACGACACCGCAACAGTCAAAAAATCAAACCTGCCAGATTACTCTAATCAGCTTGTGGTTTGGTCTGTTGAGCTTTAACGGCACCGCGACAGTCAAAGATTCAAACCTGCCAGATTACTCTAATCAGCTTGTGGTTTGCTTTGTTGAGCTTCAACGGCACCGCGACAGTCAAAGAGTCAAACCTGCCAGATTACTCTAATCAGCTTGTGGTTTGCTTTGTTGAGGTTTAACGGCACCGCGACTGTCAAAGAGTCAAACCTGCCAGATTACTCTAATCAGCTTGTGGTTTGCTTTGTTGAGGTTTAACAGCACCGCGACAGTCAAAGAGTCAAACCTGCCAGATTACTCTAATCAGCTCGTGGTTTGGTTTGTTGAGGTTTAAGGGCACCGCGACAGTCAAAGTGTCAAACCTGCCAGATTACTCTAATCAGCTTGTGGTTTGGTTTGTTGAGCTTTAACGGCACCGCGACAGTCAAAGATTCAAACCTGCCAGATTACTCTAATCAGCTTGTGGTTTGCTTTGTTGAGCTTTAACGGCACCGCGACAGTCAAAGAGTCAAACCTGCCAGATTACTCTAATCAGCTTGTGGTTTGCTTTGTTGAGGTTTAACAGCACCGCGACAGTCAAAAAGTCAAACCTGCCAGATTACTCTAATCAGCTCGTGGTTTGGTTTGTTGAGGTTTAAGGGCACCACGACAGTCAAAGTGTCAAACCTGCCAGATTACTCTAATCAGCTTGTGGTTTGCTTTGTTGAGCTTTAATGGCACCGCGACAGTCAAAGAGTCAAACCTGCCAGATTACTCTAATCAGCTTGTGGTTTGGTTTGTTGAGGTTTAACGGCACCACAACAGTTAAAGAGTCAAACCTGCCAGATTACTCTAATCAGCTTGTGGTTTGCTTTGTTGAGGTTTAACGGCACCGTGACAGTCAAAGAGTCAAACCAGCCAGATTACTCTAATCAGCTTGTGGTTTGCTTTGTTGAGGTTTAACGGGCGCGACACTCAAAGAGTTAAACCTGCCAGATTACTCTAATCAGCTTGTGGTTTGGTTTGTTAAGTTTAACGGCACCGCAACAGTCAAAGAGTCAAACCTGCCAGATTACTCTAATCAGCTTGTGGTTTGGTTTGCAAGTGGGACAGGGAGTTGTAGGAGAGCAAGAAAGGAATTAGAAATGGGTGAGAAAGGAGTGACCGAGGCAAATGCAGATGACAACAACGTCCTCCCTATGATTACGACTGTGCAGAGGGTTGGTCCCAACATTGGGATTGATAATGTGAAGTTTTTTACTGGTCTCAAGGTTCCAAATACACAGAACTCAAAAACTATAATCGCTCTGTGAACAAACTTTTAAGAATGTGTGTTGTATGTTTCTTTTAGTACGATAAACACTAGTATGCGTGAACATCCAGAGGCAACATTTACTAAACATAGGTAATAAATAATTGACAAGCTAAAAGAACAAAATCATCACATCAAAAATTAACTAAACACTTAACTGCTTCTTACTTATTCATGAGCACGTATACAAATTTGTGATAGCGCAAGAGTAACACCTTTGCATGTTTCAAGAAATCCAATGATTAGTTTTCTTGTGTTTTACTCAAACTTTGACTGCGAAACCTTGTTCTGATATAAGATCACAACAATCCTAGACATGGCTAAGTCAATTCACATATTGAAGGTAGTAGCCCTTCACAGGTGAGAACTTGACAGCAGTAATTGTCATTTATAGTCATTTTTCACACAGCTAGTTAACCAATCACCAATCACGGAATCAGAAGAAACGTTCGCACACATCACTTAAATACTTCATCTGTTTACAAACCAATACAACTGACAAACACAGCTAAGTTCATCTCATATTTTCAAGTTATACCACTTATAGCCCAAGAGCTAGAAAAAACAAAAATCTTATGCCTCCTGTCTCTTCATGCCAAATTTTAATTGAAAACCCTTGAAGGAGACGACTAAGCTGTCATCAATACCAAAACATAAAATATCAACGATATGAATAAATCAATAAAAACACAGAAGAATCTGATCTTAATTCATTGCACTTACAGGATATAATATTCAGGATATAGAATTTCAATAAAGGGAATTGATCTAAAGCAGAAGGCTCAACTTATTTAAATCTAGTGGATACAATTACAAATAAATATTAAAATGCCATTTTTTGGATTTACCTTGATATTAAAATTCATGTTTTAATAAGAAGAGTGTATTAAAAGGAATAGTTCAGTGGTCAAAGCAGTCCATCTTATATTAAAAAAGACTTAAAAAAAAAAAAAAATGAAGAAGGGAGGAAACATTCAAAAATCTTATGTAGAAACGACTGAAATCAGACTAGTTGTGACATCACAGCCTCAGATCTTTATGTATTCTATCATATTGTCCTGCGATTATGTGGCTCAAAAACCATCGGATGTCAGAAAAGTAGTAAAATAGAATCTAGTAAGGGTAATTATACTTTTACACGTGAAGAAAGTTCAAGCAAAAATAATTCAAATACTGTAGTAAAATATATCAGTTTTCTTTAAAATACACTTGTTACGAATCTGAGGGTGCCAACCTTCCATAATAGACTTACTACACCAGTCATTTCTACACATATAGGACAGAGCTTAAAACTCGAATATCTCCTTAACAGAATAAGATATTGAAGTAGTTTGTTCACCATTTTGTTTCTATTTAAGTCCTCTTTCATATAAGATAAACTTGCTTGACCGCTCAAGTAATCCTATAAATACCCATGGTCTGACCCAAGATGATAATGAAATGATAATTGTTAGAAGTTGCGAATGTGTGTTTTCCCTTCATCTTGAAACACAAAGACTTTAAAGGTTTATGGTCAGGCAGAGATAAAAGAACGCTCAATTCTGAGCAGAACAGTCTTTACACAGTCATAATAGTATGTATAGTTTTGTTTTTATAGTATGTATTTATTGTCTCGTCGTAATTCACATTACTCTCTCCGCTCTCAAACCTCAATACAATTAGCTGTTTTCCGTTCCCGTTGCAAAACGTTTGGCGACCGAGCTTTTGCTGTAACTGCTCCAAAACTTTGAAATTCCTTGTCACCTGATGTCAAACTTGCTGACAATGTCAACAATTTTAGATCAAGACTTAAAACTTGACTCTTTCTCCGTAATTATTCTTTGTTTTTACCGTTTTACTGGTTTTAGGCTTTGTTGGCTTTTGCTGGTTTTGACATTTTTTTTACGTATGTTATGGTTTTATAACCCTGTAATTTTTACTCTTCTTCACTTCACTTTTAAATAGTTTCTTACATTTAATTTGCAGTTAAATTTCGCTAATTATTTTCTAACATTTTTGTATCATTTTATGTAAATTCTTTACTCTTTTGTTTTTATGTGTATATCTTACTCTTATTTGTACAGCGCCATAGGAAATTGATATAGTTACGTATGCTTCATAAGTTGTATAATAATAATAATAAATAATATAATATAGTCTTTACGTTATAACAAACCAAAGTTCATAAAACATTTCAGCATATGCAGAAAACGATGATGAATTTTACCACAATTCACCTTTAAACCTTCCACAAGGTTTGATGTATGTAAACTAATACAGCTAAATTTCTTTAATGCAAGTCTGTATAAATCTTTCCCCAATTTCAAATATCAAAAAATCAAGTTCTACTGAGAAATCTTGGTCAAGGTTAGAATAATAATATTCAATTTCCTATTCACTATAGTCAACTTCTCCCATTCAAAGTATTTGGGTAAGGACCAAAAAACATTAACATAACCAGTTTTCTAGTTGTCTCATTCGAAGGTCACAAAATATTGCACAATTTATGCTAATAAGGCATCTTGAGTTTTAAATTGCTAATGGGACTTAACGTTGCACGAGTACTCAAAATTCTTGGTACCGGTACTGTACTGCCATGGTATTACTGAAGTACTGAATATTTATACAGGTTACTAACCAAAAGTGGCAAATAGGAAATATAATATATAGTACCAAGGAACTGTACACCAAAAGAAATTCCCCCTTTACAAGGGCCTTCCATTTTAAACAAAACATTAAAAAATAAATATACACATGATCTCTAACTCAATAAGATCAAACAAATCGCCCAATCACACCCCCAGAATCTCTGACATTCTGTTTGTTAACAAAAGTTTGCAACTTGCATTGAAAGTTTATTCAACTCTAAATTTATGCACTTTTTTTTATAAATTCAGACATATCCATTTGTTACAGGGAGTAAATATATTTTTCAACACTAATCACGTCCGTATATTAACAGCATTTACCCCATTGTAACACTATGCAATTCTTGCAGTGACTTGTGCATGTGCGTAATTGGCCGAAAGTTTTATATCTTTAACCGTCAGTTATTTTCCAAACGAGCAAGAACAACACTGTGTAAGCCTACTCTTGCAAAACTTTCAAAAAAGTTACAGGGCAAAATGAAAATATAAAATACTGATTGATTACACAAATCAACACTAACTAGCTTATACACTAAAGTAACAATGAGTTACGGCGAAGTCATTTAAACTTTTGAAAACTCACATTAAATGCGATTAAAACCATAAACAAATTGGAGGGATTACTGAAATTCCTCATCCAAATGGCAAAGCAACTCCCAGATTTTAATTTCAAAGCCATTAAAGGACCGAAATGAAAGTTAAGAAATCCTTCAAAATGGCATCCGGAGCACATTTTGTTTTGTCCAATATTGTGCAATACTTGTCTATGGGCCAGGCAGTTGGTATTTTAGTTGGTATAATAGTTGGTAAATTGGATTTCAAGTTGATTACAGTTTGGCTTTTATACTGTAGCTTAATTTGGCTTTTTTGGAACTGATTTGGCGTTTTTCTGCTTGGGACGATCTTGACATATTACAGTTCTTTGTTCAAGTTTTGTTTGGAAAAATAGTTGCTAATTGTGAGGATAATTTTTGTTATGTGACTTACAGATTATTATTTTTAAGGTAAATGTGACATGATGGGGGAAGGGGAGGTTTATTTTTCTTGCTTTTAAACTGCCCTTTCGTGTTGGAAGGAAAAATTTACACTCAAAATGTTCAACACTTGTGAATTTGCAACATTTATTCATTGACTGCAGCAATTCTCAGATAAAAGTGAATGCATACATGTCTTTTCAAAGGATTTATATTCCTATGAAATTTTCTTGTTACGATAGTACTGAAAAATACAGGCAAATTTCATGACAGTTGGGCCTAGAAAGTTTGTACAAAAGTTATAATTGGTACTTTCCTGCTCTGTAGTAATGTTACTGTATTGCATATTTGCAAAACTAGTAGCACACTGCTGTAATTACACTACTGCAGGCCATCTGTTATTTAAAACTTGAGGAATAATGAGAACATTTACAAACCTCGTAAGTTTTGCAACCATGACTTCCCATAAATATTACGTTCTTATATGAAATTTTTAGAATATGTAACATTAAGATCAGTTTGTTTGTTTAATGAGGGCTTAACTCAAATTGTGCTTGAGAGCTGAGATCATTCCTGAGGTGGGAAGGAAAGAAAACAGGGGGGGAGATTGAGAGAAACATGAGAACTAAAAGGCAGAAATCTGGGATCGAGAGAGGATTATGAGTGAAAAAAACAAAGTAGAGAGTGGGGGGTGGGAGATCTTAGATCAGACCTCCGTGGTGTAGTGCTTGGTGCTTTGTCCTCTCACCCGCACATCCCAGGTTCGTATCCCGGTGGGTCTGCAACCAGTGAGCTTACAACTGGTTATCAAAGGCCGTAGCCATCTTGATATAATGTCCAGCACTTGGATGCTTTCAGGATGCTAAACCTTGCTATGCTATGCTATACTCAAATACATATATATTTCTACAAAATCATAGTTTTGCTGATTTATAAGTGATTTAACTTTTTTAACTTAATCTTGCAAGTACCGATACTGACTTTACTCGCCGGTATTTTGGTATTTTTCATTTGGTGGTATCATACCGGTACCATTAAGTACCAGTACTTTTCTTAGTACCTGTATACCGTGCAATGTTAATGACACTTTTCTTGTATTTATGGTTTTTAGTATATTTGAAACCATTTAAGCATATGTTGTTGCTACATTTACCTTTTAACTTTTTGAACGTGTGTGACATCAGGACATCAAGATTCAAATTAATCCCTACAAACGTTGTCCTCAAAAACTTCACTAATAATTTCTAATTTATTATACTTCTTTTAATGAAACAGCTTTGTTGCTTAAAAAACACTGGTCAGACAAACAATATGCATATAAGAATCATTCTAGATGACAGCTGCAACTAGAAACAAAAGTACAAAATATGTAAATATAAACACTAATGGAACTTTGAGTATCCTCAGTCTTGAAAAACACATATCAAATTTCAGACTCTTGGGCATCAGTAGGTGAAAAAATATAGAAGTTCAGAGGGGTTTCAACCTAGGAATAATGTGATACAAAAGGTTGTATCTCTATTTGAAGCATTGCATTCTAAATCAAAATAAGTGGTTCTATTTCTCTTCATCCGTTCGCTCCCGTGAGATAAAACCCGTATATATCAAAGAATGTAGGGTATGTCAACTACAGGAATTTCACAACTTTTCTGAGGAAATTCATATTTTTTCTGAGAAAATTCACAATTTTTCTTAGGAAATTCATAATTTTTCTGAGGAAATTCACAATTTATTTGAAGAAATTCGCAATTTTACTGTAACAGAATAGAAAACAAACAATAACTGTGTGTGCTATACAAGGTGTATTATTAAGATCAGATTCAATATATCTATGTGGAAGAATGAGATTAAATGGATCGCTTCTGTTAGCCAATAGGGGACTCGTGTAAAAAATAACATACTAGCAGACTAGGAGTAGAAGGTTGTACCTTAAACGTAGCTGGAAAAAATCTATGATTCCGGCGGTTATAACTGCAAGAAAATTGGGAATTCGCCGGAATATAAAAAAATAATTATTAACATTTTTTTTAATAGATTTCTTCGGTAAACAACAATATATGTGGTGAATATGTGCTCTAAAAACGTCTAATGAAAAGTACATTAAGTACAAAAGAGGGAAGTATACAAAAGATGTATTAACAACATTAATATTATTTCTGTCACAATTTTTTTTCGTGGGTAGACTTTCGACACCTTTATTCAGAACCGTGAGAAATTTTAAAATTAATTCCAACTCCGTACCTGAACTGCAACCATAGAACACTTTAGAGACTGATAAACCGGATCTTTAATCTCCTCAAATATTCACATCCTCTTTTAAATTTGATGTCAATTCTTCAGAAGTTTAACAATATATAATAAAATTAATAAGTTCAGGTAAAAGAGAGAAGATTTTGCACATTTTTTGTTATACTTTGTTTATGTAAGGAAGACAAAACCCTTGTAATCGAAACTTACATACAAAAGGAACTTTTGTCAACTGTTCATCTCATTAAAATCTCCCGTTCCCTTTCACACCTCCACCCAACAACAACCCTACCCTTCCACACACCAGCCCAAGCCAATTGTGAGTATGGTTAAACCAATGGGTACATCTTAAGGAAACTGACATTCTGATTTGCACAAAAATCGGCCAAGAAACTTCTGCATCTCGGAAATGAAATAAAATCCAGCTGAAATTGTTTTTATATTTATAACAAATTATTGGAAATAAACAAAATGGTGGGCATTATAAACATTTATCTTGTTGCTCTTGCTGAAACTGTACAGCTAGGTTAAACATTGCATCCACATGATACAAAACTCCTTCACCCTAATCTTCCTCTTTCAGTCAAGAAAAAAAAAAGTAAGTTAAATTAGAAACTAATAAGTTTGTCCAATGTGGTGTGCACAACACCAGCCGCTGATTCCGAGCAGCTTTCTTCATCAACTTACTTACCTTGAATAAACAAACATGGTCCCTTGAACATCAGTTTTCTCCTGAAATTAAATAGAAAGAAGAAAAAAAACATAAAAAAATTCATTCAATTTTGAACCTTTATAACCAAAATCGATAAAACAAAATATATCACCCAAAACCATTCAATTTACACCTTATGACCAAAATCAATCAAACATGATATATGACCATTGCCTCCCATGATAGTTGTACATTTTCAATCTAATCAAAAGCTATCAATGATCTGCATCATCCATCTAAATAATTAAACTTGATGACAAAAGCGATTGTATATCAGAAAATGACTATTGCCCTCTATTGCCCAAAGACCAGTAAGCTCAAAAATAATGGTGGCTGCAAACCATTTTCTTCTGGTTGAAGAAATTGCTAGAAGGACAGTACTCTTACATTAAAGGACTATGGACAGCTAGAGGCACTATGGACAGCTAGAGGCAACATGGAAATATTTGGTTTAAAATATGATTTAAACCATTAGAACAGCAAAAAATGACATCAAAATTGGTTAAACATTGACCAATTTATAGCGTTTTTAATATTTAGCTGTTATTGCACAATAATGTGTATCATCAATGGAGTAAGGATCCTTCATTTTTAATTCCTCTGTCAATGTTGTATGAATATAGAATTTGACTTGGGGCAAAATTTGATGGAACTTGGTCATACCCCGAATCATCATGTATCTAGAACAGACATTCTGAAATTCACAAGTAGCTGAATTTGAAGAACAGAATTTAAAGAATAACAACAAAGAGTTTGAGATGTGTTCCTATTACTATATCACAAATTCCACACAAATTAACAAATCTTGAAACTTTGTTTAGTCATAACTTGAAAATTAAAGATTCTTTTTACAAACTGTAAAGACTGTTTTACTCAGAATTTCATGCTCTTTCACATATCTTGAAACCGCTAGATGTTCTTAGTCCTTTCGAGAATTCAGGACAGTACAATAAAAAGTATTAACGTCTTTTGGTCCGGATCGCTATCTTAAGTAGATAGAAATATGTGCTTTATTCTTTATTTTGGCAATTGTTTCTTTTTTCAGAATGTCCTGAGTGTTCTATTCTTGACTACTGCATTGTCTTGCACATCTTGGATTAAAAGGGAAATGATGGCAGTTAGGGAGTGGGGATGGGGGCGGTGGGGAAGAGAAAAGTGGCTGAGATGGAGACTGAAATGATGGCAGTTAGGTAAAGAGTATTTCAAATTTTATTCCAGCATGTAAACAAATAGTAGTTTCGACATGCTCATATTGCTTTTCTAATCTTATAATGAAAAATACAAGAATAGATGGAAGCCAGGACATTTATAAAAAAGTAACAGTTCAATAACATTTGATGAAATAAAAGATATATGACACAATTTTGTAAATAACAAAAACTGTTAGATTCCATGTTTAAATTAGACGTGCGCCACACTTTTGCCTTCGCTAAACAATTTACCAAATTTGTAGTCAGTAAATTTGTCTTTTATTTAAACAAAGTAAAGCGAATTTATACGCTTCCCGTGCTGAAGATGTAGTGACTAGAAAATTGACAAATTAAAATAGTCGGATAAAGTCCATACACAAATTAAAAAGGAATTTCTTCTAAAGATAAAAATTGTTGTCAAACGTTTTACCACAGATTATATAAAGTCTCATTAAGTACAGTGATTTTCATGGTAAAATGTTGGGTTGCGGTGGTTCAGTTAACTAATTCAGATTTATATTCAGTTCCAGGTACCAAAATCTTACCTTGCCTCCCCCTTATCGACGGACCCAAATTTCCATAACAAATAAACACTATCCACATACTTAAAATAGCCCCTCAAATGTTCAGCAAAAAAACACCTGTGTTTTGCCACATATTCTTTCAGACAATCTTGGACAAAACTCATTAGGAGACACCCCCGCTCCCCTGTTCAATGTTGGTGAAATGAGTGGAAAATATTGATAATTGCTTTCCGTGTCTCTGTATTTCCTAGTGAAATATTTTGGCAACATTGAAAGGAGGAGGAACGGGGGGTAGGGGAGCTAAAAAATAGCTGTACATTCCAGTGGGTCTGCAACCAGTGAGTTCACAACTGGTTATCAAATGCCATAGCCGTCTTGATATAACATCCAGCACTGGATGCTTTCGGAACGTTAAACCATGCTATGCTATGCTATGCTATGCTATAAATATTTCAAATACCATGATGCAAACTTTCGGGTAAGCTGGTACGTGTCCCAACAGTTTAGTCCTGCATTGTGGGCTTCATGTCAACAAATACCATCTTGGTAAAACTCAGCTCACATGATAACAGATGGTGCAAGTGTACAAGTGAATTACGATAAGATCTAAGCAAACAAAATGAAGCAGGGAGACAGTGAGAAAAGGAATCTTTAGCTTAGTGGAGTTTTAGTTAGTCAATTTGTGCCAGAGAGGTTTTAAATCAAAAGTGAGATGTTCCGAGAGAGTGGTGCTGAGAGAATGGTGCTGTGCTGGGAGAGTGGGAAGGGGTGTTGGTCTTGGGAGTTTTGAGTGGTAAGGTTTGTAAGAGGAGTGTCAAGGGTGAGGGGGGGGAAGGGGTGGCAGATGAAGGCAAAATACATGTTAATCATGCAATTACCTATTTGAAGACATGAGAGTTAACAACATAAAATGCTAGTATTACAGCAAAGACAGTGGAAGGAAATCTTTTTCAAAGTTATTCATTTAAACCTACTATTTTCATATTTTGAAATGTATAATGTTATTTATTTAAGCCTTCTACTATTTTCATATTCTGAAAAGTATGGTATTTTAAATAATGAAAATGTTCAACAATACAGACAGAGCAAATTACATTTATAAAACTGAGAAAAGCAAATATCTAATAATATTTAAAAATATTTAATACATAACTTTTTAGGTACTACAAACTAACGGAAATGATGCTTAAGTATTTCTAAATATATTTCATCAAAAATGCTTTACAGTAATTGGACACCATTTCAGGTGCCCCAGCCTCAAGAAACAAATGGTAATAATAAAGAGCTTCAAAATCTAAAATAATTACCATACTACATATGGATCAATCGTAAACACGATACTTCAAACTTGAATCTCTGCAATACATTTAGGTTACTATTTTATTTAAGCCAAGTTACTCTTAATGGAATTTAAAACACATGTCAAAAAAGAACAATTCGCAGAGTATCTGCAAAAGAAAATAGCAAAAAGAAAATAAATGCGCTGTTACACATAAACAGCATTGTCACCATAAACCACAGTAAAACTAAGGAAGTTTGCTTCATATACTGTGCACAAATCTTAATTTAGAGGGCACTGTTTATCAATACATTGGAACAAAAATTATTTTAAGTCATCTGCTTCACAGAAAATGCTTTTGGTAGAAAATATTGAGCTGTGTGTTTTTAACCTTTTTGTCAAGTTTGAAACAGCCAGTAATAGAAATTTTTCAAGCATTTTTGTTACTTTTCATTCTGCTATAAAATGGCAAGTTATCTTGAAAACCACCGTAATGTTCTGATGACTTCAAAATCAACTAAAAGCAGTGGATATATTTCAGCCACACAAAAGATTTAATTTGTTTCAAAACTTAATAGTTGTCTTCTATTCTTTAAAACCTTAATACCTTTACAAAATAAGTGTCACTCTTTGGACAAAATAAGTGTCACTCTTTTGACGAAATAAGTGTCACTCTTTGACAAAATAAGTGTCTCTTTGGACAAAATAAGTGTCACTCTTTCGACAAAATAAGTGTCACTTTTTTGACAAAATAAGTGTCACTCTTTTGACAAAATACTGTGACTCATGTGAAAATGTATTATAACTTGTTTATGTGGGAGTGCAGTAGCCCAGTGGTTAGGGCGTCAGTCTCGTACTCAAAAGGTACTGGAATCAAATCTCAGCCATGGCACTGTGCTGTGTCCTTGAGCAAGACACTTTATCCCATTTGCTCCACTTCACTCAACTGTCAAATGAGTATCAGTTTCTGCTGGGGAGTTAACCTGCGATGGACTGGTGCCCCATCCAGGGGAATCAAGTACTCTCATTCGCTTTGCACCAAGGAAACCGGGTATAAACACCGGCTCTATGGGCCCTTGTGGGTTGGTTGATAGGGTTTAACTAGCTCTGTGGCATGAATGTGCATTGCAGCCTATCGGCCAGTATTTTTGCTTGTTCTTATAATGGAACTATTTTAAGAAACAAAATTCCAGATTTTCTTGACTTTGTGTTTCACTCAAAAATTAACATTTGTACAGTTTCAGAAACTTGGCTACTGAAAATGATAGTGTGCTTTGTGCCCAGCTCAACACGGACGATTTTGATTTTCATGATGTGCCTAGGTCGGAGCGATCTGGAGGCGGAACTGGAATTTGATTCAATTCGAATCTATCCGCTGAAAAAGACAGATCTGGTGAATATACTTCGTTTGAATATTCAGTGTGGAACGTAAAATCTCATTGTGATAAATTAACTGTGCATATTATATATCGTCTTCCCTACTCCGCGGTGCATTCAGTCAGTGGAAACATTTTTAGCAAATTCAATGATTATTTGGAGGTTAAAAGTGTAGCATTGACAGTAACCTTGTTATTTCTGGTGACTTTAACATTCACTTAAATGATGTGGAACGTAATGAAGTAGTGAAATTTGTTGATTTGTTGGAAACTTATGGCCTTTCTCAAAAGGTCAAGAGTGCAACCCATACCTCTGGAAATACACTTGACTTGATAATGTTTAGGAGCAATAATGACATCCTTATATCTGAGCCAACTTAGTGAGTATTTTATTTCTGATCATTGTTTTGTCACCTGCTATCTTGCCTGTCCAAAACCTGACATAACCAGAAAAACTGTTACATTCAGGATTATCTCAGATATCAACAGCAATGATCTTGCTCATGACTTACATGCCGTGACTAAGTCTGCTATGCAAATCAATGACTTAAATCAACAAGTAGCTTTTTACAACATGTCACTTCATCGCATTTTAAACATCCATGTTCCTTTAAAAACAAGGACGATCACAATTCACCCCAGAATACTTCAGTACACAAATGACTTTAAGGAGCTAAAGTGTCAAAGGTGGAGTGCCGAGCGTAGGTGGCGCAAAACAAAAGATACAGCTGATTTTCAAACATGTAAGTCATTGAGAAATCGTTCTGCACAAAAAGTTAGCAAGTCAAAGTTTGTCCAAATTAACGATATGGTTACTGAGTGCGGATGTGACAACAAAAAGTTATTCAAACTCGTGAATAGTCTTACCGGGCGCTCCAAAGGTAATCAATTTCCTGATGAGGATGCGGATGTTCTCGCAGCTAAATTTGGTGATTTCTTCATATGGAAAATTGAGGACATCAGGAATGATCTAGCTCAGCACAATGTGTACCAGCCGCCTCTTACTTACTGTAGTAAAACTATGGAACAATTTGCTAAACTCTCTGAAGATTTCATCAAAAAAATAATCTTACAATCGAAAAACACCCAATGTTACCTTGATCACATTTCCAACGGAACTTATTAAGGATCATATCAACTCCATTCTTTCTGTTATTACTCAAATTGTGAATTTAAGTCTTGTTTTGAGATGCTTCAGTGATCATTTGAAGCATGCTATTGTCTCACCATTACTTAAAAAGCTGGGTCTTGACCTGTCGCTTAAGACTTATCGACCAGTAAGTAATCTTAGTTTTGTGTCAAAAGTCTGTAAAAAGGATGCAGTCGCAATTATGTGTTCACATGGAAAATAACAACTTACTGCCTTCACATCAATCAACATACAGGAAAGGTTTTACATTACTCAGTGTCTAATAATATTCTTGCTAACATGGATAACTCTGGATCTTTCCGCAGCCTTTGATACTGTGGACCATGACATTTTGCTGAGCGTCCTTGATTAAAACTTTGGTAATAAGGGTCAAGCTAAATCGTACTTGGATTGTTACTTAAAGACCACTCATAAAAGTGTTAAGGTTGATGACTCTCTTTCCACTAGATCAAACCTTCATCAGGGTGTATCTCATGGATCCTGTGCAGGGCCTGTCCTCTTTACAGTGTATGCAAGTACATTATTTCAAACTATCTCCAGAAGTCATGGGTTATGCCGATGATCATGCCCTGTATCTAAATTTTAATTCAGGAAATACTGACTTGGAACTAAGTGCTGTTCAAGCTATGGAGGATTGCCTAAATGATGTCGAGACCTGGATGAACACAAATCGACTTGAAATGAACAATACAAAAAGAGAGTTTATCCTTCTTAGTTCGCAAAGTCAACTCTCTAAATCTAATATAAACTGCACAGATGTGAATGATTCTGTTTTGACTTGTGTAAACGATGTTAAGTATCTTGGAGTTTATTAAGACAATGTTTAATCTACGTAAAAACACATTAATGAGAAATGTAAAATTGCAAGTTTCAACCTTTATAATATTACAGTAGAAAGTTACTAAACATCTTTCAATTGATTCTACTCACACTGTTGTACAGGCACTTGTCATGTCACATTTTGTTTATTGTAATACATTGTTAATGGACTTCTAATTCATCCTTGAATAGGTTTCAGTGCATTTAGAACATGGCAGCCCGTATTATCCTCATTTTGAACAAATATGACAGTATATCCTCGGCTTTCAAACTCCTCCACTGGCTTTCAATCAAAGAACGAATTGACTAAGATTTTATCAATTACTTACTTACAAGGCACTACATGGAACTGCACCATCATACATTAGGGACCTGCTAAAACCACATGCAGTGGGCTACTCTTTACATTGTCACGATACTTTGGTTTTAAATATTCCCTGTACTCGCTGTAAGTCCTTCGGCAATGGAGCTTTCTGTGCCTGTGCCCCAAGGCTGTTCCACGTCAGCAATATGCAACTCCAGTACCGTCAGTAGTTTTAAATCAAATCTTAAGACCTTTATTTTTAAACGTTTGTACCATTAATTTTTATTAAGAGCCTTTTATCCATATTTTATCTTACATGTATTTATTTATTTTTCAGCACTTGTGTTTATTGTAATTTATCCTTACTTCCATCTAATTTACTTTCACTTTTTTAGGATTTAATCTGCTGGTTTTTAGTCATTTACGGTTCTAGTTTTTTAGGAGTTAATTACTACTCACTTAATAATAGCTACTTTTACTATATTTGTCTTTTACTTTTGTTTTATACCTTATTTATCTATCTTATTTTTGCTTGTTCTGCTAATTGGCCAGTTCGATAGCAAAGTCCATTTTTGTCTACCTTTTCAGAAGGGACCTGGGGAGGGGCCTAAGGGGGCAGGGAGACCCAAAACATAAATTGAACCAAAATATAATCTGTCACCATATAAAAGATATAAATATGGAAAAAGTGGAGTGGGGAATCGAGGCCCTTGCACCCCATAATCCCGTCTATGATACAACAAATGATATTCCTCATATAATTAAATGAAGACTAAATATTGGCCAATTGTTTGTTTTTCAACATTCTGATTACAAACTTCAAATATCTCATGAATCATGACGAATTAGGACAAGAGATGGCAGCATATTAATAATTGATAAATGTAACCTCAGAATTGAGATTTTCAGGTGTTTTTAAAATATTGTTTTGTCACGCCAAGTTTACAAGCTTCAGGTGTATTTTGCTTCTTTACCGTCTATGCAAAAGTGGTATTATTTACATGTGCACGCAGTGTTCGATTTAATGCTATACCCATGTTGACTTCACCGACGTTCCATTGTTCAACAGCTTTGAACTTATTAGGTACATGCTGTTCAAAAGGTAAATCAGCAGCGAAGGTTCTTGCACAAAACACAACCTTTCATACTTTTCTTTATTAAATTAATGCACAAAAAGTAAGTGAATGGCTCAATATAGTATCATTGAATATATCTATTTATTTTGTACTCCCAAAAAGGGATCCATGACGATAAAAGGCATTGTCAAAAGTTGATCTGAGATTGTTGCGGAAAGGCCTAGTTATTCTAGCGCATAGTCAAAATTCATCTACGTTTCTATGATAAGCCAATGCAGCAGTTTCAACGTTAAAAAGCATATCATGTTGTCTGACCGTGTATAGCAGCCATGTAGTGGCTAGGCCTATAGCGTATCAGAATGTTATCTGACTAAGGCTAACTTGACCACACGGTATCTGTAACAGCCCTAATTACACATCTCAATGACATTATATATGTAATAACGTTGTGACAAATAAAATAACTAGCTTTAGCAGTGGTGTGGATGGTGTAATTTTAAATCAGAGTAGGCTAGCCCTAATTAAGCTTGGGTGATATTCACCTTCAGACAATATCGATATATCGCTAGATATTAGAGCTGTGAACGTTTAGGGATTTTAGTAAACGTGTACACGCCAAAAAAAGCCAGCGTGTACACGCGTTTAGTACCGTAATTTTCGGAAATACACCAAAATTGCTTCAAAACTACAAGGCGAAGTTAAAAAAATCGAGCAACTAGTATGGCAAAAGTAGTGACTCCATTGCCCAAATAGATGCTGAGTTTTGCTTTCCAAATTGTAAAAAGTTTACTTCTAGAGTATAAATCACATTTTTATGGAAAATAGGCATAGAAATTCAGTTTAGAAAGAACAGATAACTTCCTTTCAATGTCATTTAAAACTCAACATCGCGTAACTATTTTTGCCCTACTCGCTACGGCTTTCAAAGTTCCACTGTGAAAATCTTGCATACTACGCCTACGATACCTTGCCGTAAAACATTTTAAAACTACGCCACCACCCCGGAAGTTATGAAATATCAGTCCTCTCGAAAAAATGGCGCCATCTTTGCAATGCATGCAGAATTTCAGCACTGTGAAAACCTTTTTCTGTTTGTTTATTTTGCAATATTTTTTCTTTCTTGCAAAATTTATTTGACTCATCAGGTAATATTTACATGTAAATGTAATGATTGTCACGATTCAAGTATTTTGACTAGTGTGATTTTTTTGGCAATTTAACAGTTTGTAAAACGGACCTTGATTGCGTGGGATTAAAAGTCTTATTAATTGTGGCCTAACGTTAGGCCTATTGTTAGTTTCACTGTTTACTGCTGCACATTCGCGGTGCATTTTACAAGATTTCGGCGAAATCAAAGTGCCTAATATCCCCATTTATTGGTGATTACTGCGCATTTGTGATTCACACGTTTAAAAAGGATTATGCTTATTGGGTTTACAATTTGAAAAAAGTCATTGATTGGAATTTTGTCAGCCGAATGTGTGTGTGATTTAAATCATGAATGATTAAATTGATTTTCAACAGCAAGACTGACTAAGAAAAACAATTACTAGCAATGAAGTATTTAGTAAACGCTTACAAGGATTTGCAAGCATGTAGCGTGTACTGTACACACTAAACGGTCACAGCTCTACTAGATATATATCGATAATATTGCAAATTGCAAGACGTCACATTGAAATAATATAAGTGTTTTGTATCAGGTAATATTGCTCCAGCACAAAAAATGAAAAGTACAAATTTTAAAGTAAATTTACAGAATTGAATGGGAAATATGTACATAAATCTTCAAATAACACCCATTATTCTATTCTGAAAGAAATCATGTTTTACATTTTTTACATATTTTTTACATATTTTTTTTCTCAAAAAATTAATCACAGAAACAGTGAAATTCCATAAGTTTGAACATATCATTTTTTCACTATTTTCGTGGAACTGGTATATGGCTTTTTTGTTAATGAAAACGGGCCAACTTTACCTTTAAATACTAGGTCCCACTTACTACTTGTTTTGAATTTCCTACTGAAAGAGCATCATTTTTGTACTCTTTTTTAAAGACCTGGACATTCAGAAGTCAATAAATATTCATATAAAAATGTCCTCTGCTACTAAAAATCAGACGAGTGGGCTCAGAAATCTACACACTGTTTGTACTTATGCTGCTTACCGTGCAGAAAGTCTGATGTGTGAACGGACAAATTAGGGGGAAATATCTTTTGGTTTTGAGGATGAAATCTTTTAGTTTTGATGACAAATCTACTTTCAAGTGTCATTTAATGGCTTTTCCACATAAATTTGTGGTATTCCTTTTGAGGAATTTAGATGCGATGTTTAAGGATTTAAAATCGCATTGATTGCAATTGCTAAACCATCACAAATCATGAAAATTAACTTATATTATTGCGCAATGTCCATAGTGGCCTGTGCATACAGAGTATAGTATGTCCAGAATTAAGAATTTCCTGCCTGTGGAACAAAATTTTAGGTAATATTTATTCAAATATTGATGACTTAACCAACTCTCAACATTACTGACTGCCTGCAACTTTGGTATTATTACAAATTACAAACTTTTTGCGGCTGTATAGTAAGAAAAGGAGGAATAGTATATGTTTGGTTGTCATGTTGACTTCATTATTAGTTCATGTATAGTACAAAATCGGTAGAAAACATCATATCGATATATCGATTAACCCTTAAACTTAATATCAACCATATCGATATGGGTCAATATCGAATAATATCGAAATATCGCCAAAGCTTAGCCCTAATGTTAAATTTTGTTAAAACTAATATTGAAAACACTGGCACTAGCAAACTATCATTTGCGTCAACACCATCAAAGCTCATTATCACAAACTAATAGCATGTAGGCCTATGATGTAGAGCATTCTGATTGAGATTTATCTCACCAGCAGAGATTGTGTTAACGACAAATTTGTCGTATATTACGCCATGATTGAAATTTCTTACGACACAGGTTGTACCTGCGTTGTAAGATTTAAATATACTGTAGCTTATGAAATTTTACACCAGAGTTTTTCATTAACATAAATGAAAATCATGACCATCTTACCTCTCTGATGCAATTCAAAGTTTTATTTCACACAAAAATTATTTTGAATTACTCATAAATAAAAGAAAAATGACACAACTACGAGACATAGTACATAGGCCCTATGCATGATGTACGTACACTGTACAGTGTACATGAAAGTTTTGATGTTGTTTTGAATGCAGGCTGTCAATTGTCAACAATATTATTAGCTAGGATTCTACTTTCCACTTAAATTTCATGATTCAACAATCAACATTATACAAGGATTGGGTATGAACTTTTTCTTAATATTTTCATGATAGTAATAGTCCAGTTTGTTAATGTTTTTGGTATTCTAAACGCAATTTTCATTTACTTTAGGAAGGCAGGCCTACACAAGTGTGTGTCTGTGTGTTAACAATTACCTGCATGCTTCGCTTGCGCGCAGTGCCCTGTACATTACACAATGGCCAGTACATTACGCAGTGCCATGTACATACGACGGCAAATTTACAAAATACGCCGAACTTCAAGGGCTTGTCGTAACCAAATACGCCAGGCAAAAAATTATAACGCAACCTCTGCTCACCAGTCTACAGTATGTGGACCAGTTCGAAGGAATTTGTTTTAAATTTAGTTTTTAGGATTGCAGAACAGTTTGCAACTACATTTTTTATGTATAAATTTGGTATATTTTCATTTATTTTTGGTATATTTTCTTTCAATCTTGATCAGGAGTGCTAAAATTTCAGTTGATCACCAATATTTTTGCATAACTTGTAGGCTTCGTAGGTAGGGCTATACAATGTATTTCCCAAGTAAGTCAATTTGCCCTTAATGCCTAAAGGTAAGACTAGAATAATGGTGTATGTAACAAGAATTTCCATCATTCACCATGAGCACTACATAACATTCTATTGTACACATTTGGAACTTAAATTTTTTGTGGAACTAGTCTCATGACTGCAATTTTAAAATTACAATAAATTCTTTACACAATATCAAAATTACACTGTCAGACAGAAAACATAGTTGCAGTTTTTCCTGTAATAAAGAAAAACTACAAGCAAAGAACAAATAATTGATCATTCCCTAGTTTCTTAATATGTATGGGTAAACAGACAACATGGCACTTGGCAGTAGGCCCTATGGCTAAAAAAATCACCCTCACAAATATTTTTTTCTTAAAAAGTTCAATATTGATACTTGTTATAGGTGGAAAGCAATAGATCTACAACTATTCGGTGCCATCGGTAATATTTCTATGAATACGGAATTTTTGTGAACGTTTTCTTGGGAACTGGTCTTTTCGCTCAACTGGTCCACATACTGTAGTTAAACTAGCGTTACACTGTCTGTACACAACTTATGGTAACTAAGCCTAGTGTTAAAAACCGTACTAATATAACATTACATCCTAACGTTAGCGAACTAAAACGAGAGTGCCACAAACCGATGAATCTCTGTTTAAAACACATTGCATGCCTCTTACCCATTCATTTGCCTCCGCATTAAAATTATACAGTGCAACTTGTCCTGCAGTGTGAACAATTCCATTTATGTACGGATCGGTATGCTGCAGAGCTGAAAGGTTGATTTTATCTTTCGGATCACTCGCCATTGTTGTTGACTTCCCGAAAATAGTTGCCAATCAAACAAACTATAATTTACATCAATTGAAGAAAATCGAAAATTCCTATTTAAATTATCGTTAGATCACAATCAAATTAAAAATTAATCTCTTCATTTTTTACGAAGAAATGAATGATAGTTTTTATTTTCAATTGCGGTTGTAGGTAGTCTTTGTGAGTATGTAACTCAAGTTTTCTAAAGCGCTAGATAGTATTTAACGCCTTCGTAATTAGTAGACGGCGCTCTTTACTTTTGGAAATAGATTAGTGAATCTGAATCTGAATCTGAATCGGTTAAGTCGGCAAAAATCCTTCAAGAGGACATGAACGCCAACCGAGCGTAAAAAGTATGAGTAAAAAATAATATAAAAAAAACTAGTTAGCAATACAGGTGTTAATAAGTTTAGCTTTGAAACAGTTGAGACTTAGTGCATGAACAAAGTCTGACGGTAAAGCATTCCAATCCTTTAGTGTGTGAGGGAAGAAAGAGTGTTTATATACATTCTTTTTAGCATAGGGAACCTGGAAATTAAGGTCATGATTATTTCTTGTATTAGTTCTAACGGTGGGGATAAGTTCATCTTTATCAATGGCGACAAGATCGTTATTGATTTTATATAGCATATGTAGCCGGGTGTTGTATCGTCTTGTTTTAAGCAGGGGCCAATCTAATTTGTAAAGCATGTTTTTTACACTAGATTTATAACAGTAGTCTGCCATACAGAACCTGGCTGCTCTCCTTTGAATAGATTCAAGTTTATCCACATCGCACTGGTGATGGGGGTCCCAGACTGCAGATGCGTACTCAAGTACTGGCCTGACTAGAGCTTTATAAGCAGTAGATTTAACGTCGGTGGGACAGTTTGAGAGGTTACGTTTTAAAAGGCCAAGTATAGAGTTAGCTTTCTTGGTTATGTTATGTATATGTTTATCCCATCTAAGTTTATTATCAATTTCAACACCTAGGTATGGGTGTGAGTTGACATGTTTTAGTGGCTGGTTGCATAAGGTATAAACAGGTGATTTAAAGCATTTCTTAGAGGAAATTGACAAGATGTAGCATTTGGAGGGGTTGAAATTCATTTGCCATTTGTTTTGCCATTGTTCAAGTTTGTTAAGATCATCTTGGAGGGTTTGTTGGTCAGAGGTGGCATAAGGAATTTCGTTTTCAGTGGCACCGCGCAGTGAATATACTCCAGTCGACAATACGGGAGGTCGTAGTTGGTAAATGCGTTATGGAGAGGGCTCAGAACCCCATTTTGAAAGTATATGAAATCTAGGGATTTAAACACTGAAATTCAAGGTGGCTTTCACAATTTGTCACAGAAAGCATGTTTTGTTTTTGTTTTTTATTACATTAATGCATACCAATATATGTATTTAGGCTTATATGAATTTCCCCATCCAAATATATAGATTTGTTACAGTTCTCTTAAATAATGTTTTCATGTTTTTTTTTTTTTTTTTTTTGCTTTTCATTTTAACTGGCAAAAGATGGACATTTTGACCATCCCTATGTCCATCACTGCTTAGTAAGAGCCCCTTGATGACTCTTTTAGAATACATCCCTTGTATAGTGAGATAAAATATGATCAAAGTGGGTACGATAAGGAGTATGGAGGTCGTATTGTGAAAGTGGAAGCAGGACTTTCCAGTCCATTTCACAACTAACCTTAGGGCCATGACACGTCCCGAGTAATGCGAAAAATCCATTCATGATAAAACAAATAGTTTTTATTTTCACTTTCACCGTGGTCTATGGATATAGGTATCTAGTACAGTTTTGTGACAACTTTGTAAATACCTGAAAATATTTGTACCATTCTTAAAAAGCAAATAATATGTTTACTCTGGTGCACACTGCATCCAAAGCCAGGACACAATTTTGAGATAATATTCTAGGATGGTGAAACCACGAGCCACTTCCCCGGGCCGAACGTGGTATAATATTCTTTTTTAAAAGTTATATGAAATTATTGTAGGTCATTCTTGAAGCTTGAAAACAAATCGAAATCGATTCACAAATCCTACATAGAAGATAAGCTCGATAACGTACATTTAGTTGGGCCTATTTATTTCACACAAAGCATGAAGTTTCTTCGCTGGATTTTCTGCCGCTGAATTTATTCAGCCACCCCTAACAACATTCACTGCAAAAAATAATACGCTTGCTTGGCGCCCCCCTCCTTCCCTTCCCCACACACACACTTGGCACCACCACGCACAATATATCAATAATTTATTTCGGAAAACTAAAACTCAATTTCTGATTTTCGAAATGCAATTTTGTAAATTTTGAAAATAAAAATAATAAATTTGAAAATCTAAAATTCAGTTCAAGGCCAGATATCGTGTCAATATGGATAGTAATATACAATAAAAGTCACCGTTTCTGATTGATCATACATAATAAGCGACAATCAATAATCTCCGCCGAAGTACAGTGGGACTAGCAGTTAGTCTAGCACACTGTACATACACACAACGCGCACGTACTTAATTGGAAAGATCCACAACCGGATGTGACGTCAATATGTGAACATCGCAATTCCACGAAAATTAGTGAGTCTACATTCCATCTTTAACGATATCCAAGGTGTAATTCTAAAAATATATGAAAAATACTGAAAATGTATCAAACATGATTATTTGGATTATAGCATAGGCGTAGGAAGCTATATTAAAGAGTGTGTGGGGTGGGGAGGAATAGGCGAAGGGGCGAAATGGTTGACAAAGATTACATTTTTGGGGTGATTATGTTATGTATGCGTTATCGCAAATCCGAGCGCGTAGCCAGGTTTTTATTTTGGGAGGGGCGGATCTATCAGCTGTATACGCTTTGCACATTCGACGTGGGGTCTAGGTCAAGCCCGAGGGCCCCTAGTGGGGTCGATTAGCTGTGCGTTTTAGTGGACTAGACTGTGTCTAATATTGTATTCAATCACCACTGTCAACGCCTACTCATTTGAAAAGGTCGGTTCTTTTTTGGAGGGGCACCACACCTATCGCCCCCTGGCTACGCGTCTTAGCACGAGTTTCACGCGTGGGGTCCAGAAACCCACTAAGGGCACCTGGTGGGGTCCATGGGAAATCCCCCGTATGTGTCCAGGAGCGAAGTCCTGGAAGATCCTCAATTTTACCATTTTCTAGGGTTATGTTGGGGCATTTCTAAAACTCAGCAAGATTTCTGAGGACCATAAAAAAAATTCGTGTCCAGAAAAGTCACTATGTTACGCATACCGCAAACACTCCTTCCTTCAAGATTAATGTACATTGGTGGAGGAAGGCAAGTGTTTGTGAAAAATATAACAGCATGTGTGGAATCTTGAAATCGACTGGTGCAAGAATATTTATTTAAAAAAATGGTGAGATAGTGAGTGCCCTAGAGTATAGGAGCCCTTAAGAGAATCCTAGTGGGGCACAGGAGCGAAGCCCCAATAGAGGACCAGCAGACCAGGGGACGAAGTCCCGGGAAATTTCTCAATTCTAGCATGTTCTAAGGTAATTCTTTATATTTCTAAGACTCGGCATATGTCGTAAAAGTAAAGGCTTTTCATAATCATATTGAGAAAAATTTACCTTCTTCATGTCGTAGCTTTTTTTCTGGTAAACCCAATAGTGTAGAGCGATATACTCACAAAATACCAAGTACTATGTAGGTACCAACACAAATACACCTACGACGTGTACATGCGATTGGACGAAATTTGTTAGGGTAGCATATCAGTAAATTGAATGTTTTTTTTTTAAACTGCTGACAAATATAATAACCATTTCATAGCATAATCTAATTTTCACTTTGAATTAAGCCTCTCAAAACGTCAAAATTTGCTCCCCAACTCACAGAACTTTCGGGGAAAATTACATGCCCAAACGTGTGGGACGAAAGAGGGTGTCTTCCCCCAACCTTGAGAGTGGGCGGCCTCCCCCGCTGCCCAATTTTTCCTACGCCAGTGTGTGGATTAAATATTAAAACGGTGCAATATAAAATATATTTTTAAAAAGCACAGCATTTTCTGATCCGAAGAAATTTTGAACTGACATTGACAAAACAAAATCATCTTAAAAATGATAATTATATTGGAATAGCGCCGTTATTACCCGCGGTCGATGGAATTTCATCATGATCATTTTTAATCCTTTACCCCTTCACTGAAAGTCCGCAATTAATTTGTCACGCCATGGGTACAGATAGTTGTTCAACCCTCCTCAGGGACGTAGCAAGGAAAATTCAGGAGGGAGATGGGGAGGAACAGAACTAGTCAAACTAAAGTTGACTTCTGATGCACCGACTTGGATGAAGGCTATTTTTGCGCAATTACTTACAAACTAATGCTATTACTATAATCTTAATCGTAATCCGTAAATTATCAAAAGGTCCTCCCACCCTCCGCCCCGTCCCTTCCCCGTCATTTTAAAATGAAGGAAAAATCCTCTTGAAATAAAAAAGCAAACAAAATCTTTTAAGTCTCAACTGGAATCTTGCCCATATGTATTTTCTTTTTAATGTGTTCATCCAAAGAAGATGAAGCCAGTTTCATCTAAAGCATGCGGTTTTCTTTATGGCAGGAAAATCCAACTAAACAAAAAAAACAGTGTTTTGGCATAAGGTAATAAATCGTCCCAAATCCCCGAAACGGGGGTCTAACTAAGAGATTTTGACCGTGCTTGAATAAAAGCACCTGCATGTGGCCATGTACTTCATTAGGCTCACGACAAGACAATAACATCTTGTCATCTGAGTGCTTTGAACTCGAGTTTGTGATTTAATACAGTTTTACAGAAATATGAATTCGAAATCATGCACGCTTTGTCTACTTGCTCCCTGCATGCCCTGCTTGGGCTTTTCACAAGTTCTAACTTAGAGAATTTCACCCATTACTTATATTTATCCATACTCTTTTGTTCGGATCCATTTCATTCATCGACAAATTGCCCATCGTTTTATTTATTGATAAAGATAGAGATCAATCAATGGTGCACCGGCCTGATAGCGTTTGTTTTTTTACTGAAAAGGAAAAAATAAGTTGCAGCCGCAGTATTTACAAAATACAGAGTGACATAATGATAATAATAATAATGATAATAATAATAATGATAATAATAATAATAATAATAATAATAATAATAATAATAATAATAACAATAATAATAATGATAATAATAATGATAATAACAATAATAATAATAATAATAATAATAATAATAATAATAATAATAATAATAATTATAATAATAATAATAATAATAATAATAATAATAATAATAATAATAATAATAATAATAATAATATAATAATAATAATAATAATAATAATAATAATAATAATAATAATAATAATAATAATAATAATAATAATAATAATAATAATAATAATAATAATAATAATAATAATAATAATAATAATAATAATAATAATAATAATAATAATAATAATAATAATAATAATAATAATAATAATAATAATAATAATAATAATAATAATAATAATAATAATAATAATAATAATAATAATAATAATAATAATAATAATAATAATAATAATAATAATAATAATAATAATAATAATAATAATAATAATAATGCGATGAATAATAATGATAATAACGATGATGATGATGATGATGATGATGATGATGAATGATGACGATGACGATGACAATGATAATAATAATAATAATAATAATAATAATAATAATAATAATAATAATAATAATAATAATAATAATAATAATAATGACGCGATAATAATAATAATAATAATAATAATAATAGCGATAATAATAATAATGATGATAATAATAATATCTTGTACAGCGCAAAATCCAGCTAGTGCACTAAGGCAAAATGATGAGGGCGCTTAACAACACAAAGGAAAACACAAATCAAAGTACAATTTAAATTTGTGGCACAAAAAAGTAAACAGATTGAAAAGAAGATAAATACAGTTCAGTCCAAAATAAAAAATTAATGTTCAAAGCAGGTTTTAAACAGGTGTTTTTAATGTTTTTTATTTTATTTTAACAATAAGTGATCCTGACAGTTGCGTAAGAAATCAGTGAGCTGGTTCCAGAGATGAGGTGCAGCATATGGGAAAGAACGGTAACCATAAGACTGAAAAAGGTATTTATTGCCACTATACCAGACACTCCGATAAGTATAAATAATTCAGCTTTAATACCATTGCCAACAAAAAATCATTTGTTTATTCCGGTACTAAACTCTGGATTAACCAAGATCCTCTGTTTAAGAATATCACCTCAATCTCTTTATTTACCAAAAAGCTAAACAATTATCTTGTTACCAAAAATTAGTTTTATGTACAGCTGTATAGCGGGTGGGTATAAGGGTGTGGGGTGGTCCGGGTTATGGGTGGGTTAAGTGGGTGGGGAGGGCTCTTATAGATGTTGTAGAGTATATATTCAAGTTTTGTTTAGTAGGTTATTGTTTTTGTTAATTTTTTTTCTTTATTAAAGGTGGCTGGTTGTCAAGCACTTGCTTTTTCAGACTTCCTCCACTTAATCTATATTATGTAAATAATTTGTTGTATATTGTTTAAAAAAATGTGGAAAAAATAAAATAAATGAAATGAAGCCGCGGTGTAGGAAGTAGAAGAAGATTTTTGTAGCACTGCGGCTCATCAGATTGGGTGTGAATAGGAACAATCTTATGCAAATAAGAAGGTGTTGAATTACAGACAGCATAACATTTATCAAACGTATTTGTTCTGCATGTGTTTCATAAAGAGCCTCACCCTTTTCTACCAGACACTTTAAACAGGAACCCCGAATCATAAGGCCTACAATAATTGTAAAATATGTGTTTAGTATCTGCCCCCTCCAATGCATGTTTCTTTTTACATATGCGCTGGGAGTCTGGTGGGCCATTTTATTGGGACACTGCACAAGGTGAACCAAATAGTAGTATGTTTCACACGAGAGGTTACGAATAACAATTTTCATATGATTACGTTACGACAGTATAGGGGATGACAATTGCTTTCATTTCATTTAATTTTGTTGTCACTATTTTATCATCAAAAGACAGAAAAAGAGGATATGTCTTTGTGAGAACCCCCTCATCTCCCCCCGTTTACCCTCTCATCTTCCCCCGTTTTTCTTTTTATCAGCATGCCAAAAAGGGAGCGGAGGGAATGGTGTTAGACAATTGGAAATCGTATTGTTAGCAGTGACCAGGAAAGAAAGGTTTTAAAGGATTAGTGGTCAAACAAGTTTATCTTATAAGAAAGAGGTCTTAAATAGATTGTTTTTCTATTCCGTTAAGAAAATATCAAAGTTTAAAGCACTGTCTTTGTAGGAACAACTAGTGCAAGTCTATACTGCAGAAGACCGGTGCTCTTATCCTCACATTCTTAACAAACTATTGTTAATGTATTTTGAAGAAAAATGATTTAACTTTTTTTTCTATTTGAATCATTTGAATAAATTGTAATTACCCTTAAACTAGATTCTGATTTACTACTCTCCTGACATATTCAATGGTTTTTAAGCCACACAATCTCAGGAAAAAATATGATAGGATACATCAAGATTTTGAGGAATATGTGGTTTTGACGTCGCAACTAGTCTGATTTCAGTCGTTTCCACACAAATGATGCAGAATTTTAACAAAATAAGATTTTTAAATGCTTTCTTCACCATTAATTTTAGTTCCTTTTTCATCTTTTCATATGAGAACTTAATGGACCACTATATTCAAATGAAAATACTGCAACTGGTGCTTGTTCTCTATCTTAGGCATTCAAAAACACATGAAAAGAACGTGGTTGAGGTGGGTTCAAATCATTAGTGGTCAGGTGGTTAGTGTATGCAAGATTAAATTTTATAGGGAAATAATATCTTCATAACACCTGCAATTTCTTATTCTCTTTCAAAAATTAAAGGCCAGTTATCGCCTCTATAACGCGGAGGTAAATAGAATTCAAATCCTGTGTTTTGATTGGTCAAAACGCAATGGTACAATGGCACTTATATTGTTAGGCCAATCAGTATATCGTTTTGGAATAAAATGTACGCCGCCACATTTTAATCACGATAGATGGCCTTTAAGCGAGGGCGGAATATATTTTTTTGAGAAAATCCCCCCCCCCCTTTTCCCTTGACGCCCTTCGCTACATCAACGGTTCAATATGCGATACCTCCAGACTCATACTTTTGTTCAAACAATAAAACCCTGTTGAATTTCAATTGCTGGTTAGATTTCTGACTTAATAAAAAAGGGGCTTCGCTGACACCTGTAGGCAATACAAAGAAAGCATATATAGGCTCAAACTCGGAGACGTATGGGGGACAGGGAAAAGCTTCCCTCCCCCCATCCCCTTCGAAAATGAAGGAAATTATCCGAAAATGAAGGAAATTTTCCAAAAATTAAGGAAATCTACCGGAAATCTCCCGGAAATTTTCTGAAAATTAAGGAAATCTCACAAAAATTTAGGGGCATTTCCAGATTAGCAGTAACTTTTGATGGAAACTTAATTTACCAGTGCAATTTTCCCACTTGTCAGCGTTTTGGTTTTGGCTTCCTCCCCCTTCCCACTCCAAGAGTTGACCCTTCCGATGCCCTTGCTCAAGCTGCATACTATAATTACCAATGTAGCTGGGCAAAAGTCCATCTCAGCTCATACGTACGTTCATTTTCGGAAGGATCCGCCTTGATCCCCACCGACTCGGGGTACTGTCGTGGATCTGGGAACTTCGCTGCCAGTCCGCCCCACTTCATGTATCAGAATTAGACTCTGATCAATCTGTCAATGCAGACTGCAAAGATAATATGATAAATCCGTTTGTTTATTGCAATGTCGTGTGTGAGCTTGGGGAGGTGGTAAAACTTTATTTGGAAGTCTATTTAAAGGCATTATCTGTCAAAAACGATAATAGTTTTTGACAGGCTTACTCAGAGGCGTAGGAAACACATGAGAGACAGGGAGCAGATTCTCCCCCCATCTGCTGAAAAGATTTCACCTTCCCGGTTGCATGCTTCCTGTGGGTGGTAAAATTGGGAAATCATTAGAATAACATCGAAAAAATGGGTAAAACTTTATGAAAATTGGGTAAAATTATTAGGAATTTTGTAAAACTTTTCATAAAAGTTGAAGGATATTTCCCGACAATTGGTCAATTTCACAAAAATCAAATAAAACCTGCCCGAAAAGGGCGTAGCCGGGCGTAGTCCTCAATGATGTCATTTAAGATATTTGTAGAAGTATTTTAATCTTGTAATGTTCCAGTTGTAGAAAATTGTGTCAGTATCAGATCATCCAGGAATTTTCTAGAACTGCGCTACCAATTATTTAATGAAATGTTCATTGAGCTATAACAGACGCTACTGCATGGAAAATATGTCCAATGGCGTGTGAAAGGTTGCATGTAATAATGTGTATATTATTAAGAGCTAATCTGAAAAACATAGGGGGTTGCACCTATTCTGGACAGAAAATAATAGTAAAAATTTTCGCCTTTTTGATAATGAAAGCAGGTTTCATGAATACCATGTGTATACTCCTTGCATACGCCCCAATCTTCTTCTATCAATTATGATTCATACAGGAAACTTAATTTACCAGTGCAATTTTCCCACTTGTCAGCGTTTTGGTTTTGGCTTCCTCCCCCCCCCCCTCCCCCACTCCGAGAGTTGACCCTTCCGATGCCCTTGCTCAAGCTGCATACTATAATTACCAATGTAGCTGGACAAAAGTCCATCTCAGCTCATACGTACGTTCATATTCGGAAGGATCCGCCTTGATCCCCACCGACTCGGGGTACTGTCCTGGATCTGGGAACTTCGCTGCCAGTCCGCCCCACTTCATGTATCAGAATTAGATTCTGATCAATGCAGACTGCAAAGATGATATGATAAACCAGGGACAACTCCTTGGATAAACTGATCAAAGCTTACATATCCGTTTGTTTATTGCAATGTCGTGTGTGAGCTTGGGGAGGTGGTAAAACTTTATTTGGAAGTCTATATAAAGGCATTATCTGTCAAAAACGATAGTAGGCGTACTCAGAGGCGTAGGAAAAACATGAGAGACAGGGAGCAGATTCTCCCCATCTGCTGAAAAGATTTCACCTTCCCGGTTGCATGCTTCCTGTGGGTGGTAAAATTGGGAAATCATTAGAATAACATCGAAAAAATGGGTAAAACTTTATGAAAATTGGGTAAAATTATTAGGAATTTTGGTAAAACTTTTCATAAAAGTTGAAGGATATTTCCCGACAATTGGTCAATTTCACAAAAATCAAATAAAACCTGCCCGAAAAGGGCGTAGCCGGGCGTAGTCCTCAATGATGTCATTTAAGATATTTGTAGAAGTATTTTAATCTTGTAATGTTCCAGTTGTAGAAAATTGTGTCAGTATCAGATCATCCAGGAATTTTCTAGAACTGCGCTACCAATTATTTAATGAAATGTTCATTGAGCTATAACAGACGCTACTGCATGGAAAATATGTCCAATGGCGTGTGAAAGGTTGCATGTAATAATGTGTATATTATTAAGAGCTAATCTGAAAAACATAGGGGGTTGCACCTATTCTGGACAGAAAATAATAGTAAAAATTTTCGCCTTTTTGATAATGAAAGCAGGTTTCATGAATACCATGTGTATACTCCTTGCATACGCCCCAATCTTCTTCTATCAATTATGATTCATACAGGAGCGTAGCCAGGATCAAATGTCGGAAAAATCTCCGGGGGCCCTCATATGGCTCCGCTCCTGGATTCAGACTCTAGACTGCTAGAGATATGATATATTAAAATTCCCGTTTAGAGGAAGTCAGAAACAAAAGTCTGTAAACATCAAAAAAAAAATTAAGATCTAGCAAAAGCTTTAGCTTAATTGGAAGAAAATCTGCAATAAACCACGAAAATAATGAAATATAGCGCAACAAATCTTAAAAATTGGTTAAAAATTAATTATTTTACAGCAATATGAATTTATAGCCATATTTGAGTAAATTATACAAATGTCATTGTAATTTTGTGACATCATTGCAAGAAAACCTATATATTTCTTATACTAAGCTATCGTTTTTATGACCCGTTCTGTTGAAAGGGAGCAGTTGAGTATGGCCACGAGATTTTGAATTTCCATCATAATTCATATACTCTCCACCAAAATTTAGCACGAGAAAAAAGTGGTGATTTTCTGGGACCTAAATTTAGGACAGAATCTTAAAGACTTGAATTAAAGGGTTTGAGTTGTCCTTTCTTTCATGCATTACAACTTTTGCTTTCATTTAAAACTTGATTAGTAATAATCAGGAAGCTACAGGTGCTAGTGTCGTAATTTAAAGGCCATCTATCGTGAATAAAATGTGGCTGCTTACAATTTATTCCAAAACGGCCTATCACTGTCAGTGCACACTTTACCATTGTGTTTCAACCAATTAAAACACAGGAATTAAATTTCGTTTACCTTGTATGCGTTAGAGGCGACAACTGGACTTTAAAGCCTATTCTGTGCAGAATAGCTTTTTCTGTTGAATATAATATACCTTTGAGTATAGACGGTGATTCCGAGGGTGGGGGTGGGGGGAAATGTCCTACAATAATTTTGTTGGGAGGCGAATATGCTTATGTCCCCCTTAAGATATGAAGCCTGATATAGATGGGCCACTGATTTTATCTAGGTTCGTCCCCAAAATTGAAAAGAAATCGACGCCCTTGTCTTTAAGGCAAGGTCAATCCTATGCATTCACTTGGTTCAAATAAATCAAATTTCTATCTGAAAAACAAAATAAAGAAAGAATAGAAAAATATTACTTGTACTGCCATACATAATTATGTGAATGGTGATAATTGCGTAACTGATGATACTTTCCCGATATTTCCCAAGTGACTATACAGCTATAGGGATATACGATTCAGCAGTGGCGTGGTTGGTCATGTTTCACTGAAGGACAGAAGGAGGGGGTTTTGGCGCCCCTCCCAAATTATCATAAGAGTAAAACATTGGACATGAACCGTTTACAGGTTTAGATGCCACCGTTTGCTTAAGGACAGTGCTTACGGGTGAGAACCTCGAGATCCCGGGGTGAGAGCCCCGGGATCCAGCGGGCGTTGATTTTGACTGCATGATATTGCTTATAACTTGTCAAATCCATGGTCTAAGTCTTACGTTTCTTATAATTTGGGAAGCAGAGAATTGTTTAAAAGTGTGTAAAATATAGGGACGAAGCCCCTGAATGGCTACAGGAAGCCCTGCATTTATAGTAATTTTTCAATCCAGAGCGTCAAGAGCTCTGCGCTTTTGGTGCTTTTGACAGTTTGATAGCAACAAATTGCCTAAAATTGTGTAAAATCTAGAGGCGAAGCCCGGTATCGGCCAGGGGCGAAGCCCTAGATTTCTCGTGATTTTATTAGTAGAAAATTGTTTAAAATTGTGTCAAGCTTAGGGGCGAAGCTCCCGGAAGCTCTGCGCTTCTCGTGATTTTGGTAGCACAATTTTTCTTTAAATTGTGTAAAATCTAGAAGCAAAGCTCCGCGCTTTTCGCGATTTTGGTAGCAAAAAATTGCTTTAAATTGTGTCAAATCTAGGGGCAAAGCCCTGGCAGGGACCCAGGGAGCAAAGCCCCCGGAAGCCCTACGTTTTTCTTGATTCGATAACAGGAAATTTCTTTAAAATGTATCAAATCCATGGGCGAGGTCTTGGAAGGCGCCCAGGGGGCAAAGCCCCGGAAGCTTAGCGTTTTTGGCGTGATTTTGGTATCAGAAAATTGCTTAGAATCGTATCAATTCCACACTAAAGATAGTCTAATTGTTAAAAGGAAAATACATTTCGAAACTTGGGGTCTATAGCAGTTAGCTTTTCTTTTTTGAGGGGCTTAAGCTCCCTACAGAGAATCAGAATTCATGCCCTTCTCCCCAGAAAGGGTTTATATTTCCTGCTTGCTTTCTTTTTCTCCCGGTTAGGAGGAAAATTTGTGAAATTTTAAACATAAAACTGAAGGACAATGCGTAAAATTGTTGGAAATTTTGGCAACATTCCCTGAAAAAGTGACTTCTCAGAAATTAAAGAAATTTCCTGCAAATTGAAAAAAAATTCCCACGGAAATTTCACAAAAATGAAGAAAATTTTCTGAAAAGTGAAAGAAATTTTGCAAAAATTTAAGAAAATTTCGCGAAAGTGAAAGAAATTTTGCGTAAATTTAAGAACATTTCCTGAAAATTTAATAGGATTACCCAAAGAATTAAAAGAGAATTCCTGAAATTTCAAGGTCAATTCCTGAAATTTCAAGGAGATTCCTAAAAAATTCAAGAAGAATTCCCCAAAATTCAAGAAGAATTCCCAAAAATTCATGAAGAATTCCCAAAAATTCAAGAAGAGTTCCCGGAAATTCAAGAATTTCTGAAAATTCAAGAATTCCTGAAAAATAAAGAATTCCCAAAAATTAAAGATTTCCCGAAAATTAAAGATTTCCCGAAAATTAAAGATTTCCCGAAAATTAAAGATTTCCCGAAAATTAAAAATTTCACAATTAGCAGCAACATTTAATGTAACCAGTGCAATTTTCAAATGGAAAATATTAAAGTTCTTGCTCCCCTGAGAGGTGACCCCTCCTATACCCCTTGCCAACGCAAATGTTGGCAATTATTGGGCAAAAAAGGTAAAGGCCTATTTGAAAATTAGTGTGTGTGTGTGGAGGGGAAGGGGTGGGAGGGGAGGGAGGGTGTGGAGGTGGAGTATGGCCCTGATAATATTAAGACTTTCATCACCCTATCAGAAGGTTTCTGACTCTATGATGCTGTAGATTTTGGTCTAAATGTAATAGCTTTGGTCCAAAGTATATAAAGCTATAATCTCAGGATAATTTTTGCGTCCCGGTGAACATTTGGCGCCCTCTCAGAAAGCTTCATTGGAGGTGGAGTTGTCCCGTGCCCCTGCCACTGTAAAGGAGAACCCTACTTTCTTTATTTTTTTATTCGCATCATAGATAGAATACCATAACTGAAAAAGCAACACCACTGCCAAAACTGCAAATAAATTAAATCAAATATTCATACATTTCTACAACAAAATAACCGAAAACCCTATTATCCAATTCGTCAATTTGCATCCAACATTTCGCTGACCAGTTTGGCCTCTCCAAAGAATCATTTGTCACTTTTGGCGCGCAGGTCTAAAAATAAAACGGGAGTTTCCCCTTCTTTTATGTTTCATCTACACAAAGAAAACCAGTACAGCACCATCACTAATCCAGCAGCAAGTAACTCGGCGAGTGGAATTTAAATTCAAGTATGTAACGTATGGCAAGAATGTATACTGTAATGGGTGTTTCTATTTTGAAAAAAAAAGAAGAAGATGAAAGCGTGTTTCTGGGACAGATGCGAAAATAAAAGTTATTTTATCGTGCGTGGATAAATCCTTTTAACTTTCTGTCGGATTTTTTTACATTCTTTCAAAGTGTATTAAAAGGGACAATGATGTTTATTTTCGTAAGGACCAGTTAATGTCGCGCTGCACACTATCGTAATGAACTAGTTACCAATATCCTTCTGTGATATTTTTCATTCGTGTACGTCCGGCCGGCCGTAACATGCACACAATCCCGGATGTAGTCTAATAAAGTGGAAACACCGTAGCAACGATGAACGCTTTTTGTAGTGTAAATTACTGGATTTTAATGGAAATATAGCGATTTTTAAATGGAAGCATCATGTTGAATTTTCAAAGTTCAGGTAATGATTATTATCGATTGTATATTACTCAAGTATTAAAAGTTAAGTGAATTACTTTTTATTTTTTCATTTTTCACGTGGGTACGTAGGAGTCATATTCATTTTCAATATCCTTATTAATATCAGAGAGTGAAGAAGTAACGTTAGGCCTAACCAAATAGGCCTACACTAGGCCTACGTTAACAGTATTGGGATTTGACCAATGAGTTCTCGTGGGTTATTATTTCATAATTCAGGTGCTTTTTGTAAAAATGCTATCAGATAATTGCATGACTAAGTTACATGGCAATGGTAACGCAAATCCTAAAGTTATGTAACTTTTACAATTTATAATTTGTTGTCCAAAAAGTTGAGAAGATTTGGGAAATTTCTGCCGACTGCTGGGAAGTTATTATACACATCCCATAGTACGGGTTGACATAAGGATTGCTGTAAGAGGGTTATTATAGATTATGTACAATTCATATATTGTTGTTTTTAATTCACACATTGTAGAAAATGTATGATTGCAAAATAACTTACTTTTTGGATATTCTTAGGCCTACATGTACAGTATATTAATTAGTCTAAATAATACACTTACAAAAAACGTTTCCCAAATATTTATCTATTTAGCACCACGAAGGGATAAAGTTATCCGAGATTCATATTTTGGTTGCCATTTTCTTAGTCACCACACGTTTGTGATTAATTACTCAACCTCAAATAAGTTTCGGGATGTTCCACTAAACTGTAGGTTGATTTTTTGCTGCCAACATTTTTTTTTGTTCATATAACTTTATTAAATAGTTTTGGTAAAAACACTGTGTGTAAAATTTCAAACAGTCAGACCGACCTGATATAAGCAGGTCGGGTCAGACTTTTCCTCTTTATTTTCTTTATTCGAAAACCACAAAAAGAAATAAGTAAAACACCAAGAAATGTTAAGATAATATTATTGTACTTTATAAGTATTATTTTAATTTTTTCCTAAAATAATTTAAAACATTACCCTCCCTAAAATGTTATAGTCCTGATTGCAGTGTGTTGAACTTTGAACGTACTTTGGAGAACTTGTCAGATGATTTTTACGCAAAGAAAAGTAATCCAAAAAATTTTGATAAAAGTTGCAATAATCACCTTAAAAACAGTTTTTGAAGACATGGATGGGCTTCAAACATCGATTCTAAAAAAAAAAAGGTTTCGCTTTTATAAGGATTTTAAAACTAAGATTTTCCTATACTTTAGCACCTCACTTAAAAGAGTACAAGAGGGTATAAGATTTTGTAGTACCCTCGGACAGCCAGCTATTACGAACGGCAGTATTAACTAACATGGCTGGCATCAGTCCGATGGCACTACTATACGGGGAGTATTAAGAAGCACATGCTAATTGTTGCCAAACTAGTAAGGCCTTTGTGATGGCTTAATTAGAAGAAAAAAAGTGTTTAAAATAGAGAATTTGAGTTTTTCTTTAAAAATATGACTTTATAAGATATGTTCAGAAATTCAGATTTTAAATTTTGGATGAAAGAATTTTGTGCAAAACTAGGCAAAATATGATATTTGAAATAATTTTTTACATCTTCTTGGACCCAAGGAATGAGGGAAAAGTCCGCTGATCCATAGGTTTACTGACCAGTATGCTCCTATTTTCAATAGTCGATTGGTATGTATGTGAGGAGGGGGACCAGGTTTTGTTAGCCTGATGTGTGCTTTCAACATTATTGAGGTTTGCTTGTCGTCATACACTGTAGGCTAGTATAGGGGAAACAATGAAATCTCTTCCGCATTAATTATATTATGAGAAATATGTCAAAATATGCCTAAATCTCTATTTACACAAAGCTACACATTACAGCATCCTCTCCTTGAACACTACTCCATTCTGGTTTGTTGTGCCTGTGGCATTCTTTTAACAGCATGAACGATTAGGTGACACTGACATGCGGTCAATGAAGTTTCAAGTTTCTTATTTTATTTCCACATGACCTCACTTTGTATTATAACAAAATTTGTGGTCAAATGATTGCATAATTAATGGTCAACTCGGTGAGCTAATGTCCTTAAAACGAGATGAAATCGACAGTGGCAGTTTCATCCCATCCATGTTTTAAGGGGCGCTTTCTTCAAATGATGATTCAGCAAACATTAAACTATACCCAAAGCTGGGTTCACTGTCCCCTTTGCTTGGTTTCCAAATTCCATGCATGACCACCATTTTGTTCATTGTTTTGTCATATTAGATACCAGGAATCCAGACATTGAGAATGGTAGTGGGAGAAAGAAAGGGAGGGGGTAGGGAATTGAAATATCTTACTTAAGACAACTGTAGACAGACAGCTAATTTGATGAATTGGGTGGATGTTAAAACTTTGGCTCTTCTACATAGATAATCTATAAATATTATTACTGATCAAAGCTAAATTTTGCAGGGGAGGGGGCACTTCCATATGTGAGGTATATACATGTGCTGCCGGAGCAGTTGCCTTTTTTCAGAATTTTTGTAGTACAGGCATCAAAAATCCAATCTCTCATAATGGAGGTTTTAAAAAATTGCATAGTTTCATACTGCAGGTCTCAATAATCATATAATTTTGTACAGCAGGTATCAGAAATCACTAAAAATTTTTTTACTGCAGGCAGGTCTGTAATTCTCGGGGATAGGGGGGCATGTCCCCACTTTTCCGTATAATTTTAATAACATGTCTCTCACTTTTCTGTAAAATTTAAAAAAATCAGTACATTTTAGGGAAAATTTTCCTCTTGTCTCCCCTATTTCTTGGATAAGAGGCCATGTCCCACCTCCCCACTTTCATATAAGAATTACGGCCCTGACTGCAGGTATCAAAAATCACTTATTTTTATACTGCAGGTATCAAAATCATATTCTGTCATACTGCAGTTACCAAAAAAATATCTCATACTGCAGTCCAATTATGAAAACCTGGGCAGCACATACCTATCACTTCACTATGGAAGTGCCTCCTCCTTCCAACTTCCCCGCCTCCCCCTCTCGGAAAATGTTGTGTGTTTTTAACAATTTGTTAATGTCACCCTTGATTCATCGTGCAACATAAAAATAAAAAATCGATTGAATTATATACAGTAGTTGGTCAAATGGTTCAAAACATGACCAACAAGCAGAATGATTCGATGATCATGTTTTTTTCCAAAATGTTTCACTGGTGGTAGTAAAAAGTTTTGTCAGACAGCAAATTGAATCCAAATTAATTTTGTGTAATTTTAGAATATTGTGATATTTATATAGTAATGGGCTTATTAGGAGTTAAGTCAACAAAGTGTAATATTACCTTGCCAAATATAGCCTACATTTCATCCATCCTTTGTTGTTAAAAGCTACAATGTAAAAGAAATAATTGCGTTTCTAGCTGTTCTTTCTTCTGAGACTTTAGGAGATCCATGACTACTAATTATCTTTGTTCAGTGATTGGTGGATCAAATGTGGTAAACAGCATCCATGTCACAGCCAGCCGGACAGCCATAACGAGATCAATAAGTTGTTTGTTAAAGCCTAAAGGATTAGGTTTGAACAAACTTGTCTGTTTTGTATGATTAGGGATATTCCTTCAGAGGACAAAGGGATACGGCCTACAAAGTGACAACAAACTAAACTACTGTATGAAAAAAATTATGGTGTCATGAATTGTTCAGTTCACAAGAAAGTGTTCATTATTGCAGGTTGGTTTGAAATTGCTTGCCATTTTGAAGATTGATTTCACACATTCACACGTAAGGAGGAGGGACGGGTAAAAAAAAAATATTCAATAATTTTTAAAAACTTCAATCTTATTAAAGATGATTCCAGTTTCTACTTTACAGTAGACTCCATAAGCAGGATTTATTTCTACATTGAAATAAAAAATCTTTCTAAAATGAAAATAAAATAAAATCACCATACAAAAGATATATTTATGGAATTATGGGAGAAGAGGGGGAAGCAAATTCCCCCCTTGCCCCTCGCAAGTCCTGCCTAGACCTGAGGAGCTCTGATAGCTATTCTATATGTACAGATTTGTAAAAGATAATTTAACCCTTACTCTACCACGCGGCGATATTATCGCCGTTTTGGATGCCCCGTCTTTGGCCCTGCCTCCCGAGCGCATTTTCAAAACAGTGCTGGTAGAGTAAGGGTTAATCAACCCGCGACATATGCGCCAACCCGAAAATATAGGCAGCATGATCCCGGTGGGCGGCCCAGCGGGTCCCGAAAGCGGAAGGGGCCCGACCTTTCTGCCTGGAAGACAGAGAAGCCTTCAATAATCACGCCTTGATTAACCCTTACTCTACTACGCGGCGATATTATCGCCGTTTTGGGTGCCCCGTCTTTGGCCCCGCCTCCCGAGCGCATTTTCAAAACAGTGCTGGTAGAGTAAGGGTTAATCAACCGGCGACATATGCGCCAACTCGAAAATATAGGCAGCATGATCCCGGTGGGCGGCCCAGCGGGTCCCGAAAGCGGAAGGGGCCTGACTTTTCTGCCTGGAAGATAGAGGAGGCTTCAATAATCACGCCTTGATTAACCCTTACTCTACCACGCGGCGATATTATTGCCGTTTTGGGTGCCCCGTCTTTGGCCCCGCCTCCCGAGCGCGTTTTCAAAACAGTGCTGGTAGAGTAAGGGTTAAAGGAATATTCCCATTGTTTTTTTGTAAAATTTGAAAATTAGTGAAATCTTGTTTCATCCAGACTTTCTGAAAAGTATGGGGCATCCCTCCCACCCCCCATGCTACCAGCACCACTGGTTTTATGTAAGATTTTAAAACCAGAACTACTACATGTATATAATTTGAATTGGGTGTGGGGTATAGGTTGAGATTCATAATTTCTTTGTTAGGATTCACTACTTTACATGCAGTAATTTGTTTTCTTCAAAATCAAAGGGTGGGAGGATAGAGCCGGCTGTCTGATCATACAACACAAGTTTGCACATGGCAATAAAATGAATATGGTTAAATTCAAAGCAAGTTTATGAGTTATGCTTGTAATGTAGGTGTTGAAGTATAAAGGTTTATAGCGATCGTGGCCTATACACCCATCATAGATCTGTAAATGAGTTATATACTAAGAGGTGAATTAGGAAGCAACTTTATGGTTAATCTTTGGTAAAAGGATACAAAATTCATTAAAATATTTATGGTGAACAAAATAAGATTGAGGGTCCTTGCAGGAAAGGAAGCCTTGCAATTTGGAATATTGTGTATATGATACAAGAAATGAGGAACCTAAAGAAAAAAATTCAAAATATTTAATTATATTAAGAATGATAATGATAACTTACTGATTTCAAAATATTCTAAAGCACTCAGACAATGCTGTTTCTATAAATATCTATTCTTTAAATCTAATTCAGGTAAAAAAATGCAAAAAAAAAGGGAAATTCATTCCAGGCAAACTGAGCAATTTGATCACAGGATTGAACAAATCTTTTCTTTAGAAACAATCGTATATTCATCTGATCTAAGTTTGCCTCTGCCCCTCAGGTTTAAGACGCTTTTATCAACCAGGGACAAAAATTTCCCGGCATCACCTTTTACAAAGAATCTACAACTCATTAGATAGAAAGGCTCTTTTCTGCTGTTTTGCATGAACTAAGCAATAACTCGAGCTGCGGCGAAAATGGAATTAAGATTCTCAAAATCTTATTGCCCAAGTTAATATACATAGTGATATTAGTCCATATAATACAACTAATTACTACCAAGTTCTACCATTTAAGAATATCTCTTCATTAGTCTTGAATTTCTACATTAACGTGATATCTCGATCCATTCGTATAGTTAGCTTTCCTGTTTTATACAATGGGGAGGAAAATCTTTAAAACTGTGAGTGCCATAGCAACGCTGTATTACAGGCTTTTTTGTTCATGCGAGTGATCTATGCATTTAAGACCCCAATGGCCAGAGCAGAAATTTATGTATTCTATCCTTAGGCCATAAATTATATGGAGAGTTATTATAATTTTGTAAATAGAAAGCTGTCAGCCATGGTGCTTTTAAATTTGATTTAGTTTTCCTGCTGATGTATTCATAAGAAAGCAAGAGACATGGTGGTAATAATTTGAAGAAGACAGGTTTCTTGTGTATTACAGGTTTCATGATTAAAATTTATACAGGAAACTTTAAATATAAAGGAAATTAACTTATATTATGTCTGAGTGAAAATATTAGAATTTGTCATCATCATTAGATAGTTTCTGATTAAAGAGGAATTAGGCTCCTCTCAGTACAATTGGGTATCAAGAACGGGATGTAAACATTTGACTTCACTTCCGGTTGTGAACGCAAGATCCATGTACTGTCTGTTTGTACAGTCAGAAACAGGCATGTGAGACTTCAGCTGTTTAGCTGATTTCAGCTATTTTCCAAAATAATTTCATCTATTTTCTGCATAATTGACAATGCTTAGCTATTTTGATAAGAAAATTGATTATTTTCAGCATGTGATACTTCAGCTACTGTATATAGTTGATTGCAGCTATTTTCCAAGCTAATTTCACCTATTTTCTGCATAATTGACAGTACTTAGCTATTTTGATGAGAAAATTGATCAATTTCAACATGAGAGACTTCAGCTATTTAGCTGATTGCAGCTACTTTCCAAGCTAATTTCACCTACATTCTGCATAATTGACAATATTAAGCTATTTTAATGAGAAAATTGATTATTTTCAGCTACTTTTATAAATCATCATTCATATGTCTGCAGACAGTGGCATGTTGTGTGTTTGGAGTTTCATGCACAGTGCATAACGTTACTGGGATAAGAAGCTTGTTTTTTTTCAACGTATTTGTCAGAAAGAAAAAGTGAAAGTGAAATATAAGTTTTATAGTTGTCACTAGACGAAAATTACTGACAAAAAAGAAGAAAAGATAAAAGCAAAAAATCGAAATAATGATTCTACCGAGGCTCAAACTCACGACTTGGTTTGAAAAAAGATCCGCATCCCATCACCCTAACCAACTGGGCTATTACATGTGTTGACCTTCACAGAGATTTTAATAAATATATATACCTTGATTTAAAAGACAACGAATCGTTCAGCAATTGTTTAAAATTTCAAGCTATCAAACAATTTGAATGGAATTCTAAAGGTTGTGTCCATATGACGATTTCACCTCTTTATCTCATGTCTGAGTAAGATTATTATAATGTTTCATCATATGATTACATAGTTTTTGATTAATACTATTAAATTCACTGCAACAGGACAATGGATATAAATTGTTCACAGCTCTATTCTTGGACACACATCCTCAGTGGCGACACCAGGATTTTAGTCATAGGGGATGGTGGGGGGGGGGTGGAAGAGAAGGGAAAATTTGTCTTGTGTGGGTGAAAAAGCCTATAAATCTGACAAAAGATGTCACTTTACAACAACGAAATTGGGGGAAAGTGGAGTGAGGGCAAAGCTATTTTGTAGGGGAAAATTCCCCCACATAGCACTGCCACTGCATATCACTGGTAATATAAAAACTAGTTTATGTAGTGTTTTGTCTACCCTCTAGTTGTGAGCATCTGATATTTTTGAGGTGTATGAATAAGATTTTTTGTTGAGATGGGAAAAGGGGCAAAGAGGGTCATGATTTTTATGAGAAACTAAAGCTTTCCATCTCAATTTCAAGAAAATAGAGATTTACGGTTATATACACTTTAAAGGAAAGGTATCGTCCCATGATTACATTCAGAAGTCAACGCCGCCATGCTAGTAACGTCACTTCCGGTTTTCAATCTCCCTTATTGATTGCTAGAAATCTGTTAAATGTAGGCCCTTAAGTTCGGTCCTACGGATGTGGGATCGATAACATTGCAGATTTCTCGCGATCAATAAGGGAAATTGAAAACCAGAAGTGACGTTACCAGCACGGCGACGTTTGCAGCTGAATGTATTTATGGGATGATACGTTTGCTTTAAAGCAAAATCCCTCTTTTGGTCAGGAGATTTCTATAAATCCTCAGGGGTGTAGCCAGGATATTGGGATGGGAGATTATTATTATTAAGGATTCCTTAATTTTATGGATTGTAAAAGGATTTTCCTGGTTAGGGGTGTTATGGAAGGGTCACCAGCGCTCATCACTGATGGTGGCCAAAGGACCAAAAATCTCCTGGTTAAATGCAGAAAAACTGCAATGGTAAATTGACTTTCTATCAAACGTTGCTATTGATCGGCGGCAAGTGTCCTTCAATTTGACCCAATTTTTTGTTTAATTTTACCAATAAAAAAAAATCATTTCAATAAGTCCCTGATTTTATCTCCTTACCGGGAAGGTGAAATGAAGAGGAGGTAGTTTCCCCATCCCCGGCTTCTGTAACGCCACTGCTCCCAGACTGCATGTATAAGTGTAGAAATGGTAACAGTGATTTGAAAGTAAATGAACATTGAATTCATAGAAATATTTAAGGGCAACACTCAAGTCAAGTATACATTTCTAAGAAACTATGTAATAATCTTACAATAAGCAAAAGGTGTTTCACAGCATCCATTACAGCATCCAAGTTTTGTACTTGACATAATTCATGAACAGATATTGATTATTGCAAATAATCATTTGAAAGAATGTTTCGTAACGTCACGATTTGGACTGTTATAACTAGTATCTCATTGAAATAATTGACTTACGATTGAAAATACAGTAGTTCATCTGTTTGAGAGATTGAATTTCCCTTCTGTAAATTTGTGCTATACATGCAAAGTTTCTTCACATGATTACAGAAGAAATTGTTATTAAAAGGAAATCTATGTACCTGGGAATGTTGCCATGGTGATAGGACCAATGAGTTTTAAAGCTTTTAAAGACAATCTGAAAGGAGCAGTAAGGCAGTTGTGTACACATCAGAAAAACATGTCTCTGTATTTGGCTGAGAATTTCATTTTGTAGAGTAAACACATTTTCTGGTGTAATCAATGAATTTTTGCATGCTTATGTTAATTTGAGAAGACGGAAGCGTAGCGTGACGTGATGTCTACTGCTTTTTTTTTATCTGGAGCAAAGCTCGATCGGCTTGAATTGCTAGAATGAATACAAAAATGTGAAGTTATCTTGGTGTGAGAATTGAACTTGTATACAGATTTATATGGATTAGAAGTACAGCCATTTGGGATATGTCATATGGAAATTAAAAACACAAACTAGTTAAAATGTCTTTATGGACAAAAGTGTGTAATTAATTTGCAAAATATGAATGTGCTCCCATTAGTTTACTTCTTGATTTGTGATCAGTATGGAGGGGTGGAGTGGAAACATGGTAGGGTCCATCATTTGTTTACTGAATTTATGGTGGCAAAATTAAAAGTGGACGGAGAAAATCGAGCTAAGATAAAGAAAATCATTTTTACACAAAAAATACAGATCAGTGACTCATGATCAAGATAAGGTTTATCCTAGTTGTTAGGGGCCTGTCAAATGTTGATTCTTTTAACTTTTCTGGTTAACATGATCCGCGACCACATTGCCTGCAGTGGGTGATGATCAGTGGCATAGCTACAGGGGGGAACATGGGGTCGAACCTCCCCCCCCCCACTATTTTGAGGAAATTTTCAAAAATTTGGATAATCTTTTGTTTTGTATTTTGTTGTTATTAAAAAACAAAATTGCTATCAGTCAGAAGTGGACTAAATTTAAACACTTCGTCTTTCGAGGGGGGTCTAGGACCTTCTTGGATGCCCTCAATGTTTTAATGCTGGCTCTGCCACTGATCATGATCCAGATATAGGTGAGAACGCATCCTTGGAGCATTGTTAGCAAGTGTAGAAATCTAGAGGAAGAAAGATCGCCCCATCATTATCCATTCCTTGGTTCGCTCCCCTTTGTTATATGGTATCATGTTCCTCATTGAACAGTCTTCATTTACTTTATCCATTTTAAAATCAATAGAGTGGAACAAAAGGTAAGGGCTTTGCGTGAATTAATTCAGCATTTACAATCTTCGGTAAAAGCAAATAAAAGGTATTTATGGTTTTACAAAAGAAAATACATCTGGAAGGTTCAATGTAATGAAATTGATTAAAAAATCTTTAAAATAAAATAAATCAAATCTCTTGGTCATTGCATAGATTTTTAAATGTTGAGTTAAATTATTTTGAGAGAACACCTAAACCGAAACTGGTTTTGAATGGTTCTAAGGTATTTCCTTCATCTTTTTTTGATGTTTCTCTTGTTCTGCTACAAGGAGTCTTGAAACAAATTTTATTGAGTTATTTTGAGTAGATTTTTTATGGAAAATTTGTACATACTGTCATTTAACCTCTTTCTTTCGACTATGGAAAGATTAGTTGAAAATGATAAAAGTAATACTTAAGCATTTAAAGGATTAGTTCATTGGTCAAGAAAGTGTATCTTATGTAAAGAGGATTTTAATGGAAACAAACCGGTGAAGAAATATTCAAAAAAATTATTTCTATGAGAGATTTTCACATTTAAAGCTCTGTCTTATCTGCATAGAAATGGCTGGTATAGTAAGTCTACCATGGAAGGTTGGCATCCTCAACCTTTACATTCTTGATAATTATTAATGTATTTTAAAGAAAATTAATTAAATTTGTTTACTATTTGAATTATTTTTCCTTAACATTTGTTCAGGTAGTAAAGTATAATTACTCTTACTAGATTTTATTTTATTACTTTCCTGACATTTTCAATGGTTTTTAAGCCACAAAATTGCGGGTCAAAATATGTTTGAGGAATCTGAAGCTATGACATCACTACTAGTCTGATTTCAGTTGTTTCTACCCAAATTATACTAAACTCCAAACTTGAATATCTCCTGAACGGAATAAGATTCTTGAATGCTTCCTTCACTATTTTGTTTCTTTTGAAGTCCTCTTCACATGAGATGGAGATGCTTGACCACTGAACTAATCCTTTGAAAAGAAAGAGGAATGCCGCCCGATAGCACCATTTTACCGTTAACTCTTATTAGTCTTGCCCCTGTAGTGGAAGTTTGATAAAAAGCCATGCCAATATTGTGCCTCAACATACGGTATAGGACATTGCTACTTGCAGCACCCTCATTCAACATTTCTTAAAAGTGTACAGATTGTGTCACGCTTAAACCATTCCCGAAATAAACTCAGTACATACAGTGTATGTAATAATTGTACACTGTGTGTATGGACGGTAGGGGCAGTGATGCGTGAATTTTGGTGGCCTTGGGATGTTCAATTTTCTACATGTGGAAAATCGGAACATCGCTGATGTAAGGCGCGAATCTTTTATGGAGTGTTAGAGAGAAACATGGTGAATGTGCCATCTGGCCTCTTTGCACAACTGGCCTCTTCAAAAACAAATAATGGCACATGAGGAACATTTTGCGTGTGGTATTCTGTCTTAAAATCTGAACTTAACATATGAGTCTTAAAATCTGAACTTTACATATGAAAAAACTTCCGCATATGAGAACACTATTTTTCTGTCATTCCTTTGTAGACATACAGTGCCTCAATTCTAAGCTAGCCCTTGAACAAGTGGACCCCATTTCCCTTTTGTCAGCCCTTTGTATTAGCATATAATTTGCGTTGTTTTAGTCTTAAGTCGAGTCTAATGAAATCTGTCCTTATAAAGGGAAATGATATAAGAGGGGATAGGCTCATTGGAAAACTTTTGTGTAATTCTCAAAGGTGGTAGAAAGAACCTGAAATACATGTCAGGGAATTTGCTGATGCCATGAAATTGATTGAATGGGAACAGGTCAGAGAAAATGTGGACGCCATGAAATTGATTGAATGGGAACAGGTCAGAGAAAATGTGGACGCCATGAAATTGATTGAATGGGAACAGGTCAGAGAAAATGTGGACGCCATGAAATTGATTGAATGGGAACAGGTCAGAGAAAATGTGGACGCCATGAAATTGATTGAATGGGAACAGGTCATAGAAAATGTGGATGCCATGAAATTGATTGAATGGGAACAGGTCAGAGAAATTGTTGACGCGATGAAGTTTAACGAATGGGAGTTGTTCTACCTCATCCCCAGAGAGCTCAAAATGAATTTTGGGGTGAATTTGCTTACTATGTGATAATGTGAGTAGTTTCTGGCTAATTCAAACCAACCAATTGGGAAAAAAGTTTCTTAAGGAAAGTACTTCTGATGGTTTTGGAAATTTTTGCCTAATATGCATGCAGGCTCCATCCAGGAACCATCCAACCATCTGAGCAGATTAGTGGGTCTGAAAGCCATAAAAGTGGCATATCTGATTGCATGTTAATGGCTGAGCCAACAATTAAGATCTTTTTAGCCCACCTCAAAGCATGATCAAATGTTGTGTGCTTAAGAGATAAAATGTGTTATACTCTATATACATAATGCATTACAAGAACCTATTGATTATTCTGTGCTGAAGTAAAGGAAGTAGTTCCGACCTGTCATTCAAAGTTGTAACATTAGCAACAGGCAGATCAGCCGACAACTTCAAAGGCTAAATTGTAAACACTGCAGTCCTCTGCTGGTTTATCTAAAATTGTGATTACTAGGCTTAATCTTTTTTATCTGATCTGCTGATTGTGAATTCTTGAAAATGTCCAACTTAATTGATTGAATGACTTTTGGTTTAAAATTTGATCCTTTTGAGGGTTTGGACATAGATTTTACTTCAAGACATGCAAGAAGCGAGTATCAAATGCAACTATATTCGAACATTAACACTATGCCTATTGTATAGGCCTAACGTTCAAACTAATTCCAGCATGAAATATGAACGTTTCGTCAACCTAGACAATTTGGTACACAAATAAACTTTACTTGATACTTTCCATTTTCCCATTCTAGCGTGAAATTGAAATGTTTTTGTTTGATAATATAAGTAAAGGTTTAACGTTGGTATGGTTTCCAATTCACATTAGGAAATTAGCGTTGCCTTTTTTTGTAATGAGTCTAACGTTAGGCCTAATTGAGGCATCACAGGCCCCGATCGCTGGTAAATATTTTGGTTGAGGCTTAATTTGTACATTTTGATTGTCCACTGAAGCAATATTATTAATAAAGCATAGGCCTAAGCCTGCGTAGGCTTGCAACGTATGTACACATGAAACGTCAGCCCATAAATTCCAGCCTGTACCTACTTTGTGAATATCCCTGAAATGAATTGGTAAGCCTTGTAGTCACAATTGTCAAAACTTGAAGACCAATAATGTAAGTAGAACCAGTCCACTTACCCAAATAGAGCAGATCTCCAAATCTACTGATAGGTTAGAGGTTAATGCAAGCACAGTGTTCCAAAACTTTACTTTCAGCAGGAAAGCTAAGGTGATGTTTGGTCCCACATAATTCTCGTTGAGCTTGTTCCCAAAACTGAAAAATCCATGTTAGAAAATATTCACTTTTTAATCCTAATCCTATTATAATTCCAATGAGTCCATAAATAATTGATAACTTTGGTGAATCGCATATGCACACATGCTTTAGCCTAGTTATTATACACATACTTCAGTGACATTAGGATTGGTGTATGAGGTTCACTAATGGCAGCCATAATGGCTGGCACCAGTCGATGGTGCTACGGGGAGGGGAGTACTACGATAGCTTTAGCCTTAGTCAATATGTTATATGTTAGGCTGCTATTTGTTTGTATGTTAACATGCAGACATGAGTCCTGACACGGACGTGCATAGGCTAGCAACTGCTTGAACACGCACAGTAAAATCAATTGAACTGAGTTTTTTTCTTTTTTTCTTCAGGTTGTATTACTGTAATGAATAAGTTACTATTGTTTTAGTAATTAAGATATATTTTGGTCCTTTTTCCTTGATCTTATGCAAACATGAACAATTTCAAAGACTTTTCAACGATTTGTCTATTTTAGCTCATGTATCGCTATGTCATGTATATCTTTAGTTTGTTACTTTGCAGATGAATACACACATTGAAGCTAAGTCAATGTTATTGTGAATATCTTGACAAATGATTATAATTTTTTTTTAAAGTTTTTGTTTCATGAGTTTTTGCTGATTTTGTTTGTTTGAATTTGCATTAAATAATCTGTTATATATATGAACATGCAGGTTAATAAATAATGCATTATGCATTCAGTACAGGATAATGCATAGAAGCTGGTTGTACAGATATCGCACTCGGATGCACCCAGGCTCCGCCCTCATGTTTCACTCAATCTGTGCCCAGCTTCTATGCAATATCCTGTACTGATCGCATAGCGCGTTATTCATTCACCCTTTACTATTCAAACGTGGAATAATAAAATGAAAAAATTCTCATAATTGAGAAATAATCTTTCTTTACAAAATTCTTCAAACTTTTGTACCATACTGGATTCATCATTTGCTAAACAAGTGGTAGGGAATACTTAAGGAGAAAGAAAGGGGGAAAGGGGGTTGGCTACAGAGATGAGACTGGTCCACTTTTCGCAAAAGTTCTATGCTTACTTGCATGGGCATAATTTGCTTACCGAAAGTTGGGAGCAAAGTCACAAAATCAAATTTAGTCCAGCTACCACTTTTTCAGATATTTTATGCTTTTGACTTGAATTTCTCTATCTAGGAAAGGTATCTTCGAAAGATTGACCTTCACTATTTCTGTACTACATATTTGCTTTGTTAATATAGCTTTTGTTCGGGCTAAGCATTTAGGGAAATCACTCTCCAGGTTTTATTTTTGTTTCACAAGTGTTTCATTTCATGCAATATTTGCAAACAAAATTCATATTTTCATGCTGATTGTATGCAGTGTCACTAGCGCTAATCACGTTAATTGGAATGTGGAGAATGTGTTCTTTTTGCAATGACAGATACCTGTAACACCTGTCTCATTATTGCAAAGTGCTGCCGAGTCAGAAGATAAAATAAAATCCAGGTTGCCAGTCACAGCACATTCTCTGCAAAATTAGATTATTAGCGACTCAATAACTGCACTTAAAATGTACGTTGCCACTGCCATGTTTTACAAAAGTGGATCGTTGTGGGATAAGAAAAATGGGGCAGAGCGTAGTTAAATGACAGTAGCAGAGATGCCAACAATTACAATTTCAGTGGTCGAAATTGAAAATTTTTGCCACTGTTTCACAGAACAGTACTTTCTCTAATAATACTGTTCCGGATCATGTTTCACTGTTCCTACTTTTTTGCTGATAACAGGACAAATTCCGTCTTAAAAATGGGCTTGATTTACATCTACTTTATTGGTTGATATGGTGCAAATATATATGTCTGTTATTAGTATTTACATGATGTAGCATTTCATTGCGGAAAGTCATACACGTGCAAGCAGCCTTGACAATGATGTATTAACAATTGCAGGCAAGGTGGGAACATTTTTTTTTGCTGGAAGAAGTTATTTTCATGACAATCTTGTTTGATAACATTTTTTTAAACAGAAATCAAGTAATTGATCATTCATGCTTGTGAAAAGAAGACTGTTCCACCGGAACACTGATGTTTGAAAATTCACTGTTCCTGCCTTAAAAGCACTGTTCTTGTCAGAGCGGAACAGTGGCAAATTTGACCCCTAAATTTGGGCATAATAATTACGATTTGGGTGTAATATTTACGATTTGGGCATAATGATTACAATTTGGGTGTAAAAATTACACTTTGGGCATAATAATTACGATTTGGGTGTAATAATTACGCTTTGTTATGTTTCTTTACGACATTACTATAAACTCTAAAATAGATATGTTGATATATTGGGTTATGAATATTTACTTCTATGTATGTAGTATATTTCTTTTGTTTATACAAATGCTGCAAGTGTCATACATTTTATTAGGCCTTTAAATGATAAAAATGATTTTTTGTATGAGGCTACTTAAACATACAGTAGTGTTGCTCAACAATGCATCTACAGTAGAGTTTGATAAGACACCAACCAAAGGTATTACTATTTGGGCTCAGGTAATGTTGGCATCTCTGCAGTAGGGTGTAATCATGCAGTGGGGTTGGGTTGTGAGGATAGTGGGTAGGGCATGGAGAAGGGGCATGATTTAGAAAGAAAAGGTAGAATATAGGCATAGGGATACATTGAAGGTTTGTAAATTGTTAAGATTTCAGTCTCATGCTGTATCATAAAGCTTCCCCTGTGAAGTAGTCTTGTACTTCATGTAGTGTTGGGAGATATTGGTCTCAGTCCAAAATCAGTATACCTGCTGGAAAATACCTAAATATCGGTATGCAAATGACCTGCTTTATAAAACAGCTCCACATTGCATGATTGCATTATACGCATACTGTATTGTATAGTACATCTTTGATAAGATTACAAGCTTATGATTTGTTCGTTGTGTTTTATGATGTGTGAAAAAAGTGTTGTTTTATTCCACAGTTATAAGTAGATTTAGAGAGATGCATCTTCATCTTTTTTACTAATGTGAGATGTGTTAGGAGATTAAGAAATATATTTAAAACATGCTGTGGTTCGTAATTACTTCATTAAAAGTAAAGACAATTGTACTGTAAATGTATCATCCTGAACTTGAAGATATTATATATTAATACTTTTGTATCTATGGTATTTCGGTATCAACGGTATTTTAATATAATGAGAATTTTAATTACCTACCATATTGGTATGGCTATATAGATACCTAACATTACCAAAATATCGGAAAACCTCCCAACCCCTATCTTCATGTTAACATTTATTTGTGTACTACCTGGTTTGATAAAACAAAGGAGATGGATATCAGGATGATTACATGCCAATTATGATCATCAAATTCCTCCCAAAATATTTTCAGCAGTGTTGAGCCATTCATTACTGAGTGTCTATAGAACATCCAAAATCCACTTTCTTTCAAGTTACATAAATTTGATATGAAATTTCATGTGGATTGATCTTAGGAAGGATATTCTTCAAAGGACGAAGATATTCATGTTGCGTTTTTTATTTCCAATCATATGCGATCAGTTTTCTGTAATTTGCATAAAAATGGTTTGACTTACCGCCTTGGATTATGCAGGTTGAAAACCCGCTTGTTTGCGGAGGTTTTTGTGACTTATTGTACACAATATGTCATTGTTTCTACAATTGGTAGTACCGTGCATGTTTCTGAGGTCAGCTACTGCCTGTCAGCCTGAACTTTTTGAATGTAAAAAATAAAATGCAGAGAATGATATCCATGGAAGATGGTCATCCAATTTAGATGAATCTTGGTATTGAATAATTTTTGTATTGAACAGCTACAATGCAAGTTAAGTAAAAGTTTGCTCAATACACCTTAGGCAAGATATTCATTATAAAATGAAAGCACCTGATAAAAAATTAATCAATGAATGTATACATATCTTTGGGTGTGGGGGAAGGATCCAAATTGTGGCAAAAAAACCTGTTGAAAGTTCCCCAAAAAGCGTGAAAAAACCTGGTAGTATGCCAATTAAAAAAAAAAAAAAATTGAATAAGAAATTTTATCTGGGCAAAAAGAGGGGATGAGATATAGAGCGGAAGAAAGTCCTCTACATTTTCCAGTGAGAACAAGTTTTGTTCCACTGCAGGGGCATAGCTAGAGGGGGGCAGGGGGCATGAGCCCCCTTTCAGAGGCCCTGCCCCGCTGCTGCCCCTCAAATGAAATGACAGAATATAGTGTAATTGTTCATTGCATCATTAATCTCGCCCTTGCAAAATGTTACCCTGCCCCACTCTTGCCCCCCCAAACGGCAAAGCCTAGCTATGCCACTGTTCCACTTGATGTACATTTTGCGAACTTGTCTGTTTCTACAACAAAATATAATGTCAAGTGCACACCCATAGTCAAAGATAGCTATAGCGCACTCTTCACCTCTAACTTCCGCAATCTAAGAATTGTTGAAGAGTGCAGCTGTTTCATAGTTAGTGCCCTAGGGGAAAAGAAAAAAAAGGATGTACATACTGGTCAGTTGTATGCGTGCTATTCACTTTTAACTTAAACCTTTAAGAAGCTTTTGGTCAATTCCTTTTTATTGCCATTTTCAGCTGTTTACTGATTTCCATCTGATGTATTAAAAGGAAAGGGCCAATGAATGGGGTTCTTTGCTTTCCTTTATGTGGACTTGAAATTTCATACAAGTAGATAATTCAATTTTTTCATATTTGAATGTTACGACTCGTAAATTGAATTCTTTTTGCATCTGTTGATATTGACACTTGCCAATTAAGTCTCTTATTAGTATCAGTTATCAAGGGTGAATCCAAACCGAGTCATTTATGATGTTGAATGAAAATATGTTCACAGAAGAAGAGTTAAATTTAAATTTTCATTAAAAAGAGCATTATATATATATATGACATATATGAAAATTAAACCAGAATTGCCTATAGTATCCAAATCCAATGAGGGTAAAATACATTTATATGTATACATGAATGTGATGTATCATTAAGCATTCATAAACATTCTGGGAGATCTAGAAGTAGGATGAAACACCTCCAAGGAGTATAAGACTATGGGAGCTGCCTGCACAAGATATTACCTACATTATGATGCCACTTGCGCTTGTACTTGTTTATTGTGTGCCATGTGTGGGTCAAACTTTAATTGGTGTAGTAATTTTTGTATTGGCTTCAATTGGTACATCATGGGATATGAATATTCAATGATTTGTGACATAAACAAATCAAAATTATATGACTTATTTGTATTTCAGTTTTTAAATTTAGAGATGCTTTGCTCGGAAATTCCTGACCTTGACCTTACTAAGATTACATATGTACTAGTTGTTAAAGGAATATTCCCATGGTTTTTTGTAATATTCTCATGGTTTTTTGTAATATTCCCATGGTTTTTGTAATATTCCATGGTTTTTTGTAATATCCCCATGGTTTTTTGTAAAATTGTATTTCAAAGAGCATACTTTTAGAGCCAATTTGGTACAAAAATCAGGTTGGTATCATATTCTGTTCAGGAGATATGGATTTTTGAAGATTTCCCAATTTCATTTTAAAGTTTTTGTACAGTATGCTGAATTAGTGTTTGATGATGTCATACAGGCAATTGCAAATGTTTATTTATGTATTTCTTTTTTTCCATGTATTAATTGGTTGTTTAATTCTGTATGATTAGAAACAATTTTCCAAAATTATTGAAGTACGGTATATTTGGCAATGTATATAAATACCTAACTATCATCAGTTTATTTTTCTAGCAGGTTTTACTAATAAAAAAGGATGATAGATTTTAATGAAATCCATAAACTTTGTGGGAGAATGTGTTGTTGTGCCTTGTTGCTGTGTATTACTGAGCCCTTTCCTATTTCTTTATTGGCATTTTTTGTGAACCTTAAAATTTGAATACTTCTAGTAGGAATAACATATCATTATGAGTTTTGTACTAAATTGTTTCTAAAATGTTTCTCTTTCTTATGAAAGGTTACGAAAAAAATATGGGAATATTCCTTTAAGATGCTGAGTGTACCACTTTCAATGGTCAGGGTGTATTTTTGAGTGGGATTTTTGAAGGGAGATAACGTTGACCATAGGCTCTTGTAATTGTGTTAATTTTCATCTAGGATGAAGTTCTGTCAGCATCATGATTTTGATTTAAGTGGTCTTGGGATTTGACTCTTTTTTTTATATTTTTTTTTAATGATTCTTGCCTAATAAAGGTACGATAGATCTTTGCAGTAGATGATTTATGTGACATATTCAAAGTAAAATTTGACTTTGTAAATGCGAGAACATGATTATTTGTTTCATCATATCAAAACTATGGAGGGAAAATGGATAAGAGTGTGTGGCAGCTCTATTGAGAAACGTATATGACCATGTGACTGACATCTAATTTCGAGTCGGCTGTAACCTCTTTTACAGATGAGCATGAGGAAATCCATTTTGAGAGTAGACTGAATCAAGTTTTGAAAATTATTTTGGAAGACTTTGAAAAGCTGGCAAAGCTAAATAAAGTGTTCCAATTTTTTTCCATATATTTCATGATGTATTCAAAGCAAAGCAACACAACAGTGTGTTGCTTTAGGCATGCAGCTCTATCACCCCGTCTTAATGCAGGAACGTGTTCCATCCTGTTCTAATATGGCATACAGACTGTTAGAATGTGTCATCTCACTTGCCATGTTTAGCATTGAAGGAATGAATGAATCAGCTTTGCCTGAGATTTTCATAGATACTCATACACAAGTCCGTTGCTAGTCTCCGTTCAGGGAGTTGTCATTTAGAACTCCCTGCTCTGCTGCTGCATTAATGTACAGTTATATAATGTATGACTGCCGGAAAAAGTTTTGACATTAAGTGGTGAGAGGGGATCATGGTTTGATATTTTGCATCGACTCGGAAAACCTTAGGCCTCATGCTCTGTGCATGGTACATAATGTGCACTAAGACTGTTATTACACGCATACTTAGATAATCAGTACTTGGTCATGGGGAGCACTATACACAATGTGAAGTACATTGTAAGTTAAGCTGAAGGAGACATTTCTTAGGGTAGGCTTAAAGAGATGCTTGGAGAATGAATTGCAAATAGTACTTTTAGAGTACATGAGGGTGATTTTGGGGATCTTTATGAAAATATTTGATTTGACTGAAGTCAGTGATAGCTATGTTAAGAAAGTGGATAAGTTCTTCTCTTGTGAAAAAAAGCATTATGTCCCAAATTTGATTGTGTGTTATTTTATGTGATTTTATTAGGGATGCTGAAATGAGTCAAGGGGGGTACCCTTACAGAAATGTTAATTTGCAGCATGCTTGCGACAAGCTAACATTTTTAGCTTGTGCAAGCATGCTGCAAACTTGCACAAGTATGCTGTAAGCTTGCAGCAAGCATGCTGCAAGTTTGCAGCTAGCATGCTGCAAGCTAGTATTTGGAACAAGTACTAGCTTGTGCAAGCTAACATTAGCTGACGCAAAGGAGCATAAGATATTTGTTTGCTTGCGCAAGCTTGCAAACAGGTTTGCTAGCTTGCGCAAGTAAGCAGATTATAGTTTTTGCTAGCTTGCACAAGCTAATTTGTTCCAAATACTAGTTTGCAGCATCCTTGCTGCAAGCTAATATTTCTGTAAGGGTAGCTTTCTTCTGTCATTGAAAAGGGGCACCGTTTTGCCAGGTTTAGCCCAATTTTACATTTTACCATTGAATGACCATTTTAAAGTATTTGGTGTACATGAATGTTTGGAAATGCATTGTAAGAGGAGAATTATTTTTAAAATTCGGTGAACTGAAGACGAAAAATCAGAAAAAATTGGGTGGTCAGAATGGTGATGCAAGATGTATGCATTCACAGCTTGGGACTTAATTGAAATGCTACTGTGAATTGAAGGCTATATTAGTGAAATGAGTATAGCAGGACCATGGGAGACTTTAGATAATTGGAGTAGCTTTTACTCTATATGGCATTGTTTAGCTTAAAATCGATAACTTATTTTACCACTTTGTAGATTATTGGAGGGGGTGGGGTGGGGCGGGGCATTGCCCTCTGGCTCCTTAGCAGCCCTGGGTAGTCTTTATTCACAAACACTGTAAAATATTAAATCAAATGGTACCTCAAGTTTACCTCTCCTCTTATTCAGGGAACAGTCTGTAACCGGAGAGGTCAAATCCTCTCAGAGTGGAATTTTGTCCCCTAACCCCTCCCCTACGCCTCAAATTACCCCCTCCCCTATGCCTTAGATTACATCATGCCTCATTAGACTTCATTCTCATAGTTCGGTATCCTTTGAGATTGAATGTGTAAATAGATGTTGAAGACGACAAACAGAAATGTGCAAATTTATGCATAGACATATACTAGAATGGTCTCCTCACGATTTGTCTCTCTTTAAATTGGCATATCCATGGTTCAGATTTAAAACAAGGATTGTAGAATTGGAATGATGGTTTGATTCGATCTTTTGATGCCCACCCTCCCACGTGTTTTTCCTGCATTGAAGTGTGTCAAATATCTATGAAATCCGTGTCAGCTTGAATGATTCTGATTTTGATAGCTAGATATTTTTTTATCCAACATCCCAAGAAATCAAGATTATGAGATTATATTTTTGTTTGGCTTTCAAGCATTTAGTTTAGCTCCTTTCTATGAATACATCTACACACATGTTAGGACTTGTCATGGCTTTATACATAATTTAAAAACTGTATTTTAAGAAGTGTTTCACAGAATATTACTCCAGGAACACAGAATAATTACAGAATAATTACATCTCTTTATCACCTATTATCCACAAATACCATATTCGACATAATAAGTGCCTAGGGCTGTTACGAAAATAGAATTGCACAATTTTTAGGCCCAAAGTTACTTCCTCAGTGCTAGGGGGCTGCATATATGCATGCTGCATATATGCGTACAGTGCTTATATGCGTACATTGTGCTATTTAAACTGCAGTGTACATATATGTAAACTGCAGAGGTGCAGGAAGGGGGGGTTAGGGACAAACTGCCCTGTCTTCCCCAAAAGGATTCACCTTCCCGGTTGCAAGCTTTCTTTCTGGTTGGGAGGTTACAGAAATTGTGCAAAATTAGTAAAGAAAAATGTGCTAAAATAATAGGATATTTTGGTTAAATTTCCCAAAAATTGGCCAAACTTTACCAAAAATCAGCCAAAATTTCCCAAAAACTGGCCAAAATTTCCCCAAAACAGGGAATCATTTTCTGAAATTTAGTCAAAATTTCCCCAAAATGAAGGAAATATTCTGAAAATGAAGGAAATTTTCCAGAAATATTGAAGGGGATTTCCTGATTAGCAGCAACTCTTGATGGAAACGTGACTGCAATTTTTCCATTTGTCACCGGTAATTTTAAAAATAATTTTTACCCCTGAGAGTAGTTCTATACTAGCCCCACATTAACTACCACAAAAACAATTGTGAAAGTCATCTGGTCATTCGCGAAAATAAGCAAAGAGTGTAAAAAAAAACCTGAAGTCTTTTAAGTCCTCAAATTTGATCAATTATGATATGTTATCAGGTAAAAAATGTTGGTTGGGTGCTTATTAGATCATGGGTGCTAATACGTGAAATACGGTAGTGAAGTACATAGGTTATTAATGACATCAAAATTGCTTCATTTTCTGTTAAAAGTGCCTGTTTACATTGTGAGACAATACATATTTATATTGTAGTTGCATACATGTTTATATAGTGGGTGCACACATGTTTATATAGTGGGTGCACACATGTTTTACATCTTTCTGAAAAAGAAAATATTTATGATGCTGATGAAGCCTAATGCTAATGATGTCTGATTATTATGAATCCAAGCATGCTTGTTGTCCTGTACAATGCACATCCATTTTGTTTCTTCATTAGTTGATAACCCATTATACTTCATAATTTCACATTGCAGAGAGAGAGAGAGAGAGAGAGCTCTGTTTACCATGCCATATATTATGACATCTCTCCTTGGACGTATTGCTTAATTTGAAGACATCGCTGGATGAGATCTGCTGGCTATGGCAATTAGTCACCTTAGACATAAGATAAATGAATCGTTATGAGTAGCTTACAGTGAGATGGAGATTGTGTTAAGCATACAGTGCAGTTGGCGGTTTTAAAGATGATTATGACTTTACGATTCAGAAACAATATTTTGTTCTTTCCTTTTCGTTTATGACCAGGATAATTAATGATTGTGTGGGTTTTAAAGGATTAGTTCAGGGGTCAAGCAAGTCTATCTGGAGGACTTCATATTGGTAGGCATGGGCGTAGTAATTAGGGTAACCTTTGGGAGGGGAAAAGGGGAAAAACTCAATAAATGCTCTATTTTCAATAGTTTTCCTTCATTTTCGGGCACTTTTCTTAAAATTTTGTTCATTTTTGTGCAATTTTGTTATTTTCTGGAAATTTTGGACTCTTACCTAAGACAATTTTAAGGAAATTTTGTTGATATTTTCTTTCATTTTTGAGCCATTTCCTTAATTTTAGCACCATTTTTCTCAACTTTTGGGAAATTTTATACATTTTGGGAAAATTAAGCAAACATTTTAGACAAATTTGGCCAAATAACTTTACCAAATTTGCGTTCAATTGCACCCACATTTTAGAATTTTCTGGAAATGTTGGGCTCTTTCTTTCCTTATGATTCACCGACAATCTTAGGGAAATTTTGTTCATTTTTGGCAATTTTTGGAAAATTTCCTTCATTTTTGGGCCATTTTTCCAAATTATTAGGATTTTTTTAAATTTTATATTTGTGCCATTTTTCTCAATTTTCTAGAAATTTCCATCAATTTTGGGCCATGGGAAATTTCCTTCATTTTTGGGCCATTTTCCTCAACCCTCGGGAATTTCCTTCAATCTTAAACATTTTTGGGGAATTTGGAGAAAATATTTGTCAATTTTTGGGAAATTTGTAGACAAGTATTGTTTAAAATTTTAAATATAACTTTACCAAATCTGCTTTCAATTTTACCTCATTTTTGGGAAATTTGTAGACAAGTATTGTTTAAAATTTTAAATATAACTTTACCAAATCTGCTTTCAATTTTACCTCATTTTGGGGAAATTTTCTTCGATTTTAGGGAAATTTATTTTACTTTGAGGAAATTTAGTCAATTTTTGGGTAATTTGTTTACAAATTTGACAAAAATTTCAAATACTTTTCCCAATTGTTTCATTTTTATGTTAGTAGTATTCAAGTTTTACCTCCCATCAGGAAAAAACCAGGAAGGTGAATTCCTCTCAGGCCATATTATTATTATTAATTTTTTGGCTTAGCAGAAAAGTGGGGTGCTAAAGCCCCCCACCCTTCCAGCCCCCTCTCTCCTTCCCCCCATCTCCATGGTCCCTGGACCAGTCAAATGCTGGGGAACTTTTCATTTGTTTCCCAACCAATCATGTGCAGTTTTGAGGAAAAAAATTGTAAGCTGCATTTATTTCCTTCGTGAATAATGCACATATGATACGTGCGCTTGAAAACATTTTTTCATATGCTTGGTCCCATATCTTGCAGGAAGATTCCCCCAGTGTATGATTGATCCATGGACGCGTGAATCTTGGCCATGTGACATTATTTAAATTAGTTTTCCGGAATTGCCGATTCAGATTTGAAAAGGTCTATACTAAAAGGGAATCTACCAAATATCATTGGGGGGCGCTAATTTAGGAACATGCAGTGATATATCCAGGAGATATCCTTATAAAAGAAACGTGGCAATTTCTGAATTTTTAAATGTCTTTAGGTGTCAGCTGACACTCACAGATCAATTTTGAACGTGTGGGAGGGGAGGGAGGGGGCTGAGTGTGTGTATGGTGAAAATGAAATTACCATAGTTTTGGCAAAACCCTGAGGTTTAGAGGTCTTTGTTTGTTCAGGTCCGAGAGGGAAGCCCTGGTGGGGTCAGCGTCATAGTGCTTACCCACTGAGATGTTTGCAATGTACAAATATGTACACATATATAGACTGATATGTATGTGTTCCCCTTTAACATAAAATGTAGAGCACCAATTTGCCACCAAAAACATGCATAACAAGCATCTGGTTTAGTTGTTTGTTTAATCTGCCAGTTTAAAATTTAAAATTCACAAAATCTCAATCAATTTATTGTGAATTGGCGTGAGGTAGGAAAATTTTGGTATCAACTGATGTATTTTTTAATTTTGAACAACTTCCTAATACATATGTAGTTCGAAAAATGTCTCAATCTTTTAGTCTTAAAAAAATCTTTTTTTGCCGCTCAGTATAAACGACCTAACTTTATGTTCTAATTTCTATTATTAAATTTTGTGATGTGTCAAGTTCGACAGTGATATCACTGATCTCTGGCTGGTTATACGTAGGGCTATACACATACAATGCATGTGTATTTATCGACTACTACTAGCTTGAGTCCAGTTGTAGGCCTAAACTTTTAGCTTTCTTTTGGTGATTTCTAGGAAAGAGATTGCATGATGGTATAGCTTAGACAAAAAGGAGAGAATTGTATGAATCAGTGCATGTACCGGATGAGACTGAAAGGCACTAAATATTTCCAAAATTTATTTGTTAGTTACCTTAGATCTGTGGTGTTGTGAAGGTGTTCACGAAGAGTTTGTTGAACTTTGCCTTCGGCGGGCTCAGAATGGCTAACTTTCCCCGGAAATATCTCATACATTTATTGTTGTATTGCATCCTCAGGTATACTATGGGTGGTCTTTAATGTTTAATGTCTCCGTCAAGTTCTCAAAATGAGTCTGAGGTATCTGAGGATGAATTTCCTAACTTTTTGCTGACAACATTTTAGGTCTCTAATTACTTTGTATGCATTTACATAGGCTTTGCAAAAGAGGGAGAAGGGGGGGGGGGATGGTCTACAACTTGCAATGTCACATATTTAAATTAAGTTGCGGACGCCGCAGAAAGTGGTTATTCTGAACTTCAAAATAACGGGATTTTCACACTTTTCCAATTATTATATTGGAGAAATTGGGGTTAGCATTCAATGAGTGTCAAACATCAGTTTAAAGCAAACTTGCTTCTTCTACATGTCACCAGTCCTTAAACATTTGAAGTAAAATTATGCTAAAATCATTCTCAATTTCATTTAGAAGGCAAAAAAGACTAAATCATATTCCTTCAAACAGACTGTAAAACATCAGGTTTTTTTATTTTGAAAAGAATTTTAACGATGAATAACATCAAAAAAATTATATTCAAAGTTTAGAAAGTGAATTTATTTATTTTATTCACCTTACATATATTGTCAGAAAAGTCTCATTTGTCAGAGAGACATCAAAGAGCATATCCTATACAAGAACAAGGAATGGGCGGATCCAGAGAATATTTCGGATTGCACCAAAGGGCCCTGGATTTGTTGGTCGAATTTTTGACACTTTCATTATCTCAACTTTTAAAAAAAAACATTATGAGATGGGGATAAGTCTAGATATGTGAGTGATAGGACTGTACCTCCCTACCCATGTACCCCACATAACTTTTGGTAGATTCACAACCCTTCTCATGTACCCCACATAACTTTTGGTAGAATCACAACCCTTCCCATGTACCTCACATAACTTTTGGTAGATTTACAATCCTACCCATGTACCCCACATAACTTTTGGTAGATTTACAATCCTACCCATGTACCCCACATAACTTTTGGTAGATTTACAATCCTACCCATGTACCCCACATAACTTTTGGTAGATTTACAACCCTACCCATGTACCCCACATAACTTTTGGTAGATTTACAATCCTACCCATGTACCCCACATAACTTTTGGTAGATTTACATAACTTTTGGCAGATTTACAACCCTACCCATGTACCTTACATAACTTTTGGTAGATTTACAACCCTACCCATGTACCCCACATAACTTTTGGTAGATTTACAACCCTACCCATGTACCCCACATAACTTTTGGTAGATTTACAACCCTACCCATGTACCCCACATAACTTTTGGTAGATTTACAACCCTACCCATGTACCCCACATAACTTTTGGTAGATTTACAACCCTACCCATGTACCCCACATAACTTTTGGTAGATTTACAACCCTACCCATGTACCCCACATAACTTTTAGTAAATTTACAACCCTACCCATGTACCATAACATAACTTTTGGTAGATTTACAACCCTACCCATGTACCATAACTTTGGTAGATTTACAACCCTACCCATGTACCCCACATAACTTTTGGTAGATTTTTGGTAGATTTACAACCCTACCCATGTACCCCACATAACTTTGGTAGATTACAACCCTATCCATGTACCCCACATAACTTTTGGTAGATTTACAACCCTACCTATATACCCCACATAACTTTTGGTAGATTTACAACCCTACCCATGTACCCCACATAACTTTGGTAGATTTACAACCCTACCCATGTACCCCACATCACTTTTGGTAGATTTACAACCCTACCCATGTACCCCACATAACTTTTGGTAGATTTACAACCCTACCCATGTACCCCACATAACTTTTGGTAGATTTACAACCCTACCCATGTACCCCACATAACTTTTGGTAGATTTACAACCCTACCCATGTACCCACATAACTTTTGGTAGATTTACAACCCTACCCATGTACCCCACATAACTTTTGGTAGATTTACAACCCTACCCATGTACCCCACATAACTTTGGTAGATTTACAACCCTACCCATGTACCCCACATAACTTTTGGTAGATTTACAACCCTACCCATGTACCCCACATAACTTTTGGTAGATTTACAACCCTACCCATGTACCCCACATAACTTTTGGTAGATTTACAACCCTACCCATGTACCCCACATAACTTTTGGTAGATTTACAACCCTACCCATGTACCCACATAACTTTTGGTAGATTTACAACCCTACCTATGTACCCCACATAACTTTTGATAGATTTACAACCCTACCCATGTACCCCACATAACGTTTGGTAGATTTACAACCCTACCCATGTACCCCACATAACTTTTGGTAGATTTACAACCCTACCCATGTACCCCCATGTACATAACTTTGGTAGATTACAACCCTACCCATGTACCCCACATAACTTTTGGTAGATTTACAACCCTACCCATGTACCCCACATAACTTTTGGTAGATTTACAACCCTACCCATGTACCCACATAACTTTTGGTAGATTTACAACCCTATCCATGTACCCCACATAACTTTTGGTAGATTTACAACCCTACCCATGTACCCCACATAACTTTTAGTAAATTTACAACCCTACCCATGTAATTTACATAACTTTTGGTAGATTTACAACCCTACCCATGTACCCCACATAACTTTTGGTAGATTTACAACCCTACCCATGTACCCCACATAACTTTGGTAGATTACAACCCTATCCATGTACCCCACATAACTTTTGGTAGATTTACAACCCTACCTATATACCCCACATAACTTTTGGTAGATTTACAACCCTACCCATGTACCCCACATAACTTTGGTAGATTTACAACCCTACCCATGTACCCCACATCACTTTTGGTAGATTTACAACCCTACCCATGTACCCACATAACTTTTGGTAGATTTACAACCCTACCCATGTACCCCAGATAACTTTTGGTAGATTTACAACCCTACCCATGTACTTTACATAACTTTTGGTAGATTTACAACCCTACCCATGTACCCCACATAACTTTTGGTAGATTTACAACCCTACCCATGTACCCCACATAACTTTTGGTAGATTTACAACCCTACCCATGTACCCCACATAACTTTGGTAGATTTACAACCCTACCCATGTACCCCACATAACTTTTGGTAGATTTACAACCCTACCCATAACTTTTGTAGATTTACAACCCTACCCATGTACCCCACATAACTTTTGGTAGATTTACAACCCTACCCATGTACCCCACATAACTTTTGGTAGATTTACAACCCTACCCATGTACCCCACATAACTTTTGGTAGATTTACAACCCTACCCATGTACCCCACATAACTTTTGGTAGATTTACAACCCTACCTATGTACCCCACATAACTTTTGATAGATTTACAACCCTACCCATGTACCCCACATAACGTTTGGTAGATTTACAACCCTACCCATGTACCCCACATAACTTTTGGTAGATTTACAACCCTACCCATGTACCCCACATAACTTTGGTAGATTACAACCCTACCCATGTACCCCACATAACTTTTGGTAGATTTACAACCCTACCTATATACCCCACATAACTTTTGGTAGATTTACAACCCTACCCATGTACCCCACATAACTTTGGTAGATTTACAACCCTACCCATGTACCCCACATAACTTTTGGTAGATTTACAACCCTACCCATGTACCCCACATAATTTTTGGTAGATTTACAACCCTACCCATGTACCCCACATAACTTTGGTAGATTTACAACCCTACCCATGTACCCCATATAACTTTTGGTAGATTTACAAGAATATATAAGATTTATTATTTCTATACTGAATAAAGCATATTAATTAGATTGTGAATGCATTAGGTTGTGAAATACCAAAAAGAAAAAAAACAAACAATGATAACAATCTGTCATAATCTCTCTTGTCAATCAAAGAAACAGTCACTCAATCATTTTTCAACCACTGAATCAGTCTGATTGCAGTGTGATGAGTAACTTCATTACGTCACTTTTCTACTTCAAAGAAATATTAAGTGACAAGAAATTGTAAGAATCGAAGCGGTTTGTTTTGATAAGAGTATAGCCGCATAAATGATGGACAGAAGCGCAGTTCCCATGAGGGTAATAATGGCGGTCAGTCATCAGATTAGAAGTGACCAAATTGGCTTGTTAGTCGAGTCTTATCGCTAGACCAACTTGCAGATTTAATGATTGGATCAAGTTGTACATATCAGTTTGTAATTAAAGACGATATGTACGTACTGTAGCTCTTTAAAGTGTGTACAGTTATAAGAAATATAAGTTTGACCAATGGCATCAACCTGATCATGAATGAATACATTTGAATTTCACACATAAGAATAGTATAATTAACATGTTTAACAAAGGTATTTGGTAAAAATTTGGGTATGCAGTGCCCTCCCCCCCTTCCCTCCAGGGTAAAAATATCAGGTGTGTTTTGGAACCAGGGTGAAAATATCTCTAAATTTATGGGGTTTCAGGGGGGGTTCACCAACATTGTGTTGCTTGGAGCAACTATTTGACATAATCAAATACTGCCATGTGACAATTTTTTCTTACTGTAATAAAAGTTTGGGAATTGTTGACGTTATAAAATATTTACAAAGCAGAAGAGAAGTCCATCATCGGAAAGTAGGATTGGAAAAGGTCACCTTTAGTCCCCTTATTATTACACCTCTCCCGATAGGTAAATCCCTGTCATAAAGACCAGTCTTTTGGTATTTTTCTCTAAGAGCTACGCAAAGGAGTGACTTGATCTTTGGAGTTTTATCATCCTGATTATTCTTCTAAAATGATAGTTTGGTTTCATCTGCAGTATAGAATGTATTTCAAGTCGTCTAAGTATTGCATCTTATTTAGGTGTGGATCAGCAGGCATGTACCATTCATATACCAAGTCTTAATCTTAAAAGGAAAATTTGATGGTGGCAGTAAGTTTTTTTAAGTTCAAATTAATAACTCAAAAACATGACAAATAGATTTCAGTATTGCGTAATAATTGTTGGTTAAAATGTTTTGTATAAAGTTTATTAGACACAGAAGGATGGTTATTAATGTTACCATGGTCTGTGTTTTATGACACAGTAATAAGACTATAGGTTCAGAGAGTGGAACAATAAAAAATGTCATATTGATCAATTTGACCTACTCCTTTAAACTGCTATAATATGTCACAAAAGTTTTTATGACAAATTAGGCTATTTATATAATTCGGATGTTCACACTTTTTTTCACCAATTTGACCACCTTTTGATATCATCAGAGGAGGGGTGCACCCATTCTCCATTAGTGTTACATATCTCCTACGTTTGACCATTGTGTCTTGCCATGAAGACTAGCTGTCCTAATGCACTCTCCTTCTAGCCACATGTGAGGAAGTAAAATGACTTTGTAGTCATGGTGATGTCAAAATCATACCCTTTGAGAGATTATGGGTTCATAAATGTCTGGTATATGTCAAGCAGTCATGGCTCGACATGTTATGTTGGCTGAGTCGAGTCACTCCCAGTGACGATTGATGGTGGCATAATGCACTTGTCAGTCACCCCTACCCCTGGCAATGTCAGTCAAAGGTGAGTCATTGACATATGAAATAGTGACTCACATGTGCATCATACCTAATTGTCAGTCACCAGAGTGACTCTGGGGTGAGTCAATTTTGGGGTAAGTCATTTCACAAGAAATGTCAGTCACCTAAGTGTTTGAGGCATAGGCGGCAGAACCGGGGAATGGGCACAGGGTCACATGCCCCCAAGTTTCTCAAAAGTTTAAAAAGTGCCCTTTTTTAAAGAGGAAAAGTGCCCTTTTCAAAGAGGGAAAAGTGCCCTTTTAAAGGGGGAAAAGTGCCCTTTTCAAAGAGGGAAAAGTGCCCTTTTTAAAGAGGGAAAAGTGCCCTTTTCAAAGAGGGAAAAGTGCCCTTTTCAAAGAGGGAAAAGTGCCCTTTTAAAGAGGACAATTGTTTTCAGAAGGAACACGCCCTTTCAAACATTAAAAAAACTTTTTCCCCACAGACTACATACCTGATCTTTTTATTAAATAAAGCAAAATGGATATTGCCCTTCACAACTAAAATTGTAAAATTTCACGCGTTTCACACGCGAACACTATTATGAATTTCCCTTAAAGACAAAGTTGAGGCCCCAACAACAGCCCTACATATTGGACTTCTTCATATGTAAAATAGCCTTCGCCTTTGCCTCTTTTCCCAATTTATAATGCATGTGTTAAAGCTCTTAATATATGAGGCCTTTCTATAGTGTACAAGCCACCCCAAATTTCATTAATGGGGCATCTTTGAAATGGGCCATGTAGGACAAAACTTACTATTTTGTCATGACTTAAACTGAATGCCATCCTCAATTTTCTTTGAAAAGTTTAAAAGGTGCCCTTTACATATAAAAAAAAAGTGTTATTTAAGATATTATGATTGATCTTTTTTATTTACAGATTGAAGAAAGTAGCACAAGCAAGCAAAACTGTCTCCAAAATTTAACTCATAGAGCGCCTTTAAATTGGGTTCTGAAAACAAAATACAATGGGGACTCTTTGCCACTGACTTGCTGAAGACTTGGTGTGAATTTGGTTCATCTGGGCTTAAATTTACACTGACATACTGAGTTACATTTTATTCTCACAAGAAAATGATGGATAATTCTGTAGAACCCCATATTTGCTTTTCATTTTTTTTAGACAATACATATATTCTGATTCATGACCAATACAATTAGCTAATCATAAAGTCTAAATCCTTCAATTTCAAGACTTTTGATATATAAATTTTCCATTTTTTGTAGATTTTAGTATAAAACTGTTATATTTTACAAATTTTAAACCAAAAGAGTTTTGAAACTAAAAAAAGAAGGGAAAATCGGTCACCAGTAATTTTCTGACTGATATAAGTTTAAAATTTTTCAGACTGGAAGGTGGGGGGAGAGTTGACATATATATAAAGCTATACTACTGTGCTACACGATTTGAAAATAGGACAGTTGGAGAGTGCCCCTCGGATCCTGTGCCCACTCCCCCCTTCCCTATCAGATTCAAACATCTTCTGCAGCCTCTGGACTGAGGGGTTTGTCAATGTACATGGTTTGGTCATCCACTTTGTCCAGGGGTATAGGGATGAGTCACACAATTGATAAGTGCATAACTTTTTTCCCACATTTTAGGTGAAACGACCCCTTAAGCCAGAGTATGTGATATGGTATCAATAGCATCCTTTCTGACTCTTACAGCATAATTTTCAGTTAGAAATAAACGAGGCTTTAATCCCCACATTGTAATAGAAGTGCATGTACATTCTTCATAACGGTATATCAATACATTCCCCTCTGGTTTGTTGTGCTTTCTGCTAACACAGCTGTTTCTGCTTCCTGCTGGTTCCAGAATTTAATACCCGGTTGCGTTTATTCGTCTTTGCATTTGGTGGGAATTAAACCTTCTTTGCGTATGTTGTCTATCGTCTGTAACATACATTAATTATGTCTAGTCGTCCTACACATTTGTAGATCTTGTTTGCCAAATCCCTATGGCTGTAAAAGTGAAGTTGGTTTGATATCAAATTGTATAGTATATTAAGATTATGGTGCTGATGTACATTTTCTAGAAGAGAACAAAAATGGTTTTTTTAAGTAATTATCACTCTTTAAAGGTATGGATGTGTAGCAACAATATTAACTCAAAATATTTGAAAACCATTAAAACAGCAAAAGCTAGTCCATCACAATCGTTAGAAATTGACCATTAGCATGAAATACGCAATATGTTGTGACCTCATAGTGGAACCACTGGAAAATTGTTCATGTTAACTTTATATTGTATTTTGGTCCTTCCTCCAAATATTTTGAATGGGAGAAGTTGGCTATAGTGAACAGGATATTTGATATTATTATAACCTTGAACCAAATGTAGCAGAACTCAATTTGAAAGCCTTGATGTTTAAATTTTGGGAAAGAAATAACTTCCACAAGTACTTGTGTTTATACCAAACCAATGCATTATGAAATTAGAAAGTAATGATAATTAAGTAACAGACGGGGAAAAATATACAACTTGATTGATTAAAATTGAGACAATATGCTTTGTTTTAATTCATTCATTAGGCCTCTCCCATTGTTTTGAATGCTCCGCTGCCTCTGATTCTGACTAGTGGAAACATTTACTATAGCAATAAATAATCCCTTGCCAAAGTAACGAATCAGTAAGTATCCGATCAGTAAGTATCCGATCAATGGTGACGTTTCACAAACATTTTTGGTTCCGATGAACCTATGATGGCATGTGTGTGTATGTATATATATATATATATGTACAGTGTTTGTGATGGCCAGCTCTTAAACATGATATTCAAGAACGATGCACTAAATTCATGTCATATGTGGTACACAGATAGTCCATGGTCTGTAGATATGCCCTATTGTTTTTGGTGGTGATATCATGTACATTAATGAGTAGGCGGGCCTTAATGTAAAAATCTTGAAATGTTCATATTTTAACAACCGCATGTCTGTTTTGTTCCATATTTGGGATATTTATGATGTTAGCTGGTGTGTACATGTTTATGATGTAAAAACATTAACTTTCATTAGGCATAGTAGGCAGGGTTTAACATAATTTTGTTGAAAAGAGGTTGTAAACACAGTATCTCAAGAACTATACATGGGATTCAGTTCATATGTGATACACAGATAGCCTATGATCTGTAGATGTGCCCTAATATTTTGGTGTTGATATCATGCACATTAATGAGTGGGAGGGGCTCATTGTGAAAAGTTTGAAAAAGTGATAAATGAGTAACTGTATGTTAGTTTTGCATCATATTAAGAATGATAATTTTGTTGGTTATTGTGTACATGCTTACGTTGTCAGCAGATGTCATTGATATGCATGGTGGGCATGGCTTAATGTGAAAATGCTAAATAATGTAAACACCATACCGTACCCCATGAACGATACATCAGATTTATGCTATATCAGGTACACAGATGGGTCATGGTCTCTGTACATATGTTCTACAAATTCTTGCAATAGGATAAATGAGCAATCATTTTTGCATCATACTTACTATGATAATGTTGTTAATTATTGTGCAAATTGCTAAAGTTGTTAACATTTTTGTTGATCTGCATGGTTGGTGTGGTTTATTAATAAATATCCTGGAACAAATATTTCATAATATGCAATGACATGACATTAAATACAAATTTTGCAAATCAATCTGCTTATGAAAAAGAAGCATCGGAACCACAAAACCTTTTGGTTCTGGTTCTTAGGATTAGATTCCTCATTTTTTAGAATTAGATTCCTCGTTTAATCTTTCTGCATCAGATTGACATAAAATTGCTGCGACAGTGTATTTCTTACTTTCTCAACTGAGATGTTTTAAGCACAAACTTCAGTCGTATTCCTTAGAGGGCTGAATTATCTTATTCTTCTGTTTGACTATTTTTAGCGCAGAATGTTCTTTAGATTAAAGGAACAAACAAAAAGATGAAATCACGGCATATTATTCAATTACATATCAAGCACCCTTATCTGGAAGGTTCTTCTGCTTACCATATATGTAGAGACAGAGAGAGCAACCACTGATCGGTAAATGAAAGGGAGCTTTGTGAGCTTTTTTGATTGCTTTTTTTAACGTTACCGGTAATGTACTATGTTCTCAATGTAAACACTTGCATTCATTGTGTTACTGAAGAATGCTGAACTAGCCGAAACGTCTGAATTTTAATCTGCAAATCACGTCCTGTAGTCACATATTAGTATCATGTCTTCAAGATGATGTCAATAAAGAATTATGTATAGACATATTTTTAGCTTTTCAATTTGAAGTGTGATGCAAATAGATATATTGCGATATAAGTATAAGAAGTATTGGATAGATCATGGATTGTTGCTTTAATATGAAATAAGTGTTGAAATTTTCAATTTATTCATATGAATTGTCCAAGGTTAGGGTCTGGACATGTTAACCTTACAAAGTGATATTGTAGACATTATAAATATTTCAGCATTAAGATTGATTGTTAGTGAAAAGAAGATACTTCATTTTTTTGTCATACCGTATTCTTTTTGTCAAATGTCTATGGAAGCTTAACCTAGAGTTTTATAACCTATTATAGAAAGATTTGTGAATGAAATTTTGAGCAGAAAAGTCTTTTGAATTTCAGAAACAACTCTTTTCAAATTATTATTTGGGCGCATGCATGGCTAATTTAAATTGGTGGTTTTTTTATTTTCACTTGGTCGGAAATGTGACCGGAGGTCATCAGACCGCATAGCAACTGCACGCACTCACTCCACATTGGAGTGAAAGCAAAGCGATTAGCTGTGTTTGTTTACATGCCATATGTACCACACACAGTAAACGCATACAGACTTTCATGTGTATTGCGCAAAAGTTTGTTTTCACTCCAGAAAATGTCGTCATCTCCCGGATGTGACGTGGCACTGACCAAGTGAATATATGCTAAGTTTAAGTTTAAAAATCTTTCAATTCTGTAAATTTCTTTCCTAAATTACAATCTTTGAAAATGATGAGAATCGTGGTATAATTTGATTGGGGGTATTGTAAAGACTTGAAAACTCTAAGTTAGAGTGTGCTGCACAAGAATTGTGATTAGAAATTGAAAAACAAAAGAATTACATAAGAAAATAACAAGGAGTGATGCCTACATCGTAAATTGGTATAAAAACTTTGTACATTTGATGCCAGAAAATTCAAAATTCAAATTCAATTTTTAGAGGAAAGTTATTGTCCCATACATTTAGAAGTGAACATCGTCATGCTGGTAACATCACTTCAGCTTTTCAGTTTTCCATCAGAAATCTGCAATGTTATCGATCATACATCCGCCGGACCGAACATAGGGGTCTACGTGATAACATCACAGACTTCTCTCAATAAATAAGGAAAATACTTCTAATTTTATTTATAGGATGGTACCTTTCCTTTAACCAACCAACATTAAAGTTAATAGTTTGCCGTTTCCATTATTTATATTATAACCTTCAACAATTTTGTGTAACATTGCCTCGTAAGGTCATGACTCACTATTGCCTAGTTTATATAGGTTTGTCATCTTAAATTTAATTGGGCGGTTTTGTTTCCTGTTTGCTGTTTTCCCACATCTTCATCCCTTTTAAAATTAACACACATCCTTTAGCTCCACCACCTCACTGCTCTATATAGGCCTCCACACTGTTGTTTTTGGGTGTCTAGACATGCCGCTTTGTCCATATGTGTCATTAATGCAACCGCGCGCTCTTTTTCATGCCAGCATCTGGAGTAGCAGATGCACTGAAAAGCTCTCACAGTCAAAATTTGATTAGATTTTAAAGTGCTTTTCTCTGTTCTCTCTGTATACCTTTGCCAGCAGTTGCCATCTGGTCTGGGGCAATTTTAGGGGTCGAAGTTACAGTAATGTGACAATTGATTTCTTTGGCCATTTAATTGTTCCAATTGTACCAATGTAATTTTGTGTGTGCGCATGCGCATTAGTAGACCATTTTGACTGATGGGGAGGGGGGGGGGGGGGTGTTGCAAAGTATAAGATTTACCGACCGACCCAAATTAGCATCCTATTTGAAAAAACTGTCTCCCTGTAAAAAAAGTTGATAATCAAAATCGCTATTTTTACTAGATTTTTCCAGACTAATCTCAAATTTTACTATCAAGTCTCAATTTTGTTGTTGTTGAGTGTTTGGGAGAGGGTGGGGGTGTGACACCCTGTCCAGTATTTAATCTCCTGTGCATGTGTCTTTTTTATAAAAATGCGACGACGATGTTTGAACACAAAATTACAATTACAATATTCGCTTATGATAGTAACAATGCTATCACAAAATGCTTAGTACGACCCGGACGAGAACACAAGTATGATGTACGGACAGACATAACATCGCCAACCAAGTCTACGTCCACCGCCTTTGATAACCAATTGTGGTGCACTGGCGTGTCTTCCCAACCCAGGCTTGAACCCAGGGTCTCGTGGTCTGTAGATATGAAAACCGCTACACCGCAGTAGGTAGACAATTTTTATAAAGATAGAAAAGGGGGATCTTTTATTTGCTTTTAATTCACATTCCTCTAGCGCCCACTGTTTCTCGTGTTAATAAATGATTGGTGGAGATTCCAGCAAGGGTCCACGTCTGAAACAGACCCATACAACAAGGGATTTGGGGAGTGTAGATTTGATTTCTATTTTGGGATAAATTTGGTTGTCTTTCTAAGGTGTAGGAGGAGTATTATTCTTTTGTCTTACTGCTTTTCATTTGTCACATGTTTTGAAAATGTGCTATAATTGGTTTAATTGTCCAATCACCTGTCCCCTTTTAAAGCATGTGGGTCTTTTACACAGTATGTCTCGATACTAACTGACCATTGCTTTTCCCACTTAAAATCTTCTTTATTGTGCTTGGAAAGAAGGTGTGATTTTGATTAAATAATGACCAACATTAACGATAATTTTACAAATGATTTTCACAAAACTCAGTAACAAGGTAATTGCACAATCTCAGATAAGTGTTCCAGAAAATGATGTTATGTCAAAGTGACAGCTCCCTGGTCACATGTAGCATATTCAAAGACAACAATTCCACTTTCTTTTTATCTATGTTGGTTACGACATAGGCCTACTTTGTAAAACAATATCATTAGGTGGTACGTGACACAGCCGTTCCAAACATTTAAGGAATTACTTTTCTCAGAAATGTGTTTTATTGTCAAGTTACACATACAGAAATTAGATTTTGGCTGACAAAAATATAAAGAAAAGAAAGTGTACATACACTGAAGCTTTGTGGAGCTGATGTAAAGGTGAGAAATATCACTAGGGTTCTTAATTGAACTTAATTCCTTAGCGGTCAAGTTACTAAACAATAAATGGAACATTTTTTGTTTGGTTACCGGTTAACTGGTACAAAATTTAATCTGTAAAATTTGTGCACTCAATAAACATGTATTAAGGCTACTATGCACAACATTGTAAATGTGTTACACTCCGTATAAGTTATGTGCTGTAGAGACGGTTAAACAGTAGGCCTAACTGAAAACATCCCTAAGTATCACTGACTAGAAAATTACAGAAGTTTATGCTAAACATCTTATGCAAATGCTTGTATTGAATATGTATTAACTCAGCTAGTTGTACTAGACAGTCTGTGGGAACAGTCTTTTTAAGGATTACTAAATATCTTTGACTTCTTTCTTTTTTTTACCAATTTCCATAATGCGAACAGGAGTTACAGATCGGAAAACATTGTAAATCTTATTCTACAAAATTCTGAATAATATTTGAAAAAAAATATGTTCCCAGTTATTTGGAAAATATGCAATTAATTTTCAAAATAATTATATAACGTTTAGTACAGGAAGTGCTGTGATGACATGATAATGATGGCTTAGACTCAGTACTAAAGTCATTTTTGGTGAGCATGGGAAGCATAATGTGAACCTATGTAATGGTGATTTTGACCGTCCGGTCATCCACAGTTTTTCCTAAGATTTCCTCAGAAATGTTAAAGTTTTTGAAGAATTTCTCAGAAAATGTTAAAGTTTCTTCAGAGTTCCTCAGAAAAAGTTAAGTTTCTTCAGGTATCCTTATGGAAGGTTAAAATTTCCTTTCAAAATGTTCAAGTTTTTCAGAGACACTTAAGACAAATTGAAGACTAGTTTCCTTAAAAAGTTTACAAAACATTTGATATTTACTTAGAAGATAACTGTAAAATGGTATAATTTTCCAATATTCTTCAGAGATCCTCAAGCGTCTCTCTCGTAGCACTGGAGATTTAAAATCTTTAAAATTCTTCAAAATATTTGGGCACCAATGGTTGTATCAGGCATGATTATTAAACTCTGCCTTTATTATTGTGGTCATTTGCATAAAGTTGCTACAGTATATGAACTGACCAGACTTTTTATTTAGTATGCTCAGTCAGGGAGTGTGACAGGATGTGACTGCATATGGGCATATATAAGGGAGGGCTGCCATGTGGGACATGGATGGGGGCCATGCGGGACATATGATTTAATATATACCATGTGGTATACACCAAGGGCTATATCAGGCATAATTTTTGACTCTGCTTTTTTTCTTATTTAACAAGACATTTGCATATAAGTAGTGGCATAGCCAGGGGGAGGGGGAGATTGCCCCCCCCCCAAATATTTTAATCTGTCGGTTCAGATTTTAATCTTTCTGTTCAGATTTTAATCCACTGGTTTAGATTAGTGCTTTGGGTTCAACAAGCTTTGACATTCCAGGTGCTTATTAGGCCTATGTTTTTAGATTTCAAAAGGGCACTTTATTAGGAAAAGGTACTAATATATTAAACATTTGTGTGATTTTGTATTTAAATACATGGATTTAGACAGAGAGAGAGGGGAGAGAGGGAGAGAGAGACGGAGGTGGGTGTCGGAGGGCGTGGATACAGAATAGGCTCATTTTAAAAGTTTGACAACATTTACAAGTTTGTAGTTAGTTATTGAAAACCTTTCTTTTAGATCCCAATTTTTTTAAAGAGTGGCGATAAACTTAATCATGTACAAATGTAAAAAATAGAACATTATATTTTAACATTATGCGTTTTCATGATTTTGTGTTTTGTATATGTATTATAGTTCTCTTTGACATGAATTTTGACTTGTATAATACACCTTCTTACTATGCGTTGTGACATACTTTTTTGCCCTTGAAATGTCAATTTTGGGAAAGCTTCCAGGGGCTTTGCCTCCTGGACCCTTACCAGTGCTTTGCCCTGGACCCCACTAGGGGCTCTTGAGTAGGCCCCTGGACCCATTTAGACAAGTCGAGCGCTTTGCGCTTTGATTTTTTGTATTGTATATGGTGTGTGGAATCAGATTTTTGAATGGTTACTCTACCATTTTGTTTCTTTTAAAGTCTTCTTTTATATAATATAAGTGCTTAACCACTGAACTAATCCTGTAATAGTCCTCTATCATGTTATATTGTAATGGTAATATTCCTTTAAGTCTGAAAAGTTGTTTTGATGAGGAATCTGTGAAACAATTATATTATGAGTTCCACAGACTATAAAGGGATTGTTGATAAATCTGAGCCCAAAGATATCTTATATTATCTGCACGTATCTGTAAGGGTATGGACGGTGGATTGTTTGGTTTATGAGAGTAATATTTTATTCGTCTACAAGTATTTCATTATATGGTCGCTCTTTTTGCATAGTGACTAATGTCATTAAAAAAAAATTACTTTTGTAGATCAATTCCACATATTGATGAATGTATATGGGACTAATTAAATACGGGTAGGCTTACATACATTTTCATAATAATCTTCAAAACTTTTATCCTTTCTCTTTTTTACATACATTTTCATAATAATCTTCAAAACTTTTATCCTTTCTCTTTTCAACAAGGCATAAATGTACTATATTAACCTTCAGAAAACTTTATGTTTTCCTACATTCATCACTATGCGGAAAGAGGGACAATATTGTTTGCAGCAGTTAATAATCCCACTTTTCCTTTAAAAAAGATCCTTAATTATCTTGATTGTCTCCCAAAGCTCTATTCGCAGTTGATATCTGTCACATGTCGCAAGTCTTTAAATTGTAAAATAAGATTAGTCTGTTATAGAAAAGTGCATCACCCCATACCGATAGCTGTGAAATCAATGCAACATATTGTTATTATACCCCTTCTTTCATGTTGAACCTCCTGCAGTAAATCAATAGCAAGTAATCCCAAATGTGTTGGGAAAAAATAAATAAATAAAATGTTGTGTCCAATTTTAAAAAAAGTCATATTTTTTACTAAAATCTCTCACGTTGCAAAAGGAAACTATTCATTATTTGCTTCCCAGTGGGGTAAGGAATTTAACAGAGAGACTTTAAATCAACTCACAGTTACGCTGTCGTTATATCCAATTTTAACATCTATTGCATACGATAATAGATGCGTTGACGATGACTTGTCGTGAGAGGTCCCCCTCATATCAATGCTTCTGCAGAAGGTAAGCGCAATTGATTCATGGAAATAGTTTTTCAAGAGACGATAAATCTTGAAACCTTTCTTGAAAATGTCAAAGCTGTTTAGAATTCTCTGAGGTTTAAAAACAAGGGGGGCTCACTCTTTTGAGATCCGGTTGAAATTTTTGATTGTACATTTATTACAGTTGTCATACACATGTTGAACCAAAGGTAGAATCATTTTATGGAAAGAAAGGAATAAAGACAATAGGTACGCATTAAAGGATTAGTTTAGTGGTCAAGCAAGTTTGATCTGATATGAAAGAGAACTTTGAAAGAAACAGACTGATGAAGAAACCACTTCAATATTATTCCATTAATGTATTTAAGTTTAAAGCTCTGTTTATTTGTGTAGAAATGACTGGTGCAGTAAGTCTACTATGGAAGCTTGGCGCCCTCATCCTCACATTCTTAACAATTGTTAATGTATTTTAAAGAAAATTCATTCAACTTTCTTACTATTGGAATTTTTTTTTTGTGGAGCTCAGCTTACTACAAGTGGTAAATTTTAATTACCCTTACTAGATTCTGTTTTACTATACTTTCCTGATATATCCAATGGTTTTTAAGCCACAAAATCGCAAGACAAAATATGATAGAATACGTAAAGACTTTGAGGGATCTGAGGCTGTGACATTACAATTAGTCTAAATGCAGTTATTTGTGCCCAATTAATACTAAACCTAAAACTTAAATATCTCCTTAGCGGATTATGATTCTTGAATGCTTTCTAAACCATTTTGTTTCTTTCTCTTCATATAAGATGGGACTTGCTTGACCCCTAAACTAATCCTTTCAAAAACAAGTATTTTCTTTTTAAGTTTTTATTGTTGTATAAATTCTGAGATCCTGTAACAAGAATTGATATAAAGTACCTGTTCTTGTACAAAAACTATCGGGCCACAAGCCTTCAAATGTTCTGCTCCAGTTCTATGGAATGCACTTTCTACAGACCTGAGGTGCGTTGAAGGGTTAGAATCATTTAAAAAAGGTTTAAAGTCCTTTCTTTTTCATAAGTGCTATAGTTTGTAATTTGTGTTTTGTTTGTCTTACGTATTCTTTCATGTACAGCGCCACTGAGTATAAGTATGTTTTACATGTTTATAGTTTTGGCGCTATAAAAATCTTAATTTATTATTATCATTTAAGTTTTGTGTTTCAGTTAGTGCTGTCATGACATGTCGACTATTGTGATATCGCGATCTCTTTTCCCATGATAAGAAATATGCCTCTCGCGACATTTCACGATACCAAAAACTAATATTGAACTAAGAAATTTTCGTGCCACTAGGCTAGGCTACTTCGTACATCACAATTCTAACATAACGGTATTAAATCTAAAAGTCAAGTTTAGGCCATTAAAAATGTACAAAAATAGCGTGAAACATTAGAAAAAACTAATTAAAAATCGTGCTCTGTTACCCCACACTGGCACATTCCAATTGTAAGATGGCAAAAAGAACGAAAATTTGCCCAGAACAAGCCTCTCACTTCGATGATTCATGGTCACGTTGGTTGAATCACCAAACACATGCATGATGAACGTAATAGTCATGCGATCATGTCATCTGCTAGATCTGCATCTCATTTTTTCTTGCGTTCATCACAAAAAAAGTAACATTAGTGATATTAGCAATTTATGTCATGAGTCAGTTTTCTTGAAAAGTATTGCGTTATACCAATATATCGCAATATTTTCCTACACAATAATCAATAATTATTAGAGCCATGTCGTGAACATTACTTTCAGTTAGGATTTATAAAGGAAATAAACAAAATTGAATGATTATATCCTTGAGGGAAAGTGACAAGTGTAAGATCATCATGAGAAATTTGATAACCCTTATAGAAAAGACTAGCTTGCAGCAAGCTTTGCGGCAAAGTTTTTGCGACTAAAGCTTTGCGACAAGCTTGCGACAAGCTGCGACAAAGCTTGACAAGCTTTGCGACAAGCTTAAGTTTGCGACAAAGCTTTGCGACAAGCTTTTTGCGACAAACTGCGACAAGTTTGCGACAAACTGCGACAAACTGCGACAAACTTGCGACAAGCTTGCGACAAACTGCGACAAGCTTGCGACAAGCTGCGACAAAGTTTGCGACAGTAAGTTTGCGACAAACTGCGACACAAAGCTGCGACAAACTGCGACAAACTGCGACAAGCTTGCGACAAGGTAACAATTTTTAGCTTGTGCAAACTTGCTGCTACCTTGCGCAAGCTTGCTGCAACTTTGTGGCATTGCAACAAGCTAGTATTTGAGAGAAATGCAATATTTGTTATCTTGCGCAAGCTTGCAGAAAGTTTTTGCAAGCTTGCGGAAAGGGTTTTGCTAGCTTGCGCAAGCTAACAAGTTTGCATATTTTCCAATACTAGCTTGCTGCAAGCTAGCTGCAAGGCTGCAAGCTTGCTGCAAGGCTGCAAGCTTGCTGCAAGGCTGCAAGCTTGCTGCAAGGCTGCAAGCTTGCTGCAAGGCTGCAAGCTTGCTGCAAGGCTGCAAGCTTGCTGCAAGGCTGCAAGCTTGCTGCAAGGCTGCAGCAAGTTTGCGCAAGCTAAAGATGTTAGCCTATTGCAAGCTTGCTGCAACCTAGCTTTTCTGTAAGGGAAGTGATTGGCAGGATCTGGATGTTCATGACATGAAAGGCTTCATTTGATTGGTTACTTTATCTTCATGTTAAAGGTGTATAGACAGGTAGAGGCAATATTACTTGAATTAAAAAAAGAATAATATCTTATCAATATCTGTGGATAATTTGCCATTTTACAGCTTTTTGAACATTTAAGAGCAAATATGATCAGATATGCAAATTTTTGTATTACTCTTGTGATGTATGAATGGGACATAGTCTCTATTTTCTGATGTCAATCTATTGTTTTTAACCCTCTGCAATTTCTCTTTGCAAAAGGGAAGATAATTATAATGAAAAGGATTTGATCGTGACCAACCATAAGCTAGAGAAAGCATTTTGAAATATTTTTAAGGTCTGAAATTAAGGGAAGAAATATCAAAAGCATTTTGAGGTTTTTTCCTGTTACTGGCATTTTTTAATATATTAAAATATTTTAAACTTTGATTGCTCATAACTTAAAATTTGCACATCATATTTTTAAAATTGTTAGATTGTTAAACTCGAAATGTTATGCTCGTTTTGGTACATGCATGTGTGAACAGAAACCACATAAACCTTTAAAACCCTTGTATATATTAACAGATTATAAATAGATATTAAAGAGGTGAAACCGTCATATGAATGCAATGTTTGGACTCACTTCAAATTTTTTAATTGCTTGAAATTTCGACCAATTGCGTAACGATTTGTTGGCTGTTATTTCATGGTATATATCAAATAAAAAGACCTGCATACTTAGCGATCGCTGTGGCCAATTCGGTGAAGGTGACAGACTATGCAGTTGTATAGGTTCGAATCCTGCGGAACCATTTTTCTCGAATTTTCTGTTTTCGCTTATTGTAATTTTCATCTGGTGACTGCTATTGTAATATCATAATCTTACTAATCTTTAACTTTAACCTTTCTGACAAATACGTTGATAAAAGAAGTTTCCTGTATAACAAATAGTAATAACGTTATGCACTACGATTGAATCTTCACACATACACACACAACACTATGAAAGCACATGAACAAACAGACAGGGATCGATAACCTGATCATCCCATGTTATAGTGACGTCATCCAAAATACAGTCTTATTAAGGTGAGCCTTCGTCTTTAATCTATGGATAGGTAGAGGTAACTCTTCCCTAAATGATTACATATCTAGTAAAAACTTTAAAAACTGCAAATACTCCTATCAAAATCAATTCAAAATGATGTCAATCCATTGAAAAGTAGACTTTGGAAAATACACTAGATATTTCTCAAATTTCTGATATTTTGTGAAGTTCATCCCGGCTCTGAATGTGATGGAATACAAAAGTCAAAGTGTCTTTCTGATTTTTATTTTTTTTATTTTTCCCTCTTGGCTGATGTTCTAGATGCATATATTTACATATATTAACTGCAACATTGTAAGAGATCAAAGAGGCCGTCACATCATTTTCATGATTGAATAATTACAGGCTACTTGCGTTGGTGTAGACCGAATGATTGATAAGATTTAAAGAGGCGAAATCGTCATATGTGCACAATATTTAGAATTCTTTTCAAATATTTTGATTGGTTGAAATTTTGCTGCGCGATTAGTTGTCTTGTATTGCAAGGTATATAGTTATTTAAAACGCGTGAAGGTCATTGCACGAGTTAGCCCAGTGGGTTACGGCGATTAAAGATACAATTTTTTCCAATCAACAGTCATGAGTTCGAGCCCCGGTAGAATCGTTTATGGCGATTTTTGCTTTCATCTTTTTTTTTTTCTTTTCTCAGTAATTTTCATTTGGTGACTATTATTGTAGTATTATGATACTCATGACTTGTCCTTCTCCTTAGAAATTTGTTCCAGCAATTCATAACCACAAACTTACTGTAGCAAATAGTGAGACCACTTTATCTTGATTAAAATAACCACACAATAAGGACTTCATCCATTGCTAATATGATACTCAGCAATAACTTCCACAACAACTAAGGTTTCTAGAATCAAGAAAATAAAGAGGAAAATCTGACCCGACCTGCTTATTTATCAGGTCGGGTCTGACTGTTTAAAACTTTAGGGAACAGAACAACTAATGTAATGTTTCGCTTCTGACAAAAACGAATTGAAAAAAACAATCAAGTTTCTCGTCACAGTAACGTAATGCGCTGTGTATGTAACTCGGCTCACACAACGTACATGCCAGTGTCTGGCTGTACTGTGGTACAAACAGACAGTGGATCGGATCTTGCGTCCACAACCGGAAGTGACGTCAAAATATCGCATCCCCCAATTTTACTGTATTTTAATGAGACGAGCCTCCCTCTTTAATCTATACAAAATCACAATCGACTGTCAGAAGTTACAGTAGGCATCCTGCCAGAACCATTTTTCTCAATTTTGTTTTCTTCGTTTATTGTAATTTTTGTCTTGTGACTGCTATTGTAATATCATAATCTTGCTAATCTTTAACTTTCACTTTTTCTTCTTCTGACAAATACATTGATAAAAGAAGTTACTGCATAAATGAAGTTACTGCTGGCATCAGCGAGCGGAATATGAAACGTGAAAAATTGTCATAAAAAAAAAAAAAAAACCCATCTGCTATCTGTGAATGAGATGTTTAAGTGATTATTCAGCCCTTGCCATGCTCGGAAATTGCTGATGATCAGTTCCTTCCTGTGTATCTTCTTATTCTTAATATCGCAAGAGCACAAATCCTATGTTTCCTCGGGTAAATATAATACTATGCGACGAAGATGAAACTCAAGAGATCATTTTTTATTTGTAACAGTAGCTCATGTTTCAGATTTTGAATTATGGGAATGTCAAAAAATAATTCTATTTGAGAATGAAGTGATTGAAAGCTTCCGTTCGAGTATGATTTTTGTGATAAGTGAGTGCAAGTAAAAAAAAAAAAGAAGAAAGAAAATATCAAACTGGTGGCATGCAAGTAATTTGCTGAATCCATAATCAGAACTTAATAGAAATAGGTATTTAAATAGTGACAGAGTATGAAGTATGGAGTTTATGCTCCAAGGAAGGCAATAATTAGGCCATTGTCACCCTTGTATGTTTTCTGTGTGATTTGCATGTTTTCTGTGTAATTTTATGAGTAAGCATTTATTGCACTTTTCATGATAAATTTATGCTTAATCTTCTCTAAAGGTTATTTGAAAGCCAATTATTTACGTTTTAGCCCTGTAAAGTTCCCAGTGCACTTATATTACCAATTATAAAGATTGGTATGCTTCCTATCAGGTAAATAACAGCTGATTGCTAAAATTGGTGGATTTTATTCATAGACTTTTTCATGTTTTGTTGAATACAACATCTTTCTAATATCTACACAGTTTGGCATGTATGGCATTACAATAAACTGCAGATTCTTAAAAAAAATTAATAATCAGATTTGAGATCGATTTCTGTAAAAAAAACAAAAGACTGAAATTTTGCACAAAAAAACCCCAAAAATACCCCCAAAGATGAACACGAGGGAAGATCAAACCATATTCAGACTTGAAGACAGTGTGCCCCCACCCCCTTAGGAAGGTATTTTCCTCCCATTTCATAAACCCCAAAAAAAAAAAAAAAAAAATTAGGTTATGTATTGAGAAACTGCCCAAGTTTCCCTCCTTGAAGTGTTTGTGTCTGGCCCCTTGCGAAAAGTCCTGACTACGGGTGTGGCCATATTGGAAGAAAGAAAATATATTGGGAAACTTTTAAACATTTACAAATGATTGCATTAGTTACCCAGCAAAGCTCAATTGACATGCCAGAAAGTTTTTTAGCTCAACATCCCTTTAAGGGATTTGAGCTTATGCGATGTCTAATTTAAGAGCTAGGTTATCTCCAGGATACGTTTGGATTTTTGCAGCGTTTATCATATCCTAAGCGTCTTTCGGATATTTTGTTGTGTTGCTTTGTTTGTCTTAAATAGATCGATATGTTGATGCAATAACAGTGCATATTGTTTTAACAACTTTTGCATTCCAAAATTTACTAAAAATGTTTCAAATACTCGGATTTCGCTCGGCACAGTCCGAGTGAATTTAGCATATATGATAACATTGGCTCGGGAAATACCACCTCTGATGGAAAGAAAACTCTGCTTTCAATGGTTCCAGCCTTAAACTATAGTTTGACACATGCGCTAATTGGACTTAATATCCTGTTTGGGATTTGTCCCACAGTATAGCTAAATTGGAGTAGTTGATAGCTTGTTTGCGCTGTAAACTAAGGGTTAAAACGATTAAATAGGGCCTACCCTGAATAGGCTATCCTATCAAGCATATACCACAATTGAGGCTATAAAATCACCAAAGTGTAAACAACCTAAATCCGCATTGAGTCCACTATCACATTACCTGCATGAGCTGGCCTGCAGTAATATTATCTACAATAACTTACCTATTCTCAAGAAGTTATTTGTTTGCATATAGTTGATTCATAAAATTGCGAGTTTATTCTTGATGTTTTTGTTCAGGGGTTAAGTAAGTGGTCCATCTTTGACAGAGGACTACAAAAAATTTTTGAAAGGATTAGTTCAGTGGTCAAGCATGCCCATTTTATATGAAAGAGGACTCATAAGAAACAAAATGGTGAAGAAAGCATTTAAAAATCTTATTCCGATAAGGAGATATTCAAGTTTAAAGAAAGCTCTGTCATATCTGCGTAGAAATGACTGATGTAGTAAGTCTAAGTTGGCTATGCATCCTCACATTCTTAACAATTGTTAATGTATTTTTATTAATTTTGTTGTATTATTTAAATTATCTTTCCTCGCTTTCTTCAGGAGGTATATTATTAATTCAGTTCTACTACTTTTTTAGCACATCCCATGGTTTTTAAGCCACAAAATGGCAGACTAAAATATGATAGAATATACAAAGAATTTGAGAAATCTGAAGCTATGACATCACAACTAGTCTGATTTCAGTCGTTTTTTCACAAATGATACCAAACTTTAAACGTAGGTATCTCCTTAATGGAATAAGATTTTTAAATGCTTTCATCATTATTATGTTTCTTTTGAAGTCCTCTTCCATATAAGATAGACTTGCTTGACCCTAAAATTATCCTTTGAAATCTTTTTAGTTATATTTTGTTATAATGATTGCCACTGGAATTGTATTTGTGAGATGCTATTATTGATTAATTGTGCTTTATTAATTGCGATAATCAATTATTTACTCAGAATGGCCAATATATTAGCCAGTTAGCAGTGTGAGTAAAATATATCATAGTTAAAATCATTGTCTTGTAAGGATGAAAAATCCATCTTGATTTTATACAGCAGTATGTTGCTGTTAGTTTGTCTCTTTATGATTTCAATTTTACTCCAAAGCAAACATTGTTAATAAAATCTACATCATATTACAGTTGAGGCTTAAGTTCTAAGGCTTACTTGCAAAACAGTTTTCACATTTTCAAACGATATTTAAGCTCCAATACGCAGTGGGGCAATTTGAGTCCTGGCATGCCTGTGGGGATTTTGGCCTCGGCAGCGATGTCAGAACCAGTCTTATACCCATCTCAGAACATACTACATCATTGATGTTCTAGCATCGCAATTAGAGGCGCCGCCAAGGGTTTGATATGGAATTTAAAGTGGTAGGGGAGAAAGGGGGCACAAACATTTTCGGCATGTGGTCAAGGGGCGCACCTTAGGGGTTCAGGGACAAAGCCAGGTGGTGGTCTTGGGGGCAAAGCCCCAGGAAACCT
>JAIGNY010002190.1:515000-525000 GCA_020152595.1 Chiridota heheva
TGCATATACCAAATAAATATGCCTCTTTCAAAATAAAATGCTGCCTACTACACCTGTTCTATATTTAAACTTCATACAAAGTTAATAATTATGAGAAGTATGTGGGTGGGGGGGGGTGGACATTTTGGGGGGCAATGTTAGTGGATGCTTTTTCAAAAAAGCTGTAAGAGTACAGTAAGTTAGTTTTGCATCTGAAGGAGTTATTATGTTATGTACAAAAGAAGTAACAGAGTGCAAAAAGAATTACACTTTGTTACTTTGTTTCATAGTTGGAATGAATTATGAAACTTCCCATGGTTCTAGGTGTCAAAATCTTCCCACATAAAATCATAACTGCAATGATATTAATGTAGTAAATACATCTTTTACAATCGGAAAAATTATCTTCAATTTTGGAAAAAAAGTCTTCAAATTTTGGGAAATTTCCTGCAATTTTGGGAAATTGCCTTCAATTTTGGGAAATTTGCCTGCATTAAATTGGCCACCTTATGTCATAAAAGCATTAGTTTTTTTTTTTTGAGTTCACAGTTGTAAAATGTTTTTTCATTTAAAATATGAGCTCCCCTTTCTAATTCCTGGCAACTTACTCAAAATGAAATGCATTGCCTGTTTCTTGACGTACATACAACCATTCAATTTTTGTTAACTTGAGCAGAAGTTGAGCTTTAAGAAACAACTCATTACTTCCGAGCTAGCTCAAGGACAGCAGATGAATTGTATCTTCGTTATACTGATTAAGTGCGTCTTTGTTTGCATAAGTTTTATAATTGAAGTTGTGGGGCAACAGGGTAGCTTTAGTTAGCACTAACAATGAAATGACTTCTATCTACTTCTATTGCGTGATATAAAGAGCCACATATATTCAAAGATTACTGATGAATTTCTGCATGCAACCATTTAAAAGATAATAGGTCAGTGGCCATGCACGTCGATCTCGGAACAGTATATATTGCCCACAAACAGGGAGGTTTTGACAGTTTTGGAGCAGAACTATTCTTACCATAACAGGTTAGGATAGGGTTATCCTTCATAACCTACCTGTATTTTGGGCAATTTATCACTTTCCATGATTATGAAATAGGAAAATGATAGAAACAAATTTGTTAAAAAAAGCATTTATAATTCTATTCCTCTAATGAAATTTAAATTGATAAAAATGTCTGAAATCAGACTAGTTGTTACATCACATCCTCACACTCTTCAAAAGTCTTTGTGTATTTATTTATGGAAATTGTTTCTGACATTTGTGATTTACATATATACTAAATATGTTAGGAAAGTTCTAAAATATTTAAATCAATAATAATAATATTAAAAAAATCAAATATATTATATATTGACAAAATTACTAAAACCTCATGAAAGTTTGGATACACGATAAACAAAAGTATTTTCTAGTTTATTTTGGGATTGTTAACCCAAATTTCATGATTCAACAATCAACGTTATACAAGGATTGGGTATACAAATTTTCTTAATATTTTTTATGATGATAATAATAGTCCGATATTTTAATGTTTTTTGGTATTTTAAGCACAATTTTTATTCACTTTAGTGAGGCAGGCCTACACAAGTGTGTGTGTTAAAAATTACTTGCATGCTTCGCTAGCGCGCAGTGCCCTGTACATTACGTAATGCCCTGTACATTACGCAGTGCTCTGTACATTACGCAGTGCCCTGTACATTACGCAGTGCCCTGTACATACGACGGCGAATTTACAAAATACGCTAAAATTCAAGGGCTTGTCGCAACCAAATACGCCAGGCAAACAATTCTAACGCAACCTCTGCCACCACCCCTTCCTTCCATACGCCACATTCAAATATTGTGAGCTTCAACACCATTGATGCTCCGGTCTTTAAAATACATTAACAATTGTTAAGAATGTGAGGAATAGGGTTTCAACCTTCTACAGTAGAATTACTGCATTAGTTATTTCTACAAATACAAGACAAACTTGAATATCTCCTTAACGGAACTAGATTTGTGAATGCTTTCTTTACTGTTTTGTTTCTTTTGAAATCCTCTTTCATATAAGATAAGACTTGCTGGACCCCTGAACTAATCCTTTAATTATATGTACTAGTTACAACTTCAAAATTCAATATTGCCAATAAGACTAGCATGAAGATATATGAAATGTGACATTAACCTCATTCAAAAAGTCTCTTTGATAATACAATTCAGATGAATTTAAAAGAAAATAATCTATCATATTATGGATGGCTTGTGCATGCTTGTGCAAGCTTGTGCATGCTTGTGCAAGCTTGTGCACATTTATGGGATGTTTTTGCATGCTCGCTGGATGCTCACGCATTATCGTGAATGCAAGTTGCAAGGAAAACGTTCGAGTGTGCCTAAGTTTGCAACAGTTGGAATCAAACATATGCAATCATGCTTGGTTGTCAATCCTACAATTGCTGCAAGCTTCCAAGAAGCTTGTGAGCATGCTCTCTGGCTTATCACATGTTCAAAGCACTTTCTTTTTCTGTAAAGGCTACAACGTTTTTTGTCTATATTTCTCCGTAAAAGCCGGGGTCCGGTCCATTTTGAAATGGTGATATCAAAAGCTGTCTTTTAAGTGTATTGTTTACACCTTATAATGAAAAAATGTTTTTTAGTCACATTTGCAAGATATTTCTTTCTATAACATGGTATTTATAAATTCAATTCATTTCAGTTCAATTCAATTCAATTTTTTGGTAAACTGGGCCATCGACCCTTGACACATATACATAACGTAATACAACAATCAAGTGATATACAGTAACAAGGTCTATAAGGTCTATGAATAAGCACAAAAGTTTTCTGTTCAACCATGTACCAAATAGAGCATTAAATTCTGGGTTTTAAAGTCTTTAAAGTTTTGAAAATTATTATGTGTAATTTTCAAGTTATGAGTAATCAAAATTTGAAACCATTTTAATACATTGAAAAAAATTTGTGATGAATGAACAGGAAAACATCTCAAAATGCTTTCGGCTTTTCTTTATATTTCTTTTCCTAATTTCAGACCTTGAAAATGTTCAAAATGTTTTCCCCAGCCTGAGGTTGGTTGGTGGTATGGTAAAGATCAATCCACTTCATTAGAATTATCTTCCCGTTTTCAAAGAGAAATGGCAGAGGGTTAAAAAGCAATGGATTTACATAAGAAAATAGAGATTATGTCCCGTTCATTCATAAACAAGAATTACACTTAAATATTAATTGCCCAATAATCTTCAAAAATGTTTTTACTTACATTTTTTTAACCGATTTTGGTGAAATGTTTGCTTGCTTCATGTTACCGATTTTGGTGAAATGTTTTGCTTGCTTCATATTTTTTTTATTAGATTTCAAACCGATTTAGCTAATGTTCTATCTGTCCATATAGACAATTTAAGTAATGCTTATATACCTTTAACTTTGTATCTGCCACATGAGACTTACACCTACACACTCTCTGGATGCAGAAGTTTACATTTAAAAAAAAAAGAAGAGAGGATGTTTTATTACTACCATCTTATCTCTGCACCTCTAATACGTTTCCCTTCTTTAGAGAAGAGAATAATATTATGTATTAGTTTAAAGTACCTTCATGTAATTTGACATTTCCATCTAATGTGTAGGAATAAGACAGTAATTTATATCATCCTATTAAGTACCACCCACTCACAATCTCTAAGGAACATGTTTTTGTTCAAAATGTATGTAAGAGGAAGAGATAAGAAATATTTCTTATTCAAAATTTAAAGATGAAAAAAGTTACGAGGATTGTTTTACAGTATGGGCTTTTGAAAGATGCATGGCATTTGTTAAAGGAAATATATCGTACCATGAACAAAGTCAGAAGTGAGCGCCAACGTGCTGATAACGTCGCTTCGGTTTTAAGGTTCCTGATTGATTGCGAGAATTGTTGTTGATAACAAATGAAAACCCCTATGATCGGTCCTGTGGATGTGTGATCGATAACATCGCATATTTCTCGCAATCAATAAGGAAAATTAAAAAACTGGAAGTGACGTTATTAGCATGGTGGCATTCATTTCTGAATGTAATTATGGGATAAGTAATCTTTCCTTTAAAGTCTCAATGGCAGTACATTTTAGACAGCATGTTCTCACTTGAGAATGAGCTCGCGATCGGATCCACTGTAGGCGATTAGATCCGCCAATTTTTACGTGAAAACGCTCACCGGATATGATCACAGTCTCTTGATCTTAGGCGAGGGTAGATCATGATCCAGAGCAGGGGATCAGATCCACCAATAAGATTCTAACAAAACGTGTGTGATCGCAAATCAGTGACCTTAAAATTGATTAGTAATTTAGTACATAATTTCCAACTTGCTTGTGCCTCGCAATCAAATCCCCTGCAGCGGGTCTGATCGCAACTTGTGCTCAAATGAGAACACATGTCGTTGTTTTTCTTACAATCCTGATCAAGGTTGTCATCAGGGGATCGTGATATGGAAACAAATGAGAACACAGTCTTTAGCACTTGCAGTCTCGTATGATATTATTCTTCAGTATGGCATTTCAATGTGGTATGTACCTCAGCTTGTATTTGTCTGCTTTGGTCTATAGTATATTTTTGGGACATGGGCTTTTGGGCTGAGCAGGATTTGTTACTTTAGCTAAGTAAGAAATTCCCTGTCTGAATCGGGATTTGTGAAAATGCTTTGAAGTTGTTGTTTGAAATACTTCCAAATCATTTAAACAATTTTTTTTTCTGGTTCAAAACAATACCATTATTAAATGTTAAGCCGATGTATAAATGTGTAGCTAACGTTTATAAATGTTAACTGAGCTCGCATTTATGAATATTTAGCTCACTTTTATTATGTTCAGCTCATGTTTATAAATGTTAATTCAGCTCCTGTTTATACATGTTAATTTAGCCCATGTTTGCCTATGTTAGGTTGCATGTTAAGCTTTAGTTTAACCCATACTCTACCACACATCGCCATTTTCAAACCACCTTTTTCTAAAAAATAAAATCGGGACTTTACCACTGTCCTACAGGAGTAATCTTGGTATCATTTTAAAATACTTAGATATTTCTTTCACAAAATGTAATTATTTTTAGGGCTAATATTACAGAATTTTGAGAAAAAGTGCAGTAAAAAAAGTATTACAAAAATGTTTTTTTAACTTTTAAATCTTACAATAATTTCAAGATCACATTTTTGCTTCCAAATCAAACACGCAAGTTCTAAGATATGATAGTATTGGTTTCTGGTCTAATTTGTATAATTCTACCTGCAATCTTTTGTTCTGGAGAAATTTCTTCAAAATTTCATGAATTTCTACCATTTTGATCCGTTTTTTTCTCTCGCAAAAAATTGTGTACCCAAACAGTACATTGCACATGCTTCGTTGAACCGCCATTAGAAAGTGCATGGAATTTCCTTTCATTTGATATATAAATAAATGAAGGCATACCCCCTCTATTTAGAATCTTTCCTATAAGAATTATATTTCACCTCCCTGATTTGAACGACTACATGGTGGGAGGAAATGTACACGGCTAGCACGCGAGCGCACCAGCTTTAAGTCTCACCGTGACACCTGCGTAATTATTTTTCTGCTGCAGCTTTTAGGGGTATTTTGACTATAAACATTTTGGTTGTTTTTTCATGTTTTCTTTGTTTCTAAAAATTATAGATTAGTATCATTGGAAAGGAAATTTCATAGAGAATCTAAATATGTAACACAAATCTCTGTTTTCAATATTGACAAGAAGTTATACTTCTGCAAAGATTGACCATTTGTTGACCAAATTTAGCCGAACATTGCTTAATTTCCATATTTTTGTCCAATATTTCCTAAATTGGCTTTCACTACTCAAAAGATAAATATCTTAGCCTCTATTTCAACCAAACTTGTAATGAAAGAAAATGAAAGGAAAGTTGTCAAAAATGCATATGAAAAAAAACAGTTATGAAAATTGGACTCGCTTTTTTTAAAACCCTGGTAGAGTAAGGGTTAAATGTTCAACATTTATAAATATCTAGTTCATTTTTATATATATATATTGAGCTTCATGGTACATTAATCCAATAGTGAATAAATTATGTTTTTATCCTTAAGCTTGTTGACAACATTGTTTTACAATTTATGTCCACTGTTGTTGATGTGGCAAAAGGCCAAGTCTGGAACATCAATGTTTTTATCATTGAAATGGAATTCGCATCATGTTGTCAGATTGATCAATGGGTTTTTCATGTAACAGTTAATTTCAATTTTTGTTTTAAATGTATTCATATTTAAAAATAATCAGTAATGCACCTCTGCATGTCCTTGGCCCCTTGTCTTGCTTGAAAGATCAAAGGATATTGAAATACATGATATCCACAAGAGAGATTCACTTCTTAAACTCATTTCCAGTAACTGGTTGCATATGTCTCAAGACAAAACAAGAGCTGAATTGATGAGGCTGCTGACTCTGAGATGATTTTTGACTTTGATCAATTGAAGTGAAAGAGAGAAATGGGCTTTTTTTGTATTTTCTGAGATATTTAGAATTTGACTGGTCTTGTTTATAAACTGTTTTGGGAGACGGTTACAGAGGTGCTATATTCATCATAAAAGAAATTCTTTAAAAAAAAAGGTTATAAATTAGTCCAGGGGAAGCTTGCGTAAAGTAGGAGGGGGGGAATGAACTCTTATGAAGAAGCTTCCCAAGTCATATATACATATGTCCCCCAGTTTGTAGATAGAATTAGTGAGTCCAAAACAATTAAGTAAAAGAGGCACTTTATTTTGAAACAGGCACTTTTGTAATTCTACCAGTTCTTGCACCTTCAAAAGGCATTTTCATTTTCAAAAGGGCATTTTTGTCAATTTTCGGAAAAGTGGAATAGGGGAAGCCAATGGCCCCGGTTTCTACAGTTATGAATCGGTCCATGTTTGAATGTCAGTATTTTTATTGCATTCCAAGGTTTTATGTCTAATTCATTATTTCACGCTTTGTGAGAAATACATATTATGATTTTGAAATGTACAACGTGCTAACCAAGTTTGACATAGCTCATTTTTAGCTCCACTATTCATAGAATAGTAGAGCTATACAACTACCCCTGGCATTGGCATCCAGTAAAGTTTTAATCAAAAGTTTTTATAACTTAATTTATGAATGGTGTACATTCATGTGACTTGGCACAGGGGTAGAGGACATGGGTAGTGATCAAATGAGCATGATTGGAGGGTTGTGTGTAGATACTAATTAGCTTATTTGCATAACAATGGAAATATTTGTCAGGGTAAGGTAAATTGGTGAAAGTTTTTGGTTAAAGTTTTTATAACGTATGAATGGTGTACATTCATTTGACTTGGCATGGGGTAGAGGACATGGTTACTGTTCAAATGAGTATGATTGGGGGTTGTGTGTGCATACTAATTAGCTTATTTGCAATTTGTCAGGTTAAGGTAAATTGGTGAAAGTTTTTGGTTAAAATAATTATGAATGGTGTACATTCATGTGACTTGGCATGGGGTAGAGGACATGGTTACTGTTTGAGTATGATTGGGGTTGTGTGCATACTAATTAGCTTATTTGCATAACAATGAAAATATTTGTCAGGTTAAGGTAAATTGGTGAAAGGTTTTGGTAATAGTTTTCATAACGTATGAATGGTGTACATTCATGTGACTTGGCATGGGGTAGAGGACATGGTTACTGTTCAAATGAGTATGATTGGGGTTGTGTGTGCATACTAAAGCTTATTTGCATAACAATGAAAATAATTGTCAGGTTAAGATAAATTGGTGAAAGTTTTTGGTTAAAGTTTTCATAACGTATGAATGGTGTACATTCATGTGACTTGGCATGGGGTAGAGGACATGGTTACTGTTCAAATGAGTATGATTGGGGGTTGTGTGTGCATACTAATTAGCTTATTTGCATAACAATGAAAATATTTGTCAGGTTAAGGTAAATTGGTGAAAGGTTTTGGTTAAAGTTTTCATAACGTATGAATGGTGTACATTCATGTGACTTGGCATGGGGTAGAGGACATGGTTACTGTTCAAATGAGTATGATTGGGGGTTGTGTGTGCATACTAATTAGCTTTTTTGCATAACAATGAAAATATTTGTCAGGTTAAAGTTTTGGTTAAAGTTTTCATAAGTTAAGTTATGAATGGTGTACATTCATGTAACTTGGCGTAGGGGTACTGTTCAAGTGAGCATGATTAGGGGTTGTGTGTGCATACTAATTAGCTTATTTGCATAACAATGAAAATATTTGTATATGTGGTATCTCTTGAATTAAAGTGGGTATGATGATTTTGCTTAAACAAATAATCATACAGTATATGTGAAGAGCATTGTTTACACTTAATGGTGATGTATAGTGTGCATTTGTTGCAGTATGTTTGACCTGAGATTGAAAATATACGGCTAATGACTTACTAACTTCACATTCTAGTTTTGTTATGATATTGATATTCCTGACATGAACAGCAATCAAAATGTTTATCTTGCCATGAATAAAGAAGCAGATAAAAGTTTCCTCGCTTCTAAAGAATGTTAAATTAGGGGTTGAGAAATATAAGCAATAAGCAGAATGTGGGGTAGAAGATGACATGATGATAAAGTAGCTGAAGGAATTACGATGAGGCCATGTGGGACAGGGTGGAATTGTATGTAGGGCAGGGCGCGGTGGGATGTTGGTCAGGATGTGTTGGCATGTTAGACAGGGTGGATTGGCTTGTAGAACATGGTGGGTTGGCATGTGGAACAGGATGGGTTGGCATGTGGAACAGGGTGGGTTGGCATGTGGAACAGGGTGGGTAGACATGTGGAACAAGTTGGGTTGGCATGTGGAACAGGGTGGGTTGACATGTGGGACAGGGCGGAATGGCATGTGGTGGGATGTCATCTGGATTTCAGTTGTGATGGCATATGGGTCATGCAAGTGGTGGAATGACATACAATATCTGGTTTGTGTTTGCATGGAGTATAGACATGGGATGACATTTGGGACAGGTTGGGACGGAATGTGGGACAGTCTGGAATATGCATTATTAGTGGTGAGGAGATTTGTATCGTTTCTAATATTTAGTTTGTCATACATTAAGCAATAATTTGCTTTAATGTTATTGTACATTTTTCATGCTGCTTGACTTTGCTTGACACACATATTTTCTTAAATTAAAAAAAATTGTATTACAATCCAGGATATAGTTCTGGGAATGTTTAGGGGTTGGGAAGGGTACAGGTTGGAAAGGGGGTTGAATGTCATTCTTTCATTGAACTTGGCAAGCCAGGGCCTCTCCTTTCTTTGTGATTCCATTAATCGAACTAAAAGAGGTGTTGTAGTTATAATAACTGCTAGTTACATGTTTTCTGAGTTACTGGGTGAGGTAACCTTGAGCTTTTTGTCTTAAAATATCTTAAAAACTCAAAGATATTTTGAAGCTTGTGGTGCAAATGAAAATGTAAGTGCATCTTTCAAAGCTCAAGTAATTTGAAATCATCTGCCCTGCTACCCTGTTTCTGTATATACTTCCTCTATTAGCCCCTTCTCTATTACTAACTTTGAATAGTCGAGCAGACTGTTCTTCCGACAGTTCTAGTTATTACCGTTATTTGCTCTATTTTTTATTTTATTTTTTTCTCCTCCCTGTCCCCTTTCCCTCTCCCTCAACCTCTCTGTCCTAACTCTTGCAGCTTTGATTTTGGACCCCTCTTGGCACATTTGACTCTGACTGTCGCGTTGCCATTAAACATTAACAAACCAAACCATAATATATCTAAATATTTCAGTGGATTCTGAACAATAAAATCTATATCAAGATTTTATTTGCTGCTTGTCCACAGGACACTTGAGAACTTTTTGTTTAGATCATCTTCTGTCATTTATGGTGATAATGATTTACCACGTATATTATGCTTTTGCCGCCTTCACCCATCGGATACAAACACTTATCAAATTTACCCACGTACCTTCATCAATTATTTATGTTTTGCATAAACGTCAATACTTGAGAGAGATCAGGTGTTTCAGATTGGGAC
>JAIGNY010002190.1:530000-835000 GCA_020152595.1 Chiridota heheva
ATGTGTTCTTATGTAAGGCTGGAATAACGATTCTCATTACACTGAATGATCTCATTCCTCCGAACCTCACCATAGCAACCCCAGATCTCATAAATCTTACATTGAGAAGCTGCAGGGAGGTTAAACCCCACGTTGGTTTACACTATTGGCTTAGTTATACAGTGTATGTTAGACTTATGACAATTGTAGGTTTTGAAGTGCATTGGTAAGTGTATTGTTTAAAGGATTATAGTTCATTGGTCAAGCAAGTTTATATCATATGAAAAAGACTTCAAAAGAAACAAAATAGTGAAGAAAGCATTTAAACACCTTATTCCGTTTAGGAGATATTGAAGTTTAAAGCTCTGTCTTATCTGTGTAGAAATGATTGGTGTAGTAAGTCTACTATGGAAAGTTGGCATCTTCGTCCTTGTGTTTGGTACATTTGACTTTGACTGTCGTGGTGCCGTTAAACTTCAACAAACCAAACCATCTTCATCCTCACATTCTTAACAATCTATAATGTATTTTAAAGAAAGTAACCTGAATTTTTTCACTGTTTAAATTATTTTTCCTGGAACGTTCTTCAGGTGGCATATTACAGTATACTGTATTGCATTGATGATCATCTCATCTTGCGATTGCAGTGTATTGAAAATGCAGCTGCTCATTTAGTTACTGACACTAGGAAACATGATCACATTACGCCTGTTCTCAGCGAACTTCGTTGGCTTCCAGTCAAAGAACGTACTTAATTTAAAGTTTGAATACTTGTGTATAAATTCCTAAATGGCAATGCCTCTTTGTTTTTCTCTGACATGATTTCTCGGGAGGGAGCTATATCTCCTTGGGGATCAGCTTAAACGCCACTCGCATGAGTTACGCCTTAATATCCAAGGCAGTTTTAGTCAAAAAAAAAAAAAAACTGGTGCTTGTTTTGTAGTTATTTCGCTCCTTTAAATATGAGTGGAATTTATTGCTGGCTGAGATTCGCTCATCACATTTACTATCTTTATTTAAGTCACTAATTGTTGTAATTGTTGGCTTCTTTATTGTTTTCTGTTTTCATTATTTTGTACAGTACTTTGGGATTGTACTTTCAATGGAAAGCGCTTTTAAATTTAAGTTATTATTATTTTCTTTATTATTATAAATACCCTTCCTTGATTCAGTTTTACTACTTTTTTGACATATCCCATTGTTTTTAAGCCATAAAATCGCAGGACAAAACATGATAGGAATACATAAAGACTTTGAGGAATGTGAGGCTGTGACATCACAACTAGTCTGATTTCAGTCGTTTCTCCACAAATGATACCAAACTCTAAACTGATATATCTCCTTAATATTTTGAATGCTTCCTTCACCATTTTGTTTCTTTTGAAGTCCTTTTCATATATGATAAAGTTGCTTGACCCCTGATCTAAACCTTTAAGTTACCACATGCAATGTGCACAATTTAATAAATAATAGAGAAGTGAATTTCAGGGCAAATAGATTATTTATCTTCCTCTGTGGTTGATTTTACTTAGAGATAATGTGATCGAGTTAAAGGTCAATGGACTTTTCTATATTAAAATCTGAGCAGATCTGTTTTTGAATTTTGAAAATTGTACTTTTAGTTTTTGAATTATGGCTGATCAAAGTTTCAAATGATAAATTTTGAATTCATTTAATCTTTGTGATCGGGAGACAGCTCCAATTCTTTATGTAAGTCTTTGAATTTTTTTCCCATCTTAGTGGCTGAATATGACGGGAAAGTTTATCCCTGCTAGAATTTGATTGGGGGTTCAATCTACGGAGCTGGGGAGAGGGGAGGGGGCAATTCCATATGTGAGCTTGAGCAGTTGCCACCCAAGCAGGTATCAAAAGTCCACTCTCTTATACTCAAAAAAATCGGATATTTTCCTGCAGATTATTATACTGCAGATATCAAAAATCACTTAATTTCGTATGCAGGTATCAACAATTACTTATTTTCATACTGCAGGTATCAAAATTATAAACTAACATACTGCAGTTACCCAAAATAATCTTGCATTCTGCAGTCCAATTTTGAAATTCTAGGCAGCACATACCTACCACTTTAGTATGGAAGTCCCCACCCTTCCCCCGGGCTACAGAGATGACTCAAAAATGTTTGCTCAGAATTTGCTGCACCACTTCAAAGAAATGTGATTGTAGGATGTCATTTGGACATTGGGAGAGATACCATGTGGAACATATGGTAGGATGCCATGTGGGTCATAAGGTGGTATGCCATGTGGGACATATGGTGGAATGCCATGTGGGACAAACTGTATGGTGGAATGCCGTATGGGAGATATGGTGGAATGCCATGTGGGACAAGGGATGGGATGGGATGTCATGTGGGACATGGGGTGGGATGCCATTTGGGACATGGTATGGGATCCATGTGGTGTGGGACATAGGGTGGGATGCCATATGGGTCATAGGGTCGGATGCTGTGTGGGACATATGATGGAATGCCATGTGGAACATATGGTGGAATGCCATGTGGGACATACTGTATAGTGGAATGCCCTGTGGGAGATATGGTGGAATGCCATGTGGTTTCTTCACTTCTAACATACATATGTAGATCATGATCTGGACATAGGCACAGGAACATGTTCTTCATTTAAGGAGGGGGGGGGCACAAAGCTATGCTACAACACTAATTCAATGGTAAAAAATTGACTTATTTTAAGGGGCACATGTATGTCACTGCAACATTGGAGGGGCACATGCCCCCTGTGCCCTCACAGGCTCTAACGCCTATGGATCATCTGGATACATGAATGTCTATGATTTCATCTGCTATAGACCTTTCCAAACCAAGTTAAGCCGAACGTGATTTCTTCAGTATGACCAATCAAATGCTCTGGAATTTTTGCTTTGTATCCCAACCAATCAGGCAGTGTTCACAAATAAATATTAAATCCCCTCCCAAATAAATTATACAGTGGAAAATGAAAAAAAGAACAAAGAATTTTTTTGCGGAACTACATATGTTATGGTAGTCATGGTACAAGTTAGTCCATGATTGTATAGGCATAAGTTAAATTTTGAAATGCTGAAAAATGTAAAAAGTAAAAAAATCTAATTTAGAATGGTTTTCCTCATCTCATACCGGCAAACTCTAATGAAAGTTGGCAAAAGGAACAAAAAAAAAGGCCCAGTAGTATGCCTCTCACTCGATGGTGACATCGTTGCATTGGTGTCAAAGCATTGTGTATGTGTTATGAATGTGATGAAATATACAATGTAATAGTAACACAATCATATTGTCTGCTAGTTGGGAATGTTATGTACAATTGCAATGATGTGATTTTTGTGATGTGTGAATTGTGCAGACGGCCAAGATTCCCCCAGTATTTGATTGGTCAATAAGATTACCCCAGTATACGATTGGTCCATTATGGACACATGAATTTCGGCCATGTGACATTTTTAAAATAAGTTTTTTGGAAACTGCAGATTTGGAAAGGTTTATAAGGTTCAATTGAGACTTCCTCCCAGCTTTAATTGGCTTAGTTCCTATGTCAGTTCGGGAGAAGCCCTCCTTTTAGTCCTCAGCAAATGTTAGAAACCCTTGAAGGAGAGTTTTTTAGCCCATTGAGACAGCCATTACCCATCATGCAAGTTTTTTTCTTCCATTCACTTTGTACAGAGTGACAAAGTAAAATCATTTTGTGAACTTTGATGGCATTTGCTGAAGTGTGAGAGGTATATGGAATCATTGGGAAACATGTTAGCTAACCGTTATCCAGTACCTTTTTTATGTTTTTTTGAGAAAACAGCAATTATATGGGATGCCCTATGCTTGACCCGCATGGGTTTGTTGCTAATTAATCTGTGCTAACACCTGCATTGTATCATTTAGTATCGTCCTTTCTTCTTTGACTGCATGTGTCAGTGTTTGATGTTATATGCTTTCTTTACGTTTAATTTGTTCTTCACATGAATTTTGTTGTTATTTTGTAATCTTTTGGAGAGCGTGTTTATTTAAATCACTTAGAAGATCAGTTTCTTTGTGACTTTTGTATGAAATGTTCTGAACAGGAACGTACTGACCTAATGCTTGCCGTGCCATTCGGAATCACCCGTTGTCTGAACTGGCAAGTAACGTTCAGATGTTAGGGCCTAAACAAACGTGCAGTATAGTAACAAGAAAAATTACAATATTAAGCCTAGATTTTAATTCTCTTTGAATTAAACTTAAGTGGTTAGTCTAGTTAAATGCAAATTGCACTGTTTATTCCTTTTTGATCGTATCAGTCAGTCAGTAGGTGATCACACTCACAGTGTCACTTGAAATAGGCTGAATTGAAGATTGCCAGCAGCTGAGCTGTGTGTGGAATTAATTCTGTTTTGTTGACTGGTTGCTGAATTGCGCAATGGTCAAACCCTGGAAGTAGGGTTCAACATGAAAGACACCTTTGAGGGCTTCATCAAGACTGTATGTTGATTTGAACAAAATTTCACACAAATTTGCATAAATTATTGTGATAAGGCTTGATCTTCCTTTATGATGAATGAAACCTTATTGTTATTTTCATTGTTTATAGCATATTTTCTTGCAACGAAACTCGAGCTGTTGCTACCTGCTCGTAGATATCCTATATTGAGGATGATTCATTTGATGTGAAGTTTTCCACACCTATAACAGAATGGAAGAACCTTAAATTAAATATAAAAACGAAGTACAAATTGGAACCGCATTCATGTACCTACTGTGGTGTAGTGGTTATCATACATGTCTACAGACCACGAGGTCCTGGGTTCAATCCTGGGTTGGGTAGACATGCCAGTGCACCACAACTGGTTATCAAAGGCCGTGAACATTGACTTGGTTGTCGATGTTATGTCTGTCCGTACGTCGTACCTGTGTTCTCGTCTGGGTCGTATTAAGCGTTTCGTGATAGCATTGTTACTATCATATCCGATTACGCAGGTGACGACCCGGTCATTGTAGTTGTGTGTTTACTCGTCATCGGAACTGCATTCGGTAAGAATATAGAGTAATTATAAGAAGATAGAAAAGATCAGTGGTGAATCGTTTATAACCTCAACTTGATTAAATTACCAACTTTTCTGGTATCGTTCCTTGACGTCTTTAATCACGTAGTAAGTGTATTTTGCGAAGTCAGCAAGCACAGGTAACTAATTCTATTATTTGATTTATTTTCCTGACATCCAATTGTTGCCTAAACTTAAAGAGTGGTGGAATTTATTTGTATCCAATAGAAGTATTTATGGAATTAGAAAGAGAATATAGGCCTCACTTACAAAGTCGAACCTGCCAGTAGATTATGTTATAAGTTGCATAACAATGACAAATTTGTCACTATCTTGCTTCTTTTGTTTGAAAGTCCTCTTATTGACTTAAAATAAAATCTTTATTTGATCAGTCAATTGAATCTCCAAACAGCTTTGGTTTAGATATAAGCAGCCTCCAGCTGAATTTACAACATTTTATTGGAAAATAACATGGTTTTTTAGATTGGGGGCATGGCCTCATAAAACAGACATGTGTGAAAGCCTTGCTTACTGTTTAGTTTCACCAAGGATGGGTTTATACATCCTTGGTTTCACATCATATGATTGGTGCATTTTTAGACAAACTAATTGAAAGAAATGATGTATCATGTAAGAGTATAATCAATGGGAATATTGCAAAGAATAAATTGCTTATAAAATACTATTAAATGATGATAGACCTTAAATATATTTTTGTAAGCAAAACTTCGATTTGAAAATGGCAACTCCCTATTTCATCTTCCATTGATATAATCTTTACTACTCTTTTGAACATTTTTGTGATAAAATTTGAGCTTTAACATCATTGATGTTCTGGTTTGATCATTAATGTTATGGTTTGATCATTGGTGTTCTTGTTTGATCATTGATGTTCTGCTTTGATCATTGATGTTCTGGTTTGATCACTGATGTTCTGGTTTGATCATTGAGTATTTCTAATTCAATTATCTTACAAACATAATCTTATATAACAACATGCAAACATAGATAAGTTTAATAAGGTTTGCATACGATGACAGTGTTCTTTTCCCTACAAAATGGTGACGTAAACAAAGTCATGTGACCTCAACATCTGAAATATTCTTGTATAGAAGCTCCAAATGAGCTGTAAAAGCTAATATCGAACTTCCCATATATTTATAGAAAATTTGGGCAATTATTCCATATAATTCTTTATCAACCAATTTACCTTACACTATACAAGTAAGGGCAGCATTTCATTCTGAGATAGAATACTGTAGCCTTTGATAATCACATCTTTCAAGATTTATCTGTGGCAGACGCTATTTTAAAGATAACAACCTTGTACTTAGTAAACAACATTCATCTCACCTAGATTTTCCTCATCTTTCATATTTCTGTAGCAAAAACACAAAACAAAATTCCTAATACCAAAGAACTTTCCTGCCACGTTCTCTTGTTTTTGATGGGAGAAACATGTCCTTATCAACATTTATGCCTCAGTTGTCCACCTTACATAATCGGTCAATATAAAGTATTGATGTTGTTATTGCTTTCGGTATTAAGAGCATGCAGTGGCGAGTGTAACATGCATTGATTGGGCGCCCAAGACTGACAGTGAGTGGAAAATTTACAATGCTCAAAAAGGAGGCTAGAGAGAGAGAGAGAATAGAGAGGGTTTTTCAAGAAGAAATAACGTCTATATGAGAGGTTTCTTCGTTTTTTAAGTGGGTTGTTTCTTTATATTGTTGATGCAAAAGAGAATCTGGATATTAAGGATTGTGAGAAAAAAACAAGGTTGTAGAATTTAAACGATATCAGTTTGTTCGTGAGTAAAAGATACATGGTAACTATGTACATGTAAATTAAAATAGAATGTTACTGCAGTGTTATCTGGCTAATTTAATTGTGTTCATGGTAACAAGAAATTTGATCTAATCATTTAAAGGTGAATATCTAAGATTTAGATCAACTAAACTTTGTGGATATTAAGGAAAAAAGGTCTTTCTGCATTATTCTGAGTATTTTGCTTGAAGTTTTAAGCCATGTATTTTGTAATGCATTAAACGGAAGCGATGTGCAAATATATTTACAGACATAATCCATGCAATTCATCTTGATACTCCATCAGGGTATTAATCAAAACTTTTTTTAGGTTTGTTTGATGTGATGTGAAATTCCCTAGATGTCCAATTACCTCTCAAGATTTTCACGTGGGACATAAAGATTCCCATCCGATGTACGTACGTGCTAGGCATTGCAGCTACTTAATGAAACCCTACAGACGAGCCCGTACAAATAAAGTAATAAATTAAACGGGGTCGCACCATCCTAATTTAGGGGGTAAAGAAGGAGGCTGAGGATCACCGCAAGCACTTTGCTTAATTTGGTCAGCGGCAGATCGAGCTAATCTTGAAAAGCCAAATCATTATTTTAGTTTAGAGAGTTTGGGTTTGTTGATGATGCTGATTGCTGTACGTGTATTTCACATTATGTATACAAGAGATGCAAAATACTGATTGATTGTGGTCTGTTGTATGATGTAGTTAATTTGGTTGAAACTGTAATTGTGGCACATATATTGCTTTTTAATATGATGCAATTCATGTTGTTTTGTCAGAGAAGAGGAGGGGGAGGGAGGGCTTAACCAAGGCTTTTGATAAAAGGAAATTTTACTGTTGAGCCATTTGATGGTAAAAAAGCATCGGTATACAGTGAATCCTTGAAGCAGATGCCACGCCAATGGGTAGGCGAGGGGGGTAGACGGATTCTACACTTTATTGAAATTTTAATAAGAAATAAGAGGACCCCCTAGTATACAACTGAGTAAGACATGATTGATTTAAGATATAGTTTTCACTTTGAAACACACTACACTGATTATTGATTGGTTAATTTTCTAATCATAAACCACTGCCAAATCCTTGTCATATAATATCTGTCGTTTTTAATGAAAAAAGGAAAATTATGAAACTGAAAACAAATGACATCCAAGGAATACCGTGTGAGTAATGTATCTCTTGCGTTGGTGTCTGGAGATTTTGTGGAAGATATTGATTTCCAATAGATATAAACTTGTCTTGTGCATAGAAATATTTCATGCTTGATGTGTTGTCTCTTTCATAAGTATTCTTTTTTTTTGTTTCTTAAAGAAGCGGGATCTGGCAACGAGCAAAAGGAATAGTTGTAATATATGCAGAATTTTTTGTTTTTTTTGTTTTCATAAAAACACAATCAATTCAAGCTTATTATGACCTTGTTATGACCTTGTTATGACCTTGTTGTGACCTTGTTGTGACCTTGTTGTGGCTACTGCTGTATGAAAAGAGTATGTGTCACACAAGCTGTACTTGCAATTTGAACCTGTTTCACTGAGCATTTCCTAGAAGCTTTATAAACTCCTTCAAAAGTATGTTCCGACCTCACACTTTAATCAGAAATGCATGGATACACCTTGGAACATTCAAGCTGCAATTTCACCAAATTAAATTTGCATAATCAACCTGCTGATTATATTGGAGTGGCAGCGAAGTGTGAGAACATTGATTTGTTTTTTTCAATTAGCTCGCAATCCATGCTCCCTCGTTAGCAATCCATGCTCACTCGTTAGGCAGTGAGAATGGTTAGTGCAATTGGATTTTTATGGTTGCATAGAAGAACATGATTAGGTCATCTTTGGCAACATATTATAGGCTCCATCTTTCAAATTCATTTATTTATAATAAGCCTTTGTCACAAATATGTACATATGTACAAGCTATCACCAGTGGCGGCACTACGGGGGAACATGGAGGGACATTTGTCCCCCAGGAGATTGCTTTCCCCCACTTGCCACCCCAGAAAATTTTGTAATGTGACATATTTTGCTCGATTTATTAACTTTTCACCCCCCTCCCCCCATCCCCATGAGATAAAATTGCCCTTCTGTAAATCATGGCACGCCAATGGCTATCAACAACATATAGAAGTATACAATATTCCCACTGAAAGTGGTTGGTGGGGAAAAGAGGGGGAGGGGGAGTAGCAGAATCATCAAACCACAATATAATACAAAACATCCCCATACACTTTGGAAATAAAGTGGGGAAAAATTCACCTTGCCCCCAAATCCTGCCTACAATGTTTCAGATGTTATAAAGGATAAAATAAATAAATAATCATACGAAGTACCAAACGTGTACCTTACGTATTGAACATACTGGATGGCTTGCATAATGTAAATAGAAAGTGATTTACACAAATCTGCAGTGCATGCGAACACATTAAACTCTTAAGTTTTTGTACATCAGGGTACTTATAAAAGAACAGCCGGTATGTGCTTTTACGTAATTCATGGAGGGTAATAAAAATTGAAATTTGTCAACAGTTTTGATTTAGGGAACAGAAATACTTTGATTGTGCAAATTTGTTTGTTTGTTTTGCATCCAACATTTACACTCAAGGGTACTACAATGTAGTTTGGAGATTGGTTTCCTCATGTGAATTATTTTTGTGAATAAGCTTCCATACAATTCTCAGCAGGCCTGTAATGCTCGTCCAGAAAGTGTTTGTGTGTGTGTGGTGGGACGGGGGTAGGGGGCATTGCTTCTCATCCAAAAGGTGGGGGAGACTGAGGCAAATTTTCCCACAAATGTATTGAATTTTAAAATTATTCTGAAAAGTAGAGGGACATGTCCCCTTGTCCCAATGGTCCTGGTTCTCAGTATTCAATAGAATATATGAACTGTGACTCCATAGAGTTACCGTCATTTTGTTTTTTCAGTTGCATACTTTCTTCTTAGTTGGGAGATAAAATTGGGTTAAATATTGAAATTAGGTTGAAAGAAAGTGGTAAAATTAAAGAAGCATTTGGTCAAATTTGGTAAACTTTTGTCAAAATTCTTAAAAATTAAATATTTCCAGATGAGCTGCAGTAATGTATGATAGAAAACTAATTTACAAGTGCAATGTTTGCTTGTAAAACCGGGAAATTTTTTGGGTTTCCTCCCTCCCTCGTCTACCTAAGAGGTGACCCTTCTCACACCCCTGCACAGGAATATCTCTTTAAAACAATTCCATGCTTCAAATTGACATAGTTGATATTCGTTTGTAATGTCAGACCTTTACCTATATCTTCATCAAAGCCAAATCTCTATATCTGTCACACGTGGGAGCATTTGCTTCTCAAGTTTCTGACAAAATTCCATGTTTTTTTTTTCCTCCATTGTCTTTATAGTCAGAGCTAAATAAAGATTTCTTTCTGCATAACATATCAGACATCACAGTGTCAAATGTCAAAGAGTTGCGTTAGATAAGAGTGCTTCCGAAATGACAGGTGAGGGTAAGTTTATGTGAGAAGCTTATAGCATATTGATGCAAATTGGATTGGGAGCTGATAATTTAACCATAAGAGATCTGAAATGCACATTAAGAAAGAAAAACTGGGTGACCAACATAGCAGCAAAAGATAAATAAACATATGCGGGTGATTTCAGTAGCATCCTTAAAATTCCAAAATAGAGTTTATTATTTTGATAGACAAGTTGATTTGGCCTTGATTTTTGGAATCACCGGAAGGGCTTTGGAGTGGTTTACGTCTTACTTGAAGGATCGCAAACAAGCTGTTAGTGTAAACACAGCCCTATCAGATCCGATTCAACTACATTATGGCGTTCCACAAGGATCGGTCGCTGGTCCCGTTATGTTCACAATGTACAGTGCTCCAATTGAAGATATAATAGAGTCAAACGGAATTCAGTGTATGTCATACGCTGACGACACGCAGTTGTACATCCCTATGAAACCATCCGATAGAAACACTTGTATTGCCAAATTGGAAAAAAGTCTTGTTGACATAAAAGCTTGGTCCATTAGAAATAAACTTAAACTGAACGATAGCAAGACGGAGATTCTTCATATCACGTCGCGCAATGTCAAATCAAGCAATATTGCTGGCATTCAAGTAAATGGAACTGTAGTGGAACCTGTGCAATCAGCTCGCAATCTCGGTGTCATTTTTGACAAGCAGCTGTGCATGACACAACACGTTAACAACATTTGCAAGAACGCCACACACGCAATCAGATGCATTGGTCGAATCAGACACTATCTTGATAATGACACTACCGAGAAACTAGTACATGCTTATGTGACTTCTAGGTTGGATCAGTGTAATTCCCTTTTATACGGATTGCCTGATATCGAGATCATGAAATTGCAACGAGTCCAACATACCGCCGCCCGACTTGTAACACGCTCGAAAAAGCACGAGAGTATTTCCGAGATTCTACGAAGACTCCATTGGTTGACCATTCGTCAGAGGATTGCCTTCAAGATTAATCTACTCACCTACAAAGCGCTTCACGCATTGACACCATCATACATATCAGATCTTGTTACACAATATGCCCCATCGCGGTCCTTACGTTCTTCGTCATAAAACCTTATTAAGCCCCTACATGTCGTTCTCGCACTTCTTATGGAAGACGTTCTTTCATGGAAGCGGCTCACACGAATGGAACAAACTGCCTTTGCATGTTAAACTTGCGTCTTCAATAATTGTCTTCAAATCCAAACTTAAGACTTTTCTTTTTACACAATGACCGTAGATCTATATTTTTGTATTCTGTATATACCATAATCATTTTTACTCTTTTACACCTATTTCTACATAAATGTTTTTAAATCTGCATTTCCATTTTAAATTTGCATTCCATTTTAAATATGCATTTCAATTTTAATGTTCGGTACTTTGTAACTTATGAATTTTAAGTTTTGTTTTTGTTTTTCTCTTTCATTTTTATTGTATTGTACAGCGCTTTGAGATTCTTCTGAGTTAAAGGCGCTTTATAAGCACCAGCTATTATTATTATTATTATTAAAGACTTGCGAGTTGCCAAGTCAAATATACAACTATATAGAGAATATTAATATTTGACAGGTCGATATGAGATAATTTGATGCATCAAGCCCAAATTTTGTCACAAAAAGACAAATGTTTTCTTACTTTTGAGGTGCAAGGTGTAAAATATTCACTTTGAAGAGGGTAAGTGAAGTTCATGATTGCATCGATGCAATAGGTTTTCCTTGAAGCAAAGTGGACAGTGCCAAATTGGAGAACAGCCAGAGAATTCCAGGGTAATGACACAATTGTGGGAATATATACCTCAGATAAATGAACCTAAAATAGGAAATCTTGGCTCTGGTCTTATTCCAAAAAGATATTTATTTAACGGAGCAGCTGGTGAAAATATTTGACTTTTTTCAAATTTTGGTGGACTAATTGAAACACTTTATTTTAAATTACTTGATTATTAAATATAATGTAGTTATAGATATTTAAACCCTGCAATTAACACCTTTTTGTACAATGTACCTATTTATCTTATGTCAGTCAATAGCTGTACAAGTTAGCATTATGTTCCTCTATGATTTCTTCAACGAGAGGAGTGCCTATCTAGCAGAATGAAGATAATAGTGGTAATATGGCTTAATAGCAGTTTCGTGGTCACTCTGTCTTGTACTTGTTGGAGATATTTTATCCCTTCTAGGAGATGTCTGAAGTGCAGTATGCTATATCTCCTGGACTGCAGGAGATTTCACATATGGTAGGATATGAAAATTGTGTGAAAATTCATTATGCTGCAATGCCGCTTGTCCATAAAAAACTAAAACATGTTGTGTAACTCGACAAATCTCATATGAAGAAATTAATGAAAATAAAGAGTGTTATCTAAGTACTCATCTACACATATCAGTGCTCATCTTGTTTTTAGATAAACTTTTTGCTATTTTTTCATTATCAAAAAAAAAGATTGATAGAAGCATCTTTTAAAAAATGACTTAAAAATTTAGCCCTATTTTTTTTTTATCGAACCGACTATTTGTTTTATTAACTTTATAGAAATGTCATGTTCGCCATAAGCCTGGTGCAAGCTGACAATTGGGAGTCTTAAGTCATTTTAAAATGAACTCACAATTGGAACCTGCAGAACAAAATCAACCTAAGAATCATGTAAGAAACAAATATTATATGAAAAGGTTTATCAGTGCTTGTCTTAACACATTCAGTGATCATCTTGTTTAGATGAGCACTGTACTATTTTTTTCTTTAGATTTTTCAAATTAAAAGAAGCATCTAAATTTAGCCCATACCTTTTAAAGCACAAAGTATTTTTTGATACCTATATAGAAATGTCAATCATCTCGTTTTAAACTCCCCAGTTTAGCTTGCTTGCAGTGGCGTAGCCAGCATTAAGAAAAGTGAGAGTGTCCGCAAAGGTCCTTTACCCCCTCCCAAGACAAAGCGTTTAAATTTAGCCCACTTCTGATGTCATTTTTTATATTTTTTTTAAGCAAGAAAGATAGCTCCATTTTCTTCGACCTCAAAAAGGCCTTCGACACAACCTGGCAGTACAGTAACATCAAGTACCTACACTCCTCCGGCCTCAAGAGGCCTCCTCCCCACCTTCATCCAGAACTTTCTCCACACCCGCCATTTCAGGGTATACAAAAAAGTGAGGGGAAGGGGGTTTGGACTCCCCTCATGGAGTAGGGGTGGGGGGCTCTGCCACTGCTTGCTTGCCATTATTTTGAAATCTTATATGCATTGCAAACTAACTCAGAAGTTATGAGCTAGTAAATTGATCCTACCAATCCTACCAATGGTTCATGACCAGTAGCTAACTATGATACGATAGACATAACAGACCTCCGTGGTGTAGTGGTTAGTACTTTGTCCTCGCACCGGGTTCGATTCCCGGTGGGTCTGCAACCAGTGAGTTCACAACTGGTTATCGAAGGCTGTGGCCGTCTTGATATAATATCCAGCACTGGATGCTTTCGAGACATTAAACCTTGCTATGCTATGCAATGCTATGCTTTATATAGCTATTAATACACATAGAAAATATACATATCTGCGACAATTCTACTCTAAGATGTGAAAAACTTATATTATAATCATTTAATATAGGAAAAGTATTTTACCAGCTTTTTGAGTTTAAACGTTTTACATTCTTACTTGTTTTCTCCAATCCTGCTAGTGTTCCTTCAGAAACTCAATACTGTCTTTTTTCCCCAACATACCAAACTGTCAAAAGAAGACCTCATCAATTTTCTGAATATAAATGCATCATTTGACTACATTTGAAAACAATGTTATTGCAGAACCTGGAATTCACAAGAGATCATGAATTGTTTAAGCAGGCTCATGTAAGATTCAACAACTTCTAATTCCGTTAAATTATGAATCAAGTTGTTTCTGTTCTCACAAGACCCAAGATACATCAATGTTAATTTCACATGCAAATCTCATTTGTCTGTTATGCAGTATAAGGTTGCTCTTACACTTGACATTTAACAGGCGTACTTTGGATACAAAGAATCTTCATAATGCACGTTGCAAGTCATTAATGTGAAACATTAAAATGTTTATGATTTTTGAATTCGTTTGTTGAGGTAGAAGTTTCAAATTTCTGTTCATGATGAAAACTTTTCGTTGGGATTTCTTTTCATCATCAACCTTGAAGAAACCTCTTAGATTTGATTCTTTCTTCTATCTGGGTAAATTGAGAAATTGTTTAGCTTTGGCTGAATTTTTACGGCACTTGAATTTTGCACATGGCATTTAAATGTGCCAAGTTAGTCCACCAAAATTTGATTGCAACTTTACAAGGGGATAAAAGAAGATTACCATATCTCTTTTGAAATTTGTTTTAAGTACTTCATGGACTGTAAGGGAAGAATGTCAATGGTTGACTGTAAGAAAAATTTCCTTCTGCAAATCTTAACGAGCTCAAAAATGAGCGGTTTTGTGTTTAAATTAAGAGAAGGGCAAAAGGGACAGATTTATTTATTACAATGATAATGTCTTGTATAAATGGACAAGAGTTTTGTTTAATTGTAGATCCAAGGGTTGAAAGAAGATATGGGAATGTGAGAAATCTATGGGGTGTGTGGTTGGGAGGGGGTTGTATCAGATCCTCTTGAGTATTTCAGAAATGATGGTTTCATAAACAGCATGATTACGTACAAGTGGACCATTGAACCATGTTCACAAGGTGATACAGTTTGTTCCATGTAGTAAGAATTTTGAAAGGTAACATTTATATGACTTTTGAATTTATTATGACCCTTGTAAAGAAAATTGAAATCAAATTTTTTAAGTTATAGGCAGGGGGGCACCAGTGTGTGGACTTCGAATATTTCCCCCAGTTGGGGTAGTGAGAGGGGGGTTGGATGAGAGCATCAAGCAATGCATACCATGTCTGGGGTGTCTAGATAGGTATTTCTCTGGGTAGCAGATTGCGATTATGAAATTTTGCTGTATTCCTACACACCATAAAATATGCAAAATTAGACCCAATGCACATCACTGATTTTACCCCACCCCCATCCCCTGCCTGTCCGTCTGCTGCCCACCAGTCTACAACAATTTGAATTTGCTACACCTCCTACTGTCTGGTGCAGTCTGAAGATAAATTTAGGGACAAAGAGAAATTTGTGCCTACAGGATAGTTCATTGTCCTTCTTAGTTATAATCATTTTATTTTGACACTCATAACAGAACATACAGTGTAGCCAACGAACAGAAAATTATTTTCGCACAAATTGTGTTGTGTGGGTCATCTCATTTAAAGACAGGAGTTAAATATGCATACTGCACGTGCTGTATGTAAACAATGGTAGTGCTTGTTTCCAACCAAGTCCAAAGATAGGTTTTCTTTAAGAAAAAATTGCCTAGTGTTCCAGGTAACCAATCAGAATTACTTTTATATTAATTGGAAGGAGAGAGGGATATCTTTCTAAAACATTTTAAACCAGAAACATTGAATAAGTACAGCAAATATTACGGGGGGTTTAAACAGTGAAATCCAGTTAATTTGAACATTTGTTTTTGCCTTTTCCATATAAAATGGAAGGGAAAAAAAGGTAATATCTTAATGAAAGTCAAATGATATTGCAAGGAAGAAAAATGTTTTATCCTTTAAAATGTAAACAAACTGATTTGTTTTAATTTCTCAATGAAAAAGCTGCGATAAAATGAATCTGGTTTGGTGGTGTTAAAATTGTGGAACTTACATCATGGTAAATTCTAACAACCAAAGCAATGACCGTTATGTTACCCCTTCCCCCCCCCCCCCTCCACTTTCGGTGAGTAAATCTTTCCATGGCTATGACTGGGCCTGATTATTTTGCGGATTCCAGAGTCTGTTCTCCTTGTAATGTTTATTTGATGTAGTGATGGTGTTGTTGAATATTTGTTATTATATGTGCAGTCAAGCACAGTGTGCAATTTCAAATATGTCATCCATATTGCGCACTACCTTAATATTCATGCTGGTATCTGTCTCATACATTGAAATGTAACCCAGGAACAGTCCGGAAGCATGCCTATTAATAGGAACATTTATAACACACAGGAATATTGAAGTCATGCCAGCTATATTGTTCAGATGTTGCGATAAAATGTCATAGTTTTTATCTTATGTACTTGAAATATTAAAAATCATTGTGAAAAACATTTGAATTTTCAAAATGGCCATTTTGCCCCTAAAAGCCTAGCTCTATTGTCTATTTTATCTAATATTTTGAAAACGCCATGGTGAACATATCAAATGCCTATTAATAGGAACATTTATAACACAAGAATATTGAAGTCATGCCAGCTATATTGTTCAGATGTTGCGATAAAATGTCATAGTTTCTATTTTATGTACTTGAAATATTAAAAATCATTGTGAAAAACATTTGATTTTTAAAAATGGCCTTTTCGCACCTAAAAGCTTAGCTCTTTTGTGTTATTTTATCTAATATTTCGAAATGCCATGGTGAACATATCAAATGCCTATTAATAGGAACATTTATAACACACAAGAATATTGAAGTCATGCCAGCTATATTGTTCAGATGTTGCGATAAAATGTCATAGTATCTATTTTATGTACTTGAAATATTAAAAATCATTGTGAAAAACATTTGAATTTTCAAAATGGCCATTTCGCGCCTTAAAGCCTAGCTCTATTGTCTTATTTTATCTAATATTTCGAAAACGCCATGGTGAGCATATCAAATGGGAGTGGAAAAGTTGTAGATATGACAGTGATGAAGGTATTTTCATAAGTTTGAAGTTTCCCCTAGCAAAGATATGTTTCTCAGATATATTTCAAATTTGAAAAATGTAATATAATGCATAAGGCTTTAACATTAGGATAGCAAAGGATCATGGGAAATATCACAAAATGGCGGCTTCCTTATAGCAAAATGTTCCCATTAATAGGAACATTTATGTTCCCATTAATGCTACTGGACTGATGAAATTCATTTTTATGTCAAACATCAAGCTAAAGAATCTTATGTCCATATATTGAAAATGTACCTGCTTGTTTTTGTAATTGATTTCTCCTTTAGGACAAATTGCAAATTTTTAAGTTCACTTATATTCCGTTAATAGACTTGCCTGTAGCACTGACTGCCCTTTGTATATTATTTTCATGGTATTGATTAGAAGGAAATTCCTAATAACTCCAACAATCGACAAATGTGTCTGGTGCGGATAGAGTTGAATGTACTGAACCGTTTGGTTGACTTGCTTTTGTCTCAACACTGAATTTTGATTTTGAGCAACCTGAATTGAAATAGCTCCAATTTTGAGATTCATGGAAGGAAATTGTAAAAGATAATGAATGTTTACCTTGAGAATTGGTGTAGCTACAAAAAGGCTGGTTCTAAAAATATACCCTAGCAAAAATTTGCACAAGCATAGGGTTGAAATTAGCTTGTTCAGTATCTTTGTTTCTCTATACTGAAGCTTAACGACAAAGTAATTTCTACGCATAGTAGAAGCAAAGCAGCTCAAATGATATTTTTAAGACAGTTTTTTTTCATTTATAGATTTAAAATCTGCTTTTTTTTCTTCTCATTTTTAAATATTGTTTGGTCAATTCATAAATTTTGGGGATGGATAATAGCAGGGAGTGACATTCTGATATCGCTTCCTTGGTAATATGAGAATAATTCTTGAGAACAATTCTTTTTGATGTGATTTTCTCTTGGCGAAGGTTTTAGATTTTTCAAAATTTGTAATGACTTGATTTTAAATTTCGTACTTCTTGAAGCAAAGTTGTGACAAGAATATAAGCAGTGTATTGTTAATTTAATCTTTAAGCGTAGAAAGTATTTCACTTTTATTTAGGGCGTTTTTAGTCTAAAGTTAGAAATTGTGCATCATGATGTTCTTTTAAAGATTAAAGGAAAGGTGTCGTCCAATAAATATATTCAGAAGTGAATATACTTCGTGGTTTCAATTTTCCTTATTGTCTGTGATGTTATCTATAGCACATGTATGGTTGATCCGGCGGATGTGTGATCGATAAAATCATAAATTTCTTGCTAAGCAACAGGGAAAACTGAAAACTGGAAGTACTTTAGCAGCACGGCTGCGTTTCCTTCTGAAAGTATTTATGGGACAGTACCTATCCTTTAATAATAGTACTTAACAAAATGATAAGCTTTTTGACTTTGAAGTAGAATGATATCTCTGAACAAGACCCCAACTGAAAAGCAAAGCACTTTATTACATTGTACTAAATTAATAGAACTTAACAAAATCTTATGTGCATTTTGACTCTGAAGTAATGCTGATATCTGAATAAAATCCTAACTGAAAAGCACTTGATAAAATTCAGACTGCATGCTCTCCCTTAGATTTTAATCTTTTTCCCTCTCCTCAAACCCCCCACTCCCCTCCCCCCTCCCCTACCAAAGAAAAATTGGTTGACATCTTTGATGAATTTTGAGATCATTAACACATGAAACAATTTAAAAAAAAAAAAAAAAAGGTTTAAGTTTTAATATTAAATGTATGTGGACAGGTAGCAACCAATTTGCATAAATTGATACAAATGCACTTCATAAACACACTCACCACAAACACTTTTTAACAAAATCGATCCCAAAATGTGAGAAATCCGGCTGCTTCATAAACACACTCACCACAAACACTTTTTAACAAAATCGATCCCAAAATGTGAGAAATCCGGCTTATTTTTGGGTCCCTAAATGTATACTCATTACATATTGGTTTTTAGCTCCACCCATTGCACAGAGTGTAATGAGTGGAGCTTGTCAAATCGTATGTGAGCTCCCATATGTGCCTGTGCAATGGTTTGTGTTAAAATGCATCTCCTAGGTTTTTACAGTTTTGCTCTTGAGATTCTGGCTCAAACAAGATTTTTGTATGCTTCATAAGCTTGTATTTTAATAATATTCCATGTAGTTTTTGAATTAAAGCTCCCAAAAGGTAATTTTTGTCTACAAAAGTGTCAGATTTCAATTTGTAATGGCACTAAAAATATCTCTTTCAGCTGTAGTCAGTATGGATGTCCTCCATTCACGTGCAGGTCTAATAGTTAGATGTACAAAATGTTGGTAATTATATCGCAGTATTTTCCAATCAGAATTCGGACATTCTTCTTTGAATTTGCAAATTCTCGGAATCTTATTTAGGCCACGTTGTATCATATTGTGTCGGATTGGAGTATGATTTCTTAATAGGTCATGACATAACCTAGAAGAACATGTGAAGTTGTTGTTTGATCATTTTCGCTTGTCGTACAGTAAGTCTCAAGTGTCAGTAAGTCTAATTGTGCTACATTGCATCGTGGGGCTGGAACGTTATACCAAAGAGCTGTGTAGAAGCTCTTTACTTATACTTAAGTGCACTATCCATCATGGGGGTGAGAATTTTAAGCTTAAATGCACTAAGGCTGGATCTAAGGATAAATTTTTGTTAGGTTTGTGAATGCACGTTGCATTGCATAAGCTGGGAGTTGTTACTAATGTGCTGTATGGGCAGCAGATTGCCAGAAATAAAAGTTTGTTTCCAAACTTGTTTACAGTGTTTGTGGACATGTTGAAAAATCATCGCTGGGTAGTATTCACCCGGGGGAGGGGGTGGGGCGGCACTTCATACTAAAAGTGGTAGGGGTGTGCAGCCCACCAACCGAAAAACATACCCGCAGTATGACAAATATTTTGGTAACTGCAGAATGAAATTATACAATTTTGATACCCGCAGTATGAAAAAAGTCAATTTTGATACCTGCAGTATGAATATTCACAAAAATATTGTAAAAATAGATCAGTAGTACAAATTTAACACTGTAAAACCTCATTTTTTGGGACCTCACTATAAAATGATTTAAAAAATACAATTTTTATTTTTGTCTGTCTGATGCAATGTAACCTGATGTTTTAAAGTAGCTAGATGTCATTGTGACTCAGTGACATTGTGAAATTTATGCATTGTAGGCCTTGCTGTGTCTTTATTCTAACGTCACGTGCCTGTTTTTAATAGTGAAAGTTTAGCTGTTTCTTGGGGCTTAAATTTTGAACTATTTTACAAATAACTCAGAAACGAGTGGAAATTTTTGATAGATATATGTTAAGAAAATGTTCAGAATATTAATTAAAAGGAACATATTTATGGCAAAATCTCTACCTTTCCATATTCCTTCAATGAGAAGAGTACATATCTCTATCTCATGAGATGTCTCACAAAAGGTCTTGGGGACCTTTTGACGCTGTGACAAGTGGTGTATTATCTTGATGACAAACAGTGTATCATCTTGATGACAAGTGGTGTATCATCTTGATGACAAGTGGTGTATCATTTTGATGACAAGTGGTATATCATCTTAAAGACAAGCAGTGTATCATCTTGATGACAAGTGGTGTATCACCTTGATAAAATGTGGTGTATCATCTTGATGACAAGTGGTGTATCATCTTGATGACAAGTGGTGTATCATCTTGATGACAAGTGGTGTATCATCTTGATGACAAGTGGTGTATCATTTTAATAAAAAGTGATGTATCATCTTGATGACAAGTAATGTATCATCTTGATGACAAGTGGGGCATCATCTCGATGACAAGTAGTGTATCATCTTGATGACAAGTGGTGTATCATCTTGAATCCATATTTCAACATAAACACAAACTTCTCAGCAGCAAGCATTAATTCTGTTCCAATAAGAGTTGACAATATGTATTGTCATTTTCCAAGTGAATATCCCAGTGCATAGTATTTCCATAATTACCCCAAATCAGTATCATCGGAAGCTTCCTTCCATAGTTTTAATCATGGAGGTATATCTATCCTTCGTCTAAGAATTCAAAGCATTTCATTTCCCGTCGCTAATTGTCCTTGATTTCACCACAGTTAAATTCCCAAAACAAACTGTCAATATTAATGCAATATACACTTAAGTAACATATTCCACATGTAGAAGTACGGATGTTATTATCATTATTATTCTAAACTTGTCTTGTATGACAGCACCATTTTTCTAGCACTACTTATACAAACGATTTTTAACTTTTGAAAATGCTTATTATCCCCTTGCCAACGAAGTTAGTGAAGAGGGGATATAGCATCTTTACTTACCGTCCGTCCATCTGTCCGTCCGTCCTACCATCTGTTCTACCGTCCGTCCTACCGTCCGTCCCACCGTTCGTCCTACCGTCCGTCCTACCGTTCTGTCCCCTACATCGTCCTTCCTACCGTTCGTCCTGTCCACATTGTTCGCTCTGCCTACCGTCCATCCGGTCCATCCTGTCCTCCATCTGATCCGTCAGCTACTGGGGAACCGACCCTACCGATATCTCAAAAATGATACAGTAGATTTACCGCCCCACCTATTGTTTCATATTTTAACAACTGCATGTCTGTTTTTCATATTCGGTATAATAATGATGTTCTGTCCTACCATCTGTCCGTCCTTCCATCCGACCGTCCGTCCGTCTGTCCGTCCTGCATGATGTTAGCTGGTGTGTATATGTTGATGATGTAAAAACGTTAAATTTCATTAAAGGAATATTCACTTAATTTTTCTTGTAAAATTTTATTTAAAAGAGCATACTTATAGAGCCAATTCAGTACTAGAATCAGGTTGATATCATATTCCATTCAGGAGATATGGATTATTAAAGATTTCCCAATAGAATTTTAAAGTTTTTGTACAGTATGATAAATTCGTGTTTGATGATGTCATAGAGGCAATTCCATTGCAAATGTTTATGTATTTCTTTGAACATTAATTGGTTGTTTTTGTATGATTAAAACAATTTTCCAAAAGTCACTGAAGTAGGGTATATTTGGCAATGTATATAAATACCTAACTTTCATCAATTTATTTTTTTAGCAGGATTTACTAATGAATTTTAATGAAATACTTAAACTTTGTGGGAGAATGTGTTGCTGTCATGTCATACTGAGCCTTTTACTATTGGTTTATTGACATTTTTTTGTAAACTTTAAAATTTGAATACCTTCTGGTAGGAATAACATATTAACATGATTTTTGTACTAAAATGTTTCTAAAAATGTTCTCATGAAAGGTTACAACAGAAAAAAAACATGAGAATATTCCTTTAATATGCATATTGGGCGGGGCTTAATATGATTTTGCTGAAAAGAGCTTAAAAACGACTTTATCTTAAGAACGGTAAACTGGATTCATGTCATATTTGGTACACATATAGCCCTTGTTCTGGTAGTGATGTCATGCATATTAATTAGTAGGTGGGGCGTACTGACAAATTCTTGAAATATATTAAATGAGCAACCGCTTTTGCATTATACTTGCTATGATAATGTTGTTAATTATTGTGCAAATGCTAATGTTGTCAACATTTTTATTGATCTGCATGGTTGGTGTGGCTTATGAATGAATATAATGGAACAAATATTTTATGATATGCAGTGACATAACAGTTAATACAAATTTTGCAAATCAATCAGCTGATGGAAGAAAAAGCATCGGAACCACAAAACCTTTTGGTTCTGGTTATGAAAAGAGCTCAGAACAAATACATCCCAGACTTGCCTTATCGCTCTTCTCTCCTGACTGTGGAGGTTAAAGCTTCATGGAGTAGCTTCTTCCATTTCTTCCTGTCTCTTGCAAATTCTGTTGCCTTCCTCCAACTATTTCTCCCATGCTCCTTCCTCTCATTCTCAACTGTCCTTCTCCAAGTTGTTTTTGGTCTTCCTCTTTTCATGCTTCTCTCTGGGGTCCATGATAGTGCAATTTTTGCATAATAATTACTTTCTCTTTAGTACATGCCCAATCAATCTCCATCTTGTATAAATTGTCTTGCTAACTGGTATTGTCTGTGTTAATTCATCACTGCTGATCTTCATTGGCCATCTTATTTTCATGATTTTCCTTAGGCAGAGTCCTTCGAAATATGTTCAGTTTATTTTCGTCTAATTTGTTGAATTTCCAGGTTTCAGAGCCATAAAGTAACACTGACATAACATTGGTGTGAAAAATTATAAGTTTTGTTTTTTTCTTACATATGTTTAAATTCCATATTTTACTAAGTTGTTTAAATGTGGTCAGTGCTAAGGAGATTCTCCTTCTCATGTCATCTTCAGTGCCTCCATCTTCAGACAATACTGTTCCCAGCTATACAGCTAACTTGTCTCTTGTAGCTCATTATCTGATACAGTTAATGCTCTTCTGTTCTTAATGCTTATCCTCATTATCTTTGTCTTTTTTCATTCAATTTCAGCCCCAGATATGTTCCAATTTCATGAAGTCGAGATGTTTTCTTCTGTAGATTTTCCCTTGTGTTTGAAATTAAAGCAATATCATCAGCATAATTAAGATCTTCTAATGTTGTGTACATGTTCCATCTGTTGTTTGTGGTTGCCTTAATAAGACTTGAATAGCAATTAATGGATTTGTTCTGGCATGAAAAAGAAATTAAAGCAGAGTTCTGGCATGACAAAAAAAAAAAAGCAGAACAAAAGTACTGATGACCAAATATAATTTATAATGAAGTGTCTTAGGAATGAATAGCAAAAAAACAAGTCTTCCCTTGAACAGAGTGGAAACATAATAGACTTATGATAATCTCCAATTTAATCTGCAATGAATTTTTATTCTGATTTGGTAGATAGATAGAACAGTTTATAACCTGATTTTTTATAAAGGGAAAACAGTTGATCATTTTTTTAATATTTGGGAGTGGATGGTCAGAATAAAGTTGGGAGCAACCCAAAAAACTGGGGAAATACCCAAAAAATTGGGGGGAGTGCTGTGGTGCAATTTTAAGATATCCTGATTTTGGTGGAGGTTATAATTAACGTTTTTTTGGAATGATGCAAAAAGTCACTATTAGTCTTGGCTAAGAAAGTAGTATGTTTTTGGTCAAATGAGTGGATGGTTAAAGGTGGTTTGAGGTAGTAGAAAAATGAGGTGAATAGATGATGGTAGGTGAATGGAGGATGGTAGGGAGATGGTAGGTGAATGGGGCATGTTGGGGAATAGAGGATGGTAAGTGAATGGAAGATGGAAGATGAATGGAGGATGGGTTTTAAAGGGGATGGTAGATGGATGGGGCATGTTGGGTTGATAGAAGTAAGGGGATGAGAGTTAAGAGGAAAGAATGTTGGGTAAAAGATGGTGGAATATGATTGGTAGATGTAGGAAGTGAGATGATGGCATGGGGACAGGATGGGATTAAATGTGGGACAGTTTGGGATGGCATGTGGGACAGGGTGGCATTTGGGACAGGTGCCATGGAATGTGGGAAAGGATGTCATGGCATATGGGACAGGATGGGATAGCATGTGGGACAGGGTAGGATGGCATGTGGTACAGTTAGGGATGGCATGGGGGACAGGGTGGCATAGTATATGTAACAGGGAGGGATGGCATTTGGTACAGGGTGGCATGGTATATGGGCCTGTAGCCAACTTTACATTTTTTTTTTTTGGGGAGCAAGTAAATTGGGGGCTATTATAGGGCTATTACAAATTATTTTGCACTTTGCAATTTTTTGTCTACATTAGTTTGGGGACAAAATAATTTGAGTGGCGGTCCCCCCCCCCCCCCCCCCCTTCCCTCCTTATCTCCGATGGTATATGTAACAGGGTGGAAAGGTGGGATTTCATTTTGATTGCAGGTGTGATGGCATATGGGTCATGTGGTGGAATAGTATCTGGATTGCATGTATGATTTCCTGTAGGGAGGGATGTACTATCGGACGTCATGTGGGATGACACAGGGTGGGATGGCAGTTGTGTCAGGGTAGAAAGCATGTTTTTAGCAGCGAGGGGATTTGTATTGTTTGTGATGTCTGGTTTTCTTCAGGTAAACAAAGCGCAAAGCTAGTATAGTCTTTTTGCTCATGATGATATAAATAAAAACTAAGCAACAAAATTCTGAACAACAAAGATTGATATAATCTAAACAATACTACTGTAACACTTACAAATTTGATTGGGCAAATTAAAGTGGCTCTTATTTTAACATGTGCATATAAGTTTGGCAATTTTTCAAACCTGCTCGTGTTATGTGGGTGTGAGATGTAAAACATCCGTTATTTAAACATTTTTTTGTGAAGTCTCACCTGAATTATTTTCTTTTTTTTTTTTGAAATTCTATATTCACATATTGATACATACCATATTTTTAAGCAAAATATATCAGTAACTTTTGCAGATTTATTGTTTGTTGTTGACACGTGATGCTGCTACTGATGCATATATAGTTATCAGTGTTGTTTCACTATGTTATGATGTATAGTAGTCTACTGCTGGTTTGGATTTGTTTCTTGAGTAATACGTGTACAGTGTAGAGAATAAGCTGTATTTTAAGAACAAAGTTCTTTGGGTGTTTTTTTTTAATCAACATTTCAAAGATATTGTAAAATTTAAACAATGAATTTTATTTTAGAAACCTATGATGTCACTTAGTAAAGTTCCTGTCCTCTGCAAATGCACCTTGGGAATGTAATAATTTGTTTACTTATGATTGATACATTGTGGGATTCATCCTAAAAGGATCTACTAAGAATGATGCTTGCATCTGGTTGATTCCTAGTTAGAGGGGCTGATCAAAACTGTAACAGAGGTGAACTTTTGTGCCAAATTTGGAGACCACCATTGCAACTAGAGGTTTCCTGGATTCAAATCTCGACTGGTCCTCACTGACCAGTGCTCTGTTGGTTTATTAAATGGCTGTAGACATCTTGACCTTTGCATGTTGAAATAGTGATGTCAATTATCAATCTGCCTACCTACCCAAATTTTGCTCACCTTACCTTGTTACATTCTGGTGATATCATTCTTTGTTGGATGTCATTCTCTGTATCAACACTCCTGCTGTCATAGACCACTTCATTGCTGAATGGTTTTACGATCAAAAACCAAATGTTGATATTTTCGGTAAGCCTGTGTACACAGCAGCAGTCCTTACCATTTGAGTTTTGTGAATTCTCCACACTTCGTAGCTCATCTGTGACAAACTTGGCACCATGCGCTTAACAGTGCAGAATGAACTTAATCAAAACGACCAAAGTTGACCAAAAATAGCAATTGTGCATTTTTAATATGAACTTGACAAACAAAAATGTATGTTGAACTTGTTTTTAAGGGTGTTTTGTGACTGTTTATGAATGCAGTGGCGTAAGAAGAATTTATGTCTGAGAAGACAAGTGTGTCCATTAAGGAGTATCCTCTTGGTAGTTGCCGTATGATGAAATAAATATGCGGCTAAGTAGAGCTTCAAGATCATAATGTGTGAAAGGAAGGATGGTATAGAACTCCAGGGACAATGCCGCTCATCTCATATAACACATTGTGTTCCTTTTTACCATGGGAATTTAAATGTTTTGAAATTGAAGAAAGGCAAATGCAATTAACCTGTACACAAAAAAAAAAAAAGAAGAAGAAGGATATCTTTTGTGGTAGGTTTATCACGAAGGAATACTACGCGTTTGGCATGTTTTAGTAATCTAGTAGTATGAAAGCTTTAGTATATGGACATGTAGAGGTAACATTATAGCTAAAATCTTTTAAAACAATGATAGTTGCAAAATATTTCATCAAAATCTGTCAAATATTAACCATTTTACATCATTTTGATATTCCATGCATCAATATGCAAATTTTCATGCAAATTTGTGATGTATTAATAGGTGACCATGGTATTATTTGTTTGTAAACTCTAGCTTTTTAAACATCTATTATAATTTTTGGAATGCGGCAGAAAATTCAGATCATAAATTTTGATTCTTTACAGTAACCCGTTTCTTATTATCTTGTCTAGTAGGAATTTTCTATTTGTTCAGAAAAAGCCAATGGATTGTATTTTTCAAGTCTCGGGCATTCAACAACTCCTTTCAAATTCAAGAGGAGCCAGCTGTAAATTGGGAAGCCAAATACTTTTGTGGTATTTGCTCATCTGCTTCCATATAATATAAGAGTCAAGAGTTTGATATGAAATATTTCTCTGAAATTAAAAGTTACAAAGCTTTTTTTATTATTGTAATACTTGTAAAGTAAAAATAAAATCTTTTGACAAGAATCTGCTTAAAAGCAAGTTCTTGACATTTGGGGCAGCTAGAAGCGACTCTACTCGGTATACTTAAAGCACTTTTTCATCATTGATTTAACACAGAAAGGATGTCATAAAATGAAATGCTTAGTTCAAAACCTGTTGTAATGGATTCAGCCCTAGGGAGATTTTTTAGACGATTATAGAAAAGGTCACTGAGGTTTCTAAAGGTCATTGTGAGTTTATAAGTTGAGGAGATGGAGGTCTTGCCTTTTTTCCCCTGAAAGATTGGGTTTAGCTTCAGGTTGTGGTGGATGTTTACGGATGTTTAAGGATAAGTTCTGAAAAGCAACGTTTGATTGATTTCCAAATCCTTAATGAGGACCATTTTGTGTAATTGCTGCATTTTGCTCCGACAGCCTGTAAACATTGACATGCACAGCTACAGTATAGCTGTTACAGTCTTATCAAAGCAAAGAGACAGCAAGAAGTGTGTTTTATGGGGAAAATGGGTTATGGTTTTGTCTGTAGGTTTGATATAGACCTAAGGGAGGGGGCATTCATAAGAGGTACTAAGTGTTTTTGTTTAAATATAAACAATGCTTATTTAAATATAAACAATGCTAATTTATATTGTTGTGATTGTTGAACAAACACAGGAACAAATGTGTCATGGAGAAGAGAAGGCATAAAATCACACTAAGGTTAACTAAATAACTATACAAATATATAGATATTACCCTCCTCACTACCCCACCCCCTTGCTCTCTGTAATCCTGCGTATGGTAATAATCATGCATGAATTTCACCTGTAATACAGAATACTTGTCTATTTAATTTTTTAGGCTGCTCTGTTTTCTACTTATTCAAGAGGATGAGCTCTGTAGGAGCTTTGGATTGGTCAGATATTCTGCATTTTTTTGAATGTAGGTATCACGCCCTCTTGGAGAGCACTCTTGTATGCCATATCTAAGAAACCTGCAGTTATCCATCCTCTCCCCACATACAAAATATCCTGTAACACCTGAAGATAATGTTTTCATATACAGCCAAACATTTAAAATTACATGAACCCATTGTCAATGTAAGCCCTCTTCAAGCTAATTTGCATACAAATACACTATGAATTTAATAAGTTTTCTTCAGCATCTGGAGCATGTGTAATTGAAGAAATGAAGTTAATGTCAGAAATTTTATGTTTTATTTGTTGAAACCTGAATTACTGAACTGATGGAATCACATACTTTTTATTCATTTATGCTTTATGTTATTCCATGGAGCACCAAAACCTAGAAACAATTTCCACACTGTGTAATGATGTGACGAACATAAATAAACCAAGTACAAGCAAGCAGGGGCATCATGGGTAGTGTGGAGAAATGTCAGCTACTGTAGACTTTTTTCTCTGATTTGTTTCTAGAAGATCTCATATGTTCATACTTCTTCCTCACAGACTGTAGGAGATCTCACAGCCTGTAGGAGATATCTCAGACTGTAAGAGATCTCACAGACTGTAGGAGATCTCACCACAGACTGTAGGAGATCTCACAGACTAGGAGATCTCACAGACTAGGAGATCTCACAGACTAGGAGATCTCACAGCCTGTAGGAGAAAACACAGACTGTAGGAGATATCACAGACTGTAGGAGATCTCACAGACTAGATCTCAAAGACTGTAAGAGATCTCACAGACTAGATCTCACAGACTGTAGGAGATATCACAGACTGTAGGAGATATCACAGACAAGGAGATCTCACAGACCAGGAGATCTCACAGACTATGAGATTTCACATATTGTAGGAGATCTCACATACTGTAAGAGATCTCACAGACTGTAGGAGATCTCACAGAATGTGGGAGATCTCACAGTCTAGGAGATCTCACAGAATGTAGGAGATCTCACAGACTAGGAAATCTCACAGACTAGGAAATCTCACAGACTGTAGGAGATCTCACAGACTAGGAGATCTAATAGACAGTAGGAGACCTCACAGACTAGGACATCTCACAGACTAGGACATCTAACAGACTAGGAGATCTCACAGACTAGGACATCTCACAGACTAGGACATCTAACAGACTGTAGGAGATCTCACAGACTAGGAAATCTCACAGACTAAGAAATCTCACAGACTAGGAGATCTCACAGACTGTAGGAGATCTTACAGTCTAGGAAATCTCACAAACTAAAAATTCTCACAGTCTAGGAGATCTCACAGAATGTAGGAGATCTCATAGACTAAGAAATCTCACAGACTGTAGGAGATATCTCAGCCTGTAGGAGATCTCACAGACTGTAGGAGATCTCACAGACTAGGAAATCTCACAGACTGTAGGAGATCTCACAGACTAGGAGATCTCACATACTGTAGGAGATCTTAGGAGAGTACAACAATGTGTGCTATAAAACTAAGTTGGCTACATACAGTACTAGTAGGAAATCTCTCTTTCTAACTGACATAAATGATCATCCAAATGTGATGGATACAATGCCTTTTTCCCAAATTAGTAAGTTGGAGGGGCAGTTGCTGCACTCTTCTGTGATATTTTATATTTAAAAATTAATGTTGAAGCAGAGTGTTTATATGTGTATTTAATGCACAGGCAAAGGATTTAGCCTGAGTAGAATGACCGGACTTTAGGAGGGTCATTCGTGAGTGCAAAGTCCTTTGATCCATGCATTAAATACGCATATAAACTCGATGCCAAAACATTATTCATTTGATAATTTTTTCTGTTAGATTGTTAAAAATGCATAAAAACAGCTAAAAAGAATGAAAAAGAAGAAAAGTTTACATATGATTTATCTCTTTATCAAGAAAATTACCTGTTTTGAAAATGGACTAAACCAAATAATCATTGTCGTGCATCAATGGTATTTAATGCACGGGTCATAATGCAAATACTCCAAAGAAATTTTATAAATTTATGATTTTGAATTTTGTACATTATCATTGTATACAATTTGGAGTTGTTACAATTGTTTTTAAATGTAGGGGCCTGTATGATAATTGTATTGTACATAACATGATATTGCCACATTTATGAATTTTAAATATTGATTGTTTTTGCTTTATTATCATTATATTGATGAAATGATGTGTGTTATGTTGCATTGTTTATATTACTCGACCTCTGACATCAGTGGCGTAGCCAAAGGGTGGGCAGAGGTGGCGATCGCCCCACCAATATTCCTCAATATTTTCATTTTTATCAGTTCAAAATTAGTACTGTTCATCAGCAGGGGCCATATTTTGTATCCTGTCAGTTTATTTCTGTTACTTGCCCCACCAATATCAAAATCCTGGCTACGCCACTGTTTGACATGATAAGTCACTCTATGTCCTTCGTACTCTTGATTAATGACAAAACAATAGATGCTAGTATTGATTTTACAATATTTTTGATATGTCAGTGTGTATATTATTCTGCTCATTAAGTTTCATTTTTGGTCAACAGCGAAAAGGAAGAACAGGTCAATAAAAAAATAAAAAATTGAAATGCATAATAATTATTAAAATATTAAACTTTCCTTTGTTTTAAGCAAGTTGTAGACTTGCCATTGCCTTGAAATTATTTTGTTTTCATTTTAAATGTTCATTTTAAATATGTACAAAATATTATTTCAAGTTCTCGAGTGCACATTGCAATCATAATGAACGCACTATTTACAAATGGATGTGAAAAGTTCACCTACCATTGTTGAAATTCACACAACTTAGTTCACTAAAGGGTAGCAGAAACCTCCTGAGAGCACTTTGCATAGTTGGCAATAAATAAAAGTCATCTTGAAGGAATTAGATTTTAATGCTTTATTTCAATTTTGTATTATACTCATCATCATTGCATATCTTAATTTCAAGAAATTGCTTTCCTTAACATCGCCTTTTCACGCCTTTTGAATATTTGATTCTGCTCATCATTTTTCTCAACTGCATCGCCCTAGCAACATACACACCATTTCCAAACAAGGATTCCAACGAAATTAACGACATGTTGGTAAGTGAAACTTTATTTGTTTGATGCTTGTATATTTCTATGGGAGATGTATTCAGTCCACCATGTCCTCTAGTCTGCCCCCTGCAACCGCCCCAGAAGAAAATTTAATGTTTGTTTTGATCCATACTTGGTATATTTATATTGTTAGCTAGTGGTATATAAAAGTTGAATATCATACATAGTGGGCGGGGCTTAATTGGTTTTGCTGAAAAGAGTTTGTAAATACAGTAACTCAAGGACAATACATTGGATACAGGTCATATGTGGTACATGTAACAGTTGTCTGCTTGTATATCCTATTGTTTTTGGTGGTGATGTCATGCATACTGCATAAAGTATTGGCTTAATACAAAATCGGGGAGGGGGCTTAATACAAAATTAAACAATTTTAAAAAGTGTTGTCAACATGCTTTATTTTATTGATATATCATTATACGTGCAGGTTGAACAGGTTTACGCTCTTATTCTAACACCATGGGCATTCTCCTCGACATTTATCTCACAAAACGCAGAACATTTAAAGACAGGTCGTTTGCTGTAGCTGCCCCTGTTACATGGAATAGAATGCCATCTTCTCTTCGTTGCATCAATAATTACGACAATTTCAAATGGGAACTAAAAACTTTTTTGTTCACCCAGGCTTTTTTATAATTGTTTGTGTTTATTTTTAACCTATAAACTTTATTAACTTTATGAACAGTGTAATTTATTTTCTGTACAGCGTCGCTGAATGTGCATTGTGTAGATTTTGAGCGCTATATAAATATATAAACATAAAATAAAATGGGCATGCCATGGCTTATAAATGTTATTAAGCATATTTCGTAATATGCAATGCCAGTCAGTATAAATCAACCAACAATGAAAGAATAAATTGGTTTTCTGGTTTAATGAGAAGCCATTCTCCCGCCCCCTCCCGCGCCCCCTACTCCCCAAAAAAAAAAATCTGTATAAGAATAATAGCCCTGCCTTCCACATAGTTTTCATTCAGAAAAATAAATTGAGACTGACCTTCAGGATTTTGTTGTGAATCATTTGTTTTTACAAGGAAATTGAAATGTCTACGAGTCACATTTGTCGTTTAATACCCCGACATTAAGTCATTATGTGCCACGTCTCCCCTTTTTGATGTCTGCTCCCATCACAAACTGCAAAAAGTTTGGTACAAGAGGCGACATTGTACTGAATAAGATTTGTTTGAAAACTTAAAAGATCCGTAATAACATTGCAGTACATTCCTGGAAGTATAAATAAATCATGACCCGAAAATGAAAAATACACATATCCTTAGTCACTTAATTAGAAGGAAATGAAAGGAAAATTACCAACTCAATGGCGCTTTATCCCAGGCAACCTCTACTGCCATTAACAGACGGTGAGTGATGTCATCAGGCACATAGTATGACATCATAACCCATCACCCGAAAATGAAAAATACACATATTCTTAGTCACTTAATTAAAAGGAATTGAAAGGAAAAATTACCAACTCAATGGCACTTTATCCCAGGCAACCTCTACTGCCATTAACAGACGGTGAGTGATGTCATCAGGCACATAGTATGACATCATAACCCATCACGGCCTTTGTAATTATGTTGTGTCATGGAGACTATGTTATTGATTTTTTAATGTTGTTTCATAAATCAGAGGTATTCACTCAGAGTAAGTTCATTTTGGCAGGTCCCCCATGTGAAAAGCATTTTACAAAGTATAGCATAATTAAAGATACCCTGGAAATTAAATTCATTTCTAGATATTTGATTTTTATTATTTTTTTGTATATTTTTTTTAGTTGAAAATATTCTTCATTTTTTATTTTTTTATTGAGTTATGGTGCACAAGCAAATTGCAAGTTGATTTGGAGCAGTATATCAAATAGATATAGTGCATTAAAGCTGTGTCTATCTCCTGTCTGTGACTTTGTCATTTCAACAAATTGGGAAAAAAGGCCATTAATTTTTGCACCTTTTTGGGAAAATATATACATGGCAACACAATGTTATTCTTTTTTCAATTTAATTTTATCATTGCCAAAGAAATCAAATTGTTGATTGTTGATTTTGTATCATTAAATTATATATTCTCTATGTAGATGATATAATATGTGACTGAAACTTTAGACAATGTAAACCATTTGGGAGATTTTTTAGCTCAACCAACACAAGTGTTGAGGTTATAAAATCGTACAAAAATTTTACTTCTTGGCCTTTAAAATGTTTACAACTTTTTTTCTTTTGACACCTCTGGTCTTGACATTTTGCTCTGAAGATTATAATCTTTCTATTTTGTAAGGTGTAAATCATTGTAATTTTGTAGTTATGGCTAAAAATGGTGCAAGATTTTCATACTTTTAGAGATTTTTAGAGATATTCCATAGTGTCATGTTTCACACAAGCTCCCTTCAGGTATTTTCTTTCATGATCAAACTGCCCATCGGGCATGAATAGACATTAGGTAATTAACCAATTAATTAAGCATGGTTCATTGCTTATTTGGAACAGATACTATTTGGGAATTCCTTATCTCAATAGATATTGTTTCCAGTAGTGATACTTATTCTTGTTCCAATTGCAAGTGCAACTTTGTATGAAACTTTCTTAGAAAATTAGATATCTATATGGATGGGTAGATTAATGAGCTTACAGGATTAATTTAGTGGTGAAGCATGTCCATTTTATATTAAAGGAATATTTCCATGTTTTTTTGTACAATTTTATTTGAAAGAGCAAACCTTTAGAGCTAATTTGGTACAAAAATCAGATTAATATCATATTCCATTCAGGTGATATGGATTTTTAAAGATTTCCCAATTGCATTTTATAGTATTTGTACAGTATGATGGATTTATGTTTGATGATGTCATAGAGACAATTCCATTGCAAATGTTTATGTATTTCTTTGAACATTAATTGGTTGTTTTTGTATGATTAGAAACAATTTTCTAAAAGTTACTGAAGTAGGGTATATTTGGCAGTGTATATAAATACCTGACTTTTATCAATTTATTTTTGTAGTAGGTTTTTACTAATAAAAAAGGATGATAGATTTTAATTAAATACATAAACTTTGTGGGAGAATGTGTTGCTGTGATATCATACTGAGCCTTTTCCTATTCGTTATTAGCATTTTTTTGTGAACCTTAAAATTTGAATATCTCCTGAAAGGAATAACATATCAACATAATATGACAACACAACTAGTCTGATTTCAGTTGTTTGTGCACAAATGATACCAAACTTTAAACTTAGATATCTCCTTATACAGAATAAGATTTTTGAATGCTTTCTTCACTATTTTGTTTCTTTTGAAGTCAGTCCTATTTCATATAAGATAGACTTGCTTGACCCCTGAACTAATCCTTTAATTTGACTTGAGCTTTACGTGGGAAAAAATATGCCACAAAACATGAAAATATTAAATATTTTCATCAAAATCGGTGAAAAATTGACCACTTTACATCATTTTTAATTTGTATGCCTTGCTGTGATAAACAATGACAATTGTATATAAATGTTGTGACATAACCATAAAACCTATCAGTCTCCCTATGTTAAGTTGTTAAAGGAGCACTATAGACTGAAAAATTTAGGGGATTTCCCCCAAATATTAAATTCTTATCCAGCATGCATTGGTATAGCAATTTTCTGGTTACTATGAATATTCCAGTGACCTTTGCATCGCCTGTAGGCTATGAAGGCATGAAGTTTATCGATCTGTTCTGGATGATATATCTGTAAAATTTGCAAAAACGAGCGCCCTCACATTTCAGTCTAGTGCTCCCTTTAACTTAATGTTTTTCAAATCTCCACCAATGTTATTTGAATGGGAGCAGTTGAATATGACAACAGTTTTGAACTAAGATCTCCATCATATATCGCCGTGCCGTTAAACATCAACAAACCAAACCATCATATATGCTAGCTCAATTGATGTACAGCAGAAGAAACTGCATGGTCAGTTTGATGATTTTCAGTGACTAAAATTTAGGACATAAATATAAAGAATTGCATTAAAAAGCTCTCAACTACAAGCAATCAATATCTTCTCTATAAAAAACATGGCACATTTAGACTGGGAATTTGACATCAATAACCCCCATGCCATCAACAAATCACCACCACAGGCTGGAGTCATAAACTTTACTCAAAATTTAAAGTGTTGAGTGTCTGCATCAGTGATGCTCGGGTTTTATATTAGTTTGGGCTTCAAAACAAAAATGCATACTGGTTAATTGATGCAATAAAAGTTCTATTCTATCTAATGATAGGTAAGTTTGTATATACAAACCAGTCAGGACATTTAGATTCCATTTTCTTCCAATAAATTCTTATATAATGGATGAAGTTTTTTCCTTGCAACTTTTCTTCTATTACAATTACCAACATTGACCCATGCATGGAGACATTTTCCAATAGTTTTAAAGTGGTTTTCTAAAAACAAATATGTTGAAATTTCCCTATATAACTGTGACTCTTTCCTCAATTTAGAATAGTGAAAAGTGTCCTACATCCAACCAAAATGGAGATGCCATGAAGACATCTCTGTGCAAATCTATCATCGTCCCATGGTATCAAAGTGCCTCAGTGTCTATTGTATTGGCTTAACCTACATTTGAAGTCTACAAATTGATCTTTCCTGTGCATCAGGGATTAACAAATAGTGCAGTTATTTCATATCAAACTGTAACATTTTATTATTGGACTTTTAATATATTCTTTGAAAAGTTGGAACAGTGTCAGATTCGTGCATTCCTAATCCCAAATTTATTTATTTCCCCAATCTTTCATATTGCCCGTATTGCATTCCAAGCAAGCCAGATTGTTGTCTTTGTTATTCAAACTTTCTTCAATTCTGGATGTGTACTCCCCAAAGGATGAAAATACAGACTATTCCGGAGCATTTTTCATAAGTACAAATAAAACATAAGAACAATCATGTCACTTAACCCACATACACATTTTGAAGAGGGAATGAGAGTCATTGAAGACATGTATTGCATATGAAACTGTAACCTACATTAAACAAAATCATCTTCTTCATTAGGAACATCAGTGCAGATTGAGATTTGACTGCAATAGATTTTGTATAACCAGGGATGTTTTTTCCTCTCTAAATACCAAATCCCTGGTATAACATTACCTTAAAACATTCAGTTAAAGAATATAATCTTATAGGAACAGCTTCTATTTTCAAAATGGATTTCTATTGTCAAAATGGACTGGAATAAAGCCTTCACATTACCATTATATTCCTCCTTTGGTACTTCAATTTTGTACCAGAATAGCTAAAGCAATTTTTGTTAGCTATTCTGGTACAAAGTTTATTATGTACCAAAAAAGTATAATGGAATGTGAAGGCTTTATTCCAGTCCATTTTGACAATAGAAATCCATTTTGAAAATAGAAGCTGTTTAGGCTACAAATGTCAGATTTTTAAGCAGAACACAAAATATTTAATCAATTTTTGAATTTTAGCTTTCAATTTTTCTATATATTTATTTTTAATTTATTTTTAATTTGTTTTTTAAACAAGTTTGGGAATGATAGTGTTGTATTTTTGTGCACATGGAATTGTTTTGATTATTATCCAGTCCATGGTTTAAGGAAACAAGCAGGATTTTTTGTGGGGATAGGGGGTGAAAATAGATTTCAAATAAATGCATTAGATTTTTGAGGCAGGAAAAAAAGCAAACAGTGGCCTGGTAAAATTGTAAATGTTGAAATGTTGGGAGCAGAATAAGATTAATGGCCAAATTAACCTCTCTGGGTTTGATGATTGACAGCTTTTTTAACCAATCACTGCATGAAATTGCATAGCAACAAAATCTGCGTAGCTAAGTGGGGCAAACATCCTATGAGGTACTGGTGCAGTACAGCTAGCTAGCGGCACGCGCTCATGTAGTCAATGCAATTTACTGTACAAAACAAATTTCTGCAACACAGACTGATTGATGGCAAAATGGAGAACAAAAATTGAGCTTACGCAAGCTGCGGGCTGTGTAAATCTGATTGCTGCTACCCAGAACACGTAGCAAACTGAATTTTGTTTATCCCATTTGCTAAAAACTCTAAAGATCTGGAGAAGTGCCAGAAATGGACAAACGCTTGCGGCAGGTCTCGTGAGCATTTAAATGTCAATGCATTGGTCGTCATGATACCGGATTTAGGGTTTGTTTGCCCCCACCTAGTTACCACGTTGCTATGGTGGGTGTGGCTTATTTTGTAACTCAGAGAGGTTAATTAACGTGGATAACGTGAAGATGAATAAACAATACAATCCAACATTTCTGATTGGTCAAAATATTAAGACAATCACCAACAAGCTAATCAATTGCCGCCGCGAAAGTCAGATTCTAGTTTGTATCAGATTTTGGTGAGGGCAAATTTCGTGAGACGAGCTTTCCTCTTTAAGATGCTTATAAGTTTTCTGTATTGCTCTTTTATTTTGTTCAGTTTTGAGGTTTTGAGGTTTTTTTAACATACTGCTCTAGCTGCACTTTCCAAAATTCACTTCAATGGTGAACAGAATGTGGTGAGTTGAGCTTCCGTAGGATGCAGATACTAATGAAATTTGTCTCTTCTGAGTAAAAATTTAAAATGAAAATTTGTAATCAGATCACCATGAAAATGAGTAGTTTAGTTGATGGCCTAGAAGTTTGGTATATGGACCACTCTAAACATCGATATTAACAAAAATAAGTTATGACAAAAAAGTGCCTGAAAATATTTAAAAGTTGATATTTCTCTCAAAAGTCCATATTTCCTCATAACATTGATTTTAATTTTAAACTGTAACTGAAACCCAAAATTAAGCATACGAAAAATAAAAACTACTTTTGCCGCATGTGTAGTGTGTACCTATAATTTCTATTTACCTTTTTTTGTAAACATTTGAATCATTAAAATGCATCGACCCAATTCATTGAACGTTTACTTCGCAAACAGTGACAATTTAACAGCGGTATCTCACCTAGTTTTTCTTTTGACTCATTTATTAAAAGGATAAGCTCTAAAAATCAATAGAATTTGACTTTAATTATTACCTTTTTACCCACCCTGTTCTGATGTATGTACGAATATAGACTTGTTCTATAGACTTCAAAATGAAATGCAACATCGCTTATGCGTTTAAACAGTTTATGGTATAAAGACGGTGCATAGATACGTCCACGATCAAGCAACTTATTATTGATCTGATCTTTTGAGTAAATTCAGTAAAGATGCATGCATGACACAATTAAATGATAGAATAGCTTCTCGCCTGCTTAACCATTACTCTACCAGCACTTTCTTGAAAATATCGCCGCCTGGTAAAGGGTTAAGCACAGGCTGATTATTGAAGGGTCCTCTGTTTTTCGAGCAGCATATAGTCAGGCTTGTTCCTCTTCCGTGACCGGGGAAAGGAAGGTACTTCCATATGTGGGGTATATGTATATGAGCCACTCAAGCAGGCCCTTTTTGCACTATTTTCGCAGGGCAGGTGTCTTTTTTTACTGTATAAAAAATAAAAAATAAATTGTACTAATTTTTTCTTTATATTGTTATCTTTTTTTCATCATTTTTGTAATGCAGGTCCCAAAAAATGAGGTTTTACTATGTTAATTTTGTACTGTTGGTTTATTTTTACAATATTTTCTTTGAATACTCATTCTGTAGGTATAAAAATGACTCTTTATACTGCGGGTATCAAAATTGTATAATTTATACTACAGTTACCAAAAAATCTGTCATACTGGGGTATGTTTTCAGTTGGGCTGCACACCCCTACCACATTTAGTTAAAAGTGCTCCCCCCCCCCTCCCCTAGGCTGGTGGGCTGCGGGATCCATACATTTTGAGTTCATGCTGGTTAATTACATTTTTGAAAACGTGCTTGGGAGGCGGAGTCAAAGATGGGGCACCCAAAACTGTGATAATATTGCCACATGGTAGAGTAAGGGTTAAAGAGCTGTGAGGATGCTCGCTCATTAGAGACCAGGAACGGTATCATTGATCATTGTGTACAGGTGAAATGCTGGCACAATTTTATGACTGAGGGATAGGGATAGGAATTGGTTGTATAGTCATATCTGTGCTTTTGTGGCAGCGAAATGAGGAAACAATTCTTATCTTGTATCAAATCCTTTGAACCTGGTAAGTTTTCGCCATGACGTATTGGGCGTTGTTTACAGTTTGACTCTGTTCACGAACAGATTCTCTTAACATGCATTTTTAGGTGATTAACCTATCTATGTTCTGTCAATGTCTTGCCTTGGTTATCACTAACAGGTTGTTTCCTATTCCTTTGTTATGATTAGGAGTGGTTTACTATTTTATAGTAGTTCCTATTCAGAGGTTATTTGTCCTTTAATAAAAGGATAAATATTCTAGTCCTTTAAGTAGGATAAAGGTATTGCAAGTTTTAGGATCAGCCTTTAGAAAATTGGGCTTTGACCTGAACTCCCTTCCTTCCAATCCTTGGTTGCAATCTGATTGCATATTTATGACATGGAAGGAAGGTAAGGTATAACTTAAAGTAAATTTACCCCGCTAAGCGTAGCGGGGATATTTACGAGAGTTATTTTTTCAAAAGTACAGGCTGATATACAGTCTGAGTTAGAGAGGGTAATATAGCGCTGCTGGTGTTGTTGGACTTGCAGCAGCGTTCGATACGATAGATCACCACGCACTACTTCATCGTTTTTCTCCGGTGATCATTACGCTGTGCATATTGACTCATCCTTCACTAAACCTGGTCATATTCAGCGAGATGTGTCATACAGGAAATTTTGCAGCATAATTACAGAAGATTTTAGTAAGGACATCCTGGCATCATCCACTTTGCAATCCAGCCATAGTTCTGTAGCAGATTGCGTGAATACTTTCAATAAAGGCATTAGTAATTTGATAGATATTCATGCCCCTTAAATACAAAAGACGATCACGCTATTGGCCTAACGTACCCTGGTATAACGAAAACCTATGTGATGCTAAACGGAAACGCAGAAAGCTGGAGCGACAGTGGTTGAGATCCAGGTTACAAGCCGACCGCCAAATATATGGGTCTCATGCTCTGTTTACAACAAACTACTTCTAAGAGTATGTAAGGAATATTACTTGGATAAAATATCCGTGGGTGGTAGAAGGACATACACAAAATCACCAAACATTTACTTGGAGAAGTAGCCTGTAAAGCTGTTCCTCAGCATACTAGTGAAACAGAGAGTTAGCAGATCAATTTGGAAAGTACTTTAAGAAGAAAATTGTCAACATCCGTTGTGATATGGTAACTGGATATACCTACCTAACACTACCGGACCCTTCTGAAGAAGAGCAGACTACTGCTAGGTTGCTGGAACTGGTACCAGCATCACAGGATGAGGTTGGGAAGATCATCAAGGCATCACCTAGTAAATCCTGTGCCTTAGATCCACTACCAACTTGGCTGCTGAAGGTGTGTTTGGAACCTTTAGTTCCTGCTATTACAAATATAGTCAACCTCTCTTTCATGAATGGTGAAGTACCACCAGTACTAAAATCCACACACATTATACCTCTGTTAAAGAAGGAGGGGCTTGACCAGGACAATTTTAAGAACTACCGCCCTGTGTCCAATCTGAGCTTCCTATCAAAAGTAGTGGAGAAAGTAGCAGCAAGTAGATTCGATGCCTATCTAAAAGACAATGATTTGTGCGAGCCTTTCCAGAGTGCATACACAAAGTTCTCATTAAGAATTTTTGGCCCTTAGACCCCTCCAACCCAACACCCCAGATTTTCTCAAAATCAGGGGTAATCCACACCATTCAACTCGAGAGACTCTTCACACTTTATTGACTAGCATCCAGCTATTGTTACACCATACACAACACAGGGGTAATCTATACCTTCTTATCTAATAACATCTTCATAGTCTATTCACAGTTCACTTGTTAGCAACCAGCTACTGTTACACTGTACACAATAGGTCATTTATCTTATGTAGCTTGCTACATAACTGCTGTTTAGTGATACGAATCAGATAAGTCCTTGGCAGAGCCTAAATAAAAATATATATTATATGCTTGGGAGGACTTTGAGCAAAACCCATAAATGATTGATGGACCATTCTTCATAAGGATTGTTATTTCATCATGTGTTCAACTGAAACAGCACTTTTGAAAGTACAGGCTGATATACAGTCTGAGTTAGAGAGGGGTAATGTAGCGCTGCTGGTGTTGTTGGACTTGTCAGCAGTGTTCGATACGATAAATCACCAGGCACTACTTTAACGATTTGAAAACATGTATGGTATTAAAGGAACAGCCCTGAAGTGGACATCATCATATCTCAGTGATCGGCATCAGACTGTTATTATCAATGGTCATGCCTCTGGGCCAACTGTTTTGGACTTTGGCATACCCCAAGGGTCTGTTTTAGGCCCCAAGTTTTACACTGGGGAGCCTTATCAGTAAGCATAAGCTGGCCTATCACATGTACTCTGATGATACGCAGGTATATTTGTCTTTCAGTCCAAAAAACATTGTAGACCAGAATAGCAACATTTGCAGATTAGAGGCATGTTTGTGTGATATAGAGCAATGGATGGTATAAAATAACAAGTTAAAGTTGAATTGTGATAAGACAGAGGTGATGCTGTTTAGCACAAAGTGGAGCCGGTATAAATTGGATGTGGCTGTTCATTTTGAAAGTGACAGAATCACCCCTACTACGTCTGTGAGGAACCTTGGTGTTGTATTTGACAGTGCTATGTCCATGAAAAAGCATGTCAACCAAGTCAGCCGGTCTTGCTATGCGCACATCAGGAACATCGGACGGAGACACTTATTGCTGAATACAGAAGCCACCAAATCTTAAGTGCACAGCTTGATTACTTCGCGACTTGACTACTGTAATGCGCTATTGTGTGGTGTAACAGACTCTTTAACCGGTAAACTGCAGCGTGTTCAGAACACAGCGGCCTGAGTAATCACTCGCACAAGAAGATCTGAACACGTTACGCCTGTGCTGAAGGAGCTCCACTGGCTTCCTGTGGGTTACCGTATTAAGTACAAGGTCATCGTGCACACTTTCCGGGCACTATGTGGCTTATTACCTTGTTATATGACAAATATGTTTAAACTGTATACTCTAGTGCGTGCACTTAGGTCATGTAGATCTTCAAGTCTTGTGGTACCATGAACAAAAACTGTCAGTTATGGTGACAAATCTTTTAGAACAATAGCATCAGCATCCTGGAACAACCTTCCAAGTGATGTCCGAGACTGTTCAGATTTGAACACTTTTAAATCTTCATCAAAAACATATCTATTTAAGCTAGCATATGGACTATTACTTCTAACTATATTGATTTATATTATATTTCATGTACAGTGCTTATGAGCATGTTTTTTCATGAATTTTAGCACTATAATATGCAGTATTATGATAATAATATACTTACCTTCCATGCATCCTGGCCCGCCTTCCCTCTCATTCAGACCTCCATGGAATGTTAAGTGAGGGATGTTAGAGGTATAATGGAGGTCAGGGTTGGGCTGGTAACTATGTTTTTAAGGTTGGTTAGAAGTGCATTAGAATCAGGTCATGGACCAGATTGCATATTTATAGAATGGAAGTTAAGTATAACTCTCATAAATATCCCCCTACGCATAGCAGGGTACCTTTATTACCTTTTTACCCACCATATCGAGGCTGCAACATTGCTCATGCTTGGCATAAAGACAGAGCATAAAAATTCCACGATGAAGTAACAACTGTTATGGATCTGATCTCTGAGTGAATTCAGTAAAGATGCGTGTACGACACAATGACGGAATAACTTCTCACCTGCTTAAAGAGCTGTGAAAGGATGATCACTCATAAGCTCGTTGGTGACCTGAAACGTTATCAATTGTGTAAGGTTTTCTCTTAGGTTTTCTCCATTGGCATTAAACAAATATATTAATGCAATGAAAAATGGGTTAATAAACTAAAAGATACATGATTAATGCTTTCAGTAATGGGTAGCATTTTGTTTCAATTACTAATTATAAAATCAATGTGATACACAAATATGCTCAGTTGGAGACCGGATATCTCGACTGAAAATATAGTAAATACTTTTTTTTTTTGTGGGAAGTTTTCTTTCCTAAAAGGTGTTACTTTACACATGTAACAAAGTGCTTTTCACCATGGTTACCAAAGTGACGACATAAAAAGTGCCCTCTCGATGATATTTTGCCCGTCTTTCCATCTTCAGGTGTCGCAGAGTAGCTGATTGACTCCTGATTAATTTTTTTGAACTTTAATTGGCAGTATCATCAAAGTGGAAAAGACATCATCATTTTCAAAGATTGAAATTAAGGATAAAAAATATAAATACATAAAGTGTATTTATGATTGGCTTTCAGTTGCAAATAATTGGTTCACAGTCATCACAAACTCACTCCTTAAAGATTTGAATTATCTGTCAGTTTCTAGTATGATGGGAGTTGAATGGTGTTTAAACCCCAAGATGTATTGATTTGACATTTCAAATATTTCCAGACCAACCTCTAAATCAATTTGACTTTAAAAGATGCCTTCTTTTCAGGTGTATAGAACATTTCTGAATTATCAATGGTATCTTGTCACTTTATTACTGTGTGGTAAATAGTAAGCCTACCATCCATTTCTGTCTTTGTCAAGCAACATTTGAGAATCTATTTCCCTCCCCACTTTTCAAACCCGTTGTTTCTTCAAATCAATTGCATGAATATGTAAGTATTGCAAACAAGCCTATAAAAACTTCTTTCTGCTGTTAATGTTTTAAAGCTTTAAGTCTGAAGTTTTTTATGTTCACAAATGTTTAAAGGTCTGCTGGTTTTCCCTTTCATAGTGATTAGAGGCATTCATGAGTAGACTCACACCCCTCCACCGGTGAATGAGTGGAGAAGTGGATTGGTGGAGGAGTGGATGCCTCCACTCCTTCACCCCTCCACTCATCCACCCCTCCACTCATCCACCTCTCCACTCATCTACCCCTCCACTCATCCACCCCTCCACTTATCCACCCCTCCCCCAACAAAACTATGTATATATTAATGATAATATTATTTAATATATTAATATCATATTAAAAAATAGTCAGAGAAGATTTTTTTGAAATATGATTAATTGAATCATCTTGAGCTCACTCATGGCTCATGGAAAGTCAGGGTCAGTGGCACAACTATAGAGTGGGAAGTGGTTGGTAAACCCCTCAGGCCCGAGTATAAATCAAGATTTTGGGACCCATGAGCATAAACACTGTGATATGTTTGTTATTGTTTGTTATGGGGCCCCAACCTCTATGGGCCTTCAGAACTCTAGTTGTGCCACTGGTCAGGGTACACCCATTTTTAATGAATGATTGCACATTTTTGATACAACATAAATTGCTTTTGACACCATGAAATAAAGCTGTATCTGTCGTATACTCTGAAACCATATAAACATTTAGCTAATGTTGCAATAATCCAAAGCTGCAGTTGTCTCTGAATGAACATAAAACCCCTCTAAGACTCATTATATATAACTGATTTCCTAAGAGAATGTGAAATAGGCGATATACTTCAAAGAGCTGCCTATTCTGTTTATTGCAGGTCTTTATTGCCCTGAAGCTCCAGGCACAAAATATTGAAATGAAATCAAGATTCCCATTTTGTAATTATCGCCGATGGGATAGTCAAATTGCCTTGACCTTCAAAGACATTATTCTGCATTATTGAATAATCTTGATATTAGCATAGGTGTGTATGCAACGGAAGCATGAAAGATGTAGTCAATTTATGTGATGTATTGTATGCTGCAGTTGAATCTTTTACTGTGACCAGGAAAGTAACACTTTGCTGTGACTGTGCGTTCACTGCGAGACACAAATTTAAGGGACACTAGACTGGAATATGAGGGCAAAATTTTCAAGAGATTTTTAAATATTCAGCAAAGCTTAATTTTTGACCCTCTCACAGAGCTACAAAACAGTCTCTAACACCAATATTGAAACCAATCAGTTATATTTAAGATTCATAAATAATAACAGTTTATCACTTTAGGAGGCAAAACACGTAATTGAATATTTGAAAAATTCACCAAAGATCTAATGCTCCTTTAAATTGAGGGAATCTTGTCTCAAGATAATTACTTGACCGTTACCAATAAATCCGATCATACTTGTAATGTCACATCCACGGCGGTAAGTAATTGGCTTGTCGGTGCATGGTCGGTAATTGTGTAAACATTATGAACAAACAGAAACGTTGCATTCAGTTTCCATGTATAATGAGGATCAAGAAAATTTCCTTGCAAGTGATTTTCTTTCTTCACAATATTATAAATTACCAAAACTGTATTTCTTGTCAAATCTGTATTCCTTATTGTTTCTCATGGGCATAGAAAGATGTATTTGCAGGAATGACCAAAATATGAAATTTTTAAATTGTCTTTTGGAATATGCTGAAAAGTAGCCGAATCTTACCTTTTTCTGCTTTTTGGAATCATGGTGTAACTTTTTCCAATTTTTGTGAATGGAAAATCTGACTTTACTTCAAATTAAATACAAATTGCATTTACATTTTTTTTTAATTCAACTATCTGACAAGTGCCCCCTCCACCCATAGCTATACTACTTCCATCTTTGTTAAGAGTGATTATGCCTTGTTAGACACACTATGTATCCTCAAATTCACTCTTCAAATTCAATATAATTCAATTTATTTTATTCCAGTATAAATTGAAAACATTTGTAAAAAGGAAAAAAAGTACATGCATACATTCATATTCACCAAAGTGAAATGTCATTCAAACCATTCTTGACAAATTTTCATCTTGATCAGAGCCCTCGTAGCAAGCATGGATGTCAGAGAGAGAGAGCAGCATTCAAGTGTTAAAACTGATACTCATAGACTTCCAGGAATATAGAGTCGTTATAATACAATTAGAATGACAATATGTCCTTGAGCCTCGGCTATGTTATTTCATAAGGAATGTGACGCTCATATCCACGACGCACCTTGCACTAATTTGCAAGCAATTGTCAAAGTATAAGTTACAGATGTTGCATTGTGATGTGCGAGGTAACCGCTGCAATCATGTTTTACATGCAATGGTTGACGATGTATTTGATGTATGATTCAAAACACAGCGGTCAACAAGATGGCTACTTAAACTGGCTAAGTATTGACATTACATTGTATTATTCCTAAATCTTTATGTTCTCTATTTTTAGAATTAGTTCAGGGGTCCAGCAAGTCCATCGTATATGAAAGAGGACTTGAAAGGAAACAAAATTGTGAAGAAAGCAATTTAAAATCTTATTCCCTTAAGAAGATATTTAAGTTTGAAGTTGGTATTATTTGTGTGTATTGAACGAGTGAAATCAGACAAGTTGTTATGTCACTTCCTCAGATTCCTTAGTCTTTATATTTTGTGACTTAAAAACCACTGGATATATAAGGAAAGTAGTAAAACAGAATCTTGTAAGGATAATTATAACTTACCACCTGACGAAAGTTCAAGGGAAAATCATTGAAATTGGAATAAAAGTTGAATATATTTTCTTTTAAAAATATTAACAGTTGTTAAGAATGTAGGGATAAGGCATCAACTCATAGTAGACTTACTACACCAGTCATTTCTACAAAGATAAGACAGAGCTTTCAAACTTGATATCTCCTTAACGGAATAAGAATTTTGATGTTTTTTTCACCATTTTGTTTGGTTTAAAGCTCTCTTTTATAAAAGATATCAACTTGCTTGATCACTGAACTAATCCTTTATATAATGATTTTTCAAAGAACAGGTATCGTCCCATAAATAAAATCAGAAGCGAACGACGCTGTGCTGGAAACGTTACTTCTGTTTTCAATTTTCCTCAATGATTGCGAGAAGTCTGAGCTGCTATCGATAACACATTAGTCCTATGCTTGGTATGGAGGCCTAGGGTGTGTGATTGATAACATCACAGATTTTTGGGATCAATTGAAAACCGGAAGTGATGTTATCAGCACAGCACGGTGGTGTTCACTTTTGAATGTTTTTTTATTTTTATGGGATAATACCTTTCCTTTTAAACTGTTTTAGAGACTAAAATATTAGCAGAAATCAAAAAAACAAAATCATAATATCTGTGAAAGCTCATATTAAAACTCAGCACTTACGTAACCTTGGTGCTTCTGTGCTTTGGTTTTTGTTATTTCACATGCACTACGATTTGAAACAATCACATTGCCCTACTTTGTGGTCCCGTGTGTACGCACGTGGATGAGCACTTCGTCATTGTGTTTAGATAATGCATAAGTAAATGCACCCTAATATTACTCCTTGAGTAATTTCACTTGTCTGTCTTTCATTTTGTACTGATGTGTCTTTTAATCCAGGGGGAGATAGGGAAGGCTGTACGTGTATTACCACGTCATCAAGCCGACGTGGGCAATTTAGACGTATTCTTATGGGTATCAAATATATATGCCTTGTTCTCTTACTGAAACATTACAAGTTGATTGTTGTGTATGTGTTAACTTGTAGCTGTAACCTTAGAAGTAGGTGCTGGCAAATAATTTTGTGAGAGGCTTGGAGATGTGATTTCACACTACCAATGTATCTCTCACTCGGATTCATTTTCTATCCCCAATATGAATTTTGGGGTGATGATGGTAAATTTTGTTTAGAAGTTATGTGACATTTTCAAAAACTAAAAGTGACACTGTGTGTGTGTGTAGGGGAGGGAACTCTAAAATACTTTCATTTTGTTTTATTCGTGTATCTTGTATGGAAGAGCTTTTAATAGAAACAAAATGGTGAAGAAACTCATTTGCAGAGATATTACCGGTGCAGACAGTCTCATGTAATAAAGTTTGTCTCCCTCATTCATAAGTATCATTCTCAAAATGAAGTCTTTATGTATTTAAAAGGAAATCAATTTTAAACAGTTTCTGATGATATCTTTTCTTCAAAAATTCTTTAGGTGGTAAATTATAGTTTTTTAGTAGGGAAGATCTGTGACCCACTGTGTAAAAACAAATGGGAATATGGAGACTCTACCGTGCTCTTCTGGAAGTCTTCGTGGCCCATTGAAAAAAGTTCTAGCCATGGGTGTAGCCAGGGGGTTGACAGGATTTTACGACACCAAAAAAAAAAAAAAAGAAGAAGAGGAAGAGTAAAGTGGTAATGATGAAATGGTAAACAGATCCAGAAAATATGCTAAAAGGTCCAAATATTTCCCTTGGTGACCCCCTCCAATCCGAAATTCTGGCTATATCCCCTGTTGCCTGCAGTCACATAGCAAATTGTCCTTACACCAAAACTCAATCATGTCAACAATTGTTTCATCAAAAATGAACTCCATATTTTGGATTGGTGCATTCAATAACATGACTATTTTTGCCTACACCTGAAAGCTTATACTTTTATATATAGGTTGCACCCATTGGGCAATAAATAAACCTAAGGACTACAGATTTGAATGGATTCTAGAATAGATAGCTACAGGGTTAAATGAAAGTTATTTTATATTTACTTAGTTAATGATTTGCTTCATGTTCTATAATATTGGATATGCCTTGCATCTACACCCCAGTATTTCAAAATAAGCAATAACAGCAATCTGGTAATAGTGAAGCAAAGTACTTACAATCAGTTTATATTTTCCAGGTGTGCTTCCCCTTTAGCTGCAGGAATGAGATGGAAGAATGAGATGGAAGGATGAGGGGAAATGATTACAGTCATATTTGGATTATATTTAGATGAGTCATATACAGGAACGGAATTTAGGCTTTATTTGAAATAGGCAGGCTGCCCTGGGAATAGAAAGTTGATAGAATTTATTTTATGTTTTGTTGTGTGATGTAAAGCTCAGTGCTGAACAGATTTGAAGATGATCATGATTCCATTGGGATTGTTTATTTTTGATCTTCAGCTAAAGGCAGGTGGGTTAATGGAGGTCACAAAATGCTGCATAATAAGTACATCATAAAAATATAAAAAAACTTGAAATTACGCAGCAGGATCATTTTAACTGTTTTAAGTCGTACTCCCATCAGGGAGATCTCAGAGTTTGCCCGTTCGGGAAATCGGAACATGCGCAGGACAAGTCTTTTCAATAATGAAGCCTCATCATAGTGTTTGGTGTAGTTGCTTTATGTGTGTATTATTTCTAAAGTCTCCGTTTTATTAAATTAAAATGAAGATACAAAAGTGTGATATGACTCATGATATTTATTACAATGTAAGTCAAAGTAATTTCCTCAACAAACTTCAAAATAATTTTTTCTTCAGAAAATTCTATAAAAGTGTGACTGCCAAACAGCAACACTTAATACAAAGGCACCACTTTTCTTCTCGAATATTTTAATGGAATTATAAAAGTGAATAGATAATTAATACGGGAATTCATATGCCATTATTTTATATCGATCGGGAGTACTGGTTGGTGAAAGATTGAACAAATAATGAGGTAGCATAAACTAATTCCAAGGTTTCTCTTTCTGTTGTCACAAACATTCCATAAACCACAGTATGCATAAACAATTAATCATAGTAAGGCCTTCAAATTCAAAATGCTTTAAAACAATCAATTTTAAACACTTTTAATGAAACAATTTGCTCCAAATTTGAAACAAATTCTTCCAAGCTCAAGTTATTGCTATGTGCCTGCATGCCTGCCCTTCAGCAAATGCTAATGCCAAGTGGTGAATTAGGCTCATTTTAGATTTGTTGCATAAAGGCTTTGTGTCTTGTTGTTTTTGTAGCAGATACAAAATCAAAAAGAAATCCAACTGTCAGAATTGGTTATTCTTTTCGCTCAGTCATAATATAAACCGTGACATCATTTCCAAACAACTTTCTGCATTTTAAATGTAGCCTTGTATTATTATGGCGTCTTTCGTGTGAGAGGTCAGATGCAGTTTTGTCTTACCTTATTATCAAAGAAGGTAATTTTGTTTTAATCATACCGCATTGGCCAAATTAACTGAAATGTCAAGGATTCCCGCTTTTCTTTTGATCATGCATGTTTCTGAGCTCAAATTAAATGTCAAACAGTCATCAACAGAAACCTTGCATTGATGAGGCAGATAAGATCATTATTCTTTTTTGTTGTCAATGTAATCAAAGAAGAGAAGAGTTGATGAGAGTTGCTTTAGGTTGATGCACACATTGTTGACTGAAAAATAGTATGCTTTAGGTTGATGCACACATTGTTGACTGGAAAATAGTATGCTTTGTTTGACATTGTTGACTGGAAAAAAATAGCACACATTGTTATGCTTTAGGTTGATGCACACACTGAAAAAAAAATATGCTTTAGGTTGTATTGTTGACTTTTCTTTTTTGTTGCTGAAAATATAGTTGTAGCTGAAATCATGATGATTTAGCGGCCGCAAGTTGGGGGTATACCTGTCTAATGATGCATGCAACATCTCTCTTCCACTGTTTGAAAAAACCACAAAGTAATATTGCCTTTCAAGCACTAGAATATGATCTTGTTAATAACCTCAAGCCAGTAATTACCACAAGCCGGCGGAGCTTGGAAAATGTATAGTGTAATTTAATGGCGAGCAAGCAAGTAATGCAAATCGGAAATGGGGGTATGTAATTTGATCACCTGATCAGTGTTCTTTTAATGATCAAGTGTTTAGAACACAATTTTTAGTGCGGCCATAAGGTCATAATGTGCCATCTATTGTGGTTTAAAGGATTGGTTAAGTTGACAAGCAAGTTAAGTTGACAAGCAAGTTAAGTTGACAAGCAAGTTAAGTTGACAAGCAAGTTAAGTTGACAAGCAAGTTAGTTAGGTTGACAACAAGTTGACAAGTTAGTTAGGTTGACAAGTTAAGTTTAAAGTTAGGTTGACAAGCAAGTTAAGTTGACAAGCAAGTTAAGTTGACAAGCAAGTTAAGTTGACAAGCAAGTTAAGTTGACAAGCAAGTTAAGTTGACAAGCAAGTTAAGTTGACAAGCAAGTTAAATTGACAAGCAAGTTAAATTGACAAGCAAGTTAAATTGACAAGCAAGTTAAATTGACAAGCAAGTTAAGTTGACAAACAAGTTAAGTTGACAAACAAGTTAAGTTGACAAGCAAGTTAAGTTGACAAGCAAGTTAAGTTGACAAGCAAGTTAAGTTGACAAGCAAGTTAAGTTGACAAGCAAGTTCCTTGTATATGAAAGAATGCTTTAAAGACCATTTATCATGATTACAATTTTGTTTAAACTTTTACTGATTGGACTATCAGTACAGTACAAGTACACATTAGACCTTTAATTCTTTTTTCAACTAATCAAAGCACACAAATTGAAATCCTATTTAACCTCCATAGAGTCAATAACTGGGCCTAACTAAAAGACACAACATGTTGAAGAAACTTCCTCAATATCTTTTTCTGCTAGGGAAATATTTAGAGTTCAAAATTTGTAAAGAAATGAGAGAAAGAAATCATACTAGTTGTGGTGTCACATCCTCACAATTCTTCTGTATTATACTTTTGTAACTTTACAACCATTGGATAAATCAGGAAGGTACTAAACCAGGATCTAGTAAAGTAGCTATGATCTACTACCTGAGGAAATTTGAGAGAGGCAGGTAGCTCAGTTAGCTGAGTGTATGACTGAGATGCTGGAGGTCCCAGATTCGAGTCCAATGGCGATTTAACCAGCAATTTTTTCCATAGATATGTAGAACGATATATGCTGACATCAAGCACAGAGGTTTGTCTTCTGCATCGCACCTTCTTCCCACCCAACCTTTGTGAAAAGTGATTAATGGTTGGGTGGCGCTAACTGTCCTTCGAAGAGGACGTAAAGCCGTCGGTCCCGATGGTAGAAGTTTCACCCCATACCTGGTTCTCTGAACATTTTCGAAAAGAGAAGGGTGTTAACCAGTGTTTATCCACTTTCCATCCTGGCAATTTCATCGGGTACACACTGAAAACAAGTCATTGTGACTTACGTGTGCTTTCCCTGGCATATGCCTTAAAGTAAAATACATACCTTTGGAAAAACTATATTGAATTATACAAAAAGTTGAATTGATTTTCAGTCAAAATACATAAACAATGTTAAGACAGTCAGGGAGTGGTGTAACTCTTCCTCGTTAAGGAAAAAACAATCACAAATTATTAAAAGTTTTAATTTCAGCAAAATGATCTGCCTTTATGACATCACACTGTACCCTATGAGGTCACTTTTCAACAAACTCGCACAATATTTGATATGCAATAACTCCTGAACGGAAAAAGATATCAACATGATTATTACACCAAATTTGTTCTTTTATCATGGGAATATTCCAGTAGGTTAGGCTTAGGATTAGCTGCCTTCTTATTGATATACTTTTACAGGAAAATGTTATTTATTCTGATAATGACAATTCTAAATTACTAAAAACCCGATTTTCTAAAGGCACGCTAATCTGACGCTATATGCGAGTATTTAGTGCAATCATATTTCTAAAATGTCAATCGATTGAGATTAAGACGATCATTGCCAATTGTTAGCTGCGAAAATTGTTACATAAAGATTATGCTGTAAAAATAATTGCAGATTTATATCAACGTGTTGGCCAAATTCTCCAACCATTCTGCACATAATCTGGACAGTCTGGGAGCAACCCAGAAAATAGGTATTTTAAAATACCTCCAAAATAGGGTGTTTTTTGTCTACCAACTGTGGTGTAGTGGTTATCATACCTGTCTACGGACCGAGAGGCCCTGGGTTCAAGCCTGGGTTGGGTAGACACGCCAGTGCACCACAACTGGTTATCAAAGGCCGTGGACATTGACTCGGTTGTTGGTGTTATGTCTGTCCGTACGTCGTACCTGTGTTCTCTTCCGGGTCGTATAAGCGTTTCCTGATAGCATTGTTACTATCATAACTGAAAAAACAGGCGACGACCCCGTCATTGTAATTGTGTGTTAACTCTTTGTCGTCTTCGGTCCTTTTTACAGGCACGTCAGATGACGTCCTTCATATATGCTCTAAAGCTTATGGGTGTTTACATTTTCCGCTCCGGATTGTTTAAATTTTCATTGGCTACTGTGAAATTTTTACTACTAGTAGGATATGAATATTCAAAAGTTTTGTCCGCTTCCTTTAAGTCTTCTTTCGTATCAGATAGACTTGTCTGACCCTTGAACTAATCCTTTGAAAAGGGAATTTCGTCTCATGAAATTGATTGACATGCCACCATTAAATCTGATGCACTATACATGAGTGATGTCACTTCCGCAGAGGTTATATCAATTGACTTGTTAGTGTTTGAATAAATATCTAAACCAGTCACCAATTAATCACAATCTTTGAATTATATTGTATTTATGCATGTCACGTTAACACAATAACTTACCTTCAGTTAGATTTTTTTTAGTTTCATTCACTTTCTTTGCAACCGACTCAGTTAACATTCAAAAATATTTATAGTGGCTGATAATACAAATTTTTTATGTATTACAGAAAAAATGACATACAGTATGTTGATTGAAAGAAAAGGTTTTTGGAGACTACAGAAAGATTAGAAAACTTGTTAAACTTAAAAAGTCCCCAAGATATGACGTAAATACATTTACAAAAAATGATAGAAACAAGTCTGAACAAATTATATCGAAATGGATACTCAATTACCGAGTGTCCATGTAAAAACAAGTTTCTAAATCTTTTCAGAAAACAAAGTTTGTGAATATACTATCCGTTTCAATTGTGATGATGTATTTTAAAATTGTTACCAAGATTAACAGTGTCATTAGAATGTTCCTCTCCCCAGTAAAAAATACTGAGGTATCCATGGCCATTGTACCAAATTGTCATTGGAACCGACGTACACGGAAATCAATTGCACTTTAAAAAAAAAAATCTGCCGAAAAGTCTTTAGAAATCAATACTCAGGAATGTATGCCCCATAAAATACAAAAAATCAGCATTTGTATGACCCACATAAATTTAAATCATGAAATAGTCAAAAGAAATTAGAACTGACAAGTGTCTATATCCCAGGATAATTCCAATTTTTGGAGTATAATGCATATGAGAATTGGCAAGCTGTATATCACATAAAAATAATGAGAATTTTGGTTTAGTGCTTTATAACTGCAGTCAATTCGAGATGCACATTCCCAAAATAAATTTTAACCATTATTTCAGACTTTGAATATGGAGAGAAAAAAATGTAAGAGAAAGACAATCCCGTTTTCATTTCAGGTAGTAATGAAAATATGTTGGAAGTTTAGATGTGGAATTCTAAAAATATTCTTTAATACCGCTTAGTGGTTTGTTTTGAAACTCATTCATGCTTTTGAATGAGGGCAGTTATCTTTGATTAGTGATTAAAACTATTCAAGTGTAGCTTAATCAAGCAAAAATTAATTTGAAAGATGCAAAATTGGGGTAATTTGATACACGATGCAAACAGGGCGTTTGGAGGTACTTAAGAATGCTGAAAACAAAAATAGAAGGTGGTCATGGAAATAAAAAGTGAAGAAAGTATGGTAAATAAATACTCTAGCTGCTTAATGAACAAGCCCTGAGCATTAACAACATTGCGGGCAACCTTGGCCCCAACATCAAACGTACCCTCTACGTGGACGACTTCACCATCTTCTACTCCTCCCCTACCTTTTCTTTTGTCGAAAATAGGCTCCAACTCAGCCTCAACAGGCTGCAAGATTGCTGCAACAATAACGGTTTTGAATTCTCCAAAGACAAGACAGTCTGCATGCACTTCTGTTAATTCAACAACCTCCACCCCAACCCGAACCTCGTGCTCAATGACAATCGTATCCCTAAAGTTGACCACACTAAGTTCCTGGGTTTAACCCTCGACTCCAAGCTCTCCTACAAGCAACTCATCACCAACCTGAAACAGAAATGCAACAGCTCCCTCAACATTCTCCGCCTCTTCTCCAACACCACTTTGGGTGCAAACCCCCATGCTCTCCTCAAAATCTTCAGGCTCATCATTCCTGCCAAGCTCAACTACGGCAATATTATCGACTGCCGCTCACAACTCTTACCACAACCACATCAAAACTATCCAAAATGAAGCCCTCAGGCTTTGTCTGAGTGCCTACAGGACCTCCCCCATCACCAGCATATATGTTGAAGCCAACTAACTTCCCTTCATGCTAAGGTATAGAAAGCTTAGCCTTTCCTATGCTTTTAGAGCCCTCACCAACACCCAGAAACCTGTTTACAACCTCATTAGTACCCCAATCTCTCCACCCTCTTTGATAGTACTAAAACCCTATCCCCTCCCTTCAGCTTATGCATCAAACCTGACCTCCACCATCTCGGCATCAACCTGCCATTCTTGGAACCTTCACCTGGCCCATTTCCCTCCCTGGGCCACCCCCTCCTTTCTATTCACCTGGGCATCTCCACTCATCACAAAACCCAAACCCACCCCAACCACTTCATCAAGCTTCACAACCAAATGAAAGACCAACTCTCAAACTACACATTCATTTATACTGATGGCTCCAAGGAAGGCGACAAGATGGCTGCTGCTGCCGTCATCCAAAACATCACCTTCAGTAGCAGGCTTCCCAACTACTAGTCCATCTTCTTGGCAGAGGCCATCCTCCTCACCCTCAACTTTATTGAGTACTCCCCGCTCAGCCACTTTGCCATCTTCTCAGACTCGCAAGTCTGTCCTTACTTCTTCAATCAATCTTAAATTGAATAACCCCATGTCCCATCTCCTCCTTAATAAACTTCTTCCCCCCCCCTCCTCTGCAGGAAAAGTATTCTTTTCTTCTAGATACCCAGCCACATTGGCATCCCCGGCAATGACAGAGCTGATGCAGCCTCTAAGCTTGCCCTCAACCTCCCCCTATCCCCTTTCCCAAAACCCTGTAATTTCCCAGAACCCTGTAATGGATTTATGCCCTAGTTGGTATATTGGTGTGTTGTCGTTTGCACATGATCCCTATTGTTTTTGGTGCTGATGTCATTAATATTAATGAGAAGGTGGGACTAACTGTAAAATTCTGTTTATGCTCATTTTCCCACAAACCCATGTCAGATTTTAATCAAACTTGGTATGATGCTGTTGATAAAAGCAACGATGATACAGGATCCCATAGAATGTTGAGTTGTTGACTTCATCATTATTCATGCTAGGCAGAGCCAAATACACATTTTTCATTGGTTGTTGTAATTGTGGCTTATAGCTTAAGGCAAAAACCTTAACACTTAAACAAACAACAAAATATACACAAATTACATTTTCATTATGATAAATAAACTATACAGGTAAGAAAACAACATTTAAAGATACATGATATAAGAAAATTGCTTCTAATTCAAAGTTAGCATCAAACCATATGGGATTTCTCCCTCTGGTTTACTTAGTATGCTCAGTCAGGGAGTGTGACAGGATGTGACTGCATATGGACATAGGAAGGATGCCATGTGGGACATGGATGGGGGCCATGCGGGACATAGGATAAAATATATACCATGTCTTATGCACCAAGGGCTATATCAGGCATAATTATTTGACTCCGCCTTTTTTCCCTTATTCAGCAGGTCATTTGCATTTAAGGCATTATATGAACTGACACTTTCACACATATACTATGCTCAATCAGGGACTGATAGCTAGAACAAGACTTCTCATGTAGGACATGGGGTAGAATGCCAGGTGGAACAGGGTGGGATGCATGTGGAATATATGGTAGAATGTCATGAGGGACATAGGGTGGAATGCTATGTCATGTGGGACATGGGATGTCATGTGGGACATGGAATATTATGTGGGACATGGAATGTCATATGGGACATGGGGTAGGATGCCATGTGGAACATGGGGTGGGATGCCATGAGTAACACAGAGTGTGACAGGTGGGATGCCATGTGTGATATAGGGTAGGAGGCTATGTGAGACATAGGGTAGGAGGCCATGGCGACATGGGATGTGATGCCATGTGGGACACAAATTAGGATGTCATTGGGAGAGGTACCATGAGCAACAAATGGTGAGACCCAATGTGGGACATAAGGTGGGATGCCATGTGGGACATCATGTGGGAAGCCACTGATGCAGGACAGAAGATGGGATGACATGGGGGACATGGGAGAGATACCATGTGGGTCACAGGAAGGGATGCTGTGTGGGACATTTGGAGGAATGCCATGTGGATTAATGTTGGACATAGGATGAGATCCATGTAGGACATAGAGTGTGATGCCATGTGGGACATGGTGGAAAATATGGTGGGATGCCTTGTGGGACATGGTGGAATGACATGTGGGACATATGGTTGAATGCCCATACTGTATGGTGATATGCCATGTGGAAGATATGGTGGAATGCCATGTGGGAGATATGGTGGAATACCATGTGGGAGATATGGTGGAATGCCATATGGGAGATATGGTGGAATGCCATGTGGGACAAGGGATGGGATGTATGTCATATGGGACATGGGATGGGATGCCATTTGGGACATGAGATGGGATCCATGTAGGACATAGGTGGTATGCCATGTGGGTCATAGAATGGGATATGCCATGTGGGACACATGGTGGAATGCCACATGGGACATATGGTGGAATGCCATGTGGGATATGGAATGGAATGTCATGTAGGACATTTGGTAGGATGCTATGTGGGAAATGGATGCCATGTGGGGCATGGGATGCCATGTGGAACTTAATGTGAGATCCCATTTTTATAATTGGCTGGGTCATATGATATGGGTGTCAATTTGCATGGGCATTCGAATTATGATGGTATTTATCATTCTAGTATATTGTGAAGAAGGTATTGATTTGCTTGATTTATATAAGGTCTTTTCTTAGCTGCATGAGGCAAAAAACATACTGTAGTTGTCACTAATGATTTACATCTTTGTCTTCCAGTCGGCCTCTCACTGGTTGACATCCGAATTGTAAACATTTCTCACAAACACCTTTAAACAGAAATCCTACATTTCATTAGGGCCTATTCTTCTGAAGAGGTTATTGCCCGAAATTGCTTAAGCCTTAGAGGAATAAAAAAAAAAAAAAAAGACTTTAAAAATATAACAGTTTGTTCCTTATTTGGACATTTTGACAGTCACATAGTTCCCTTATTCTTAATTTGGTGCATGTGCAATAGATCATCAACATTTCAAGAAAAGGGTTGGAAGTAAAAAAAGGAAAATAATCTTTTTATTTATGAGTATATTGGGAAAATGAAAATATGTAATAGAAACCCCATCTGAGACAAAATAGGGCAAAATATCATGGGCAGTGTTTGTGTATAGACATTTTTTTAAGTTTTTGAGCTCCTGGGTACATCAAGTCTTGTTTTTATGAGAATCTGTGACAGATTAAAATTGGATACTTTATTGAGAAGAATCAATATGTCATAATTTCTGCAACAAAATGTGTTTGAAACAGAGGCAGGCAGTCAGTTGAGGTGAATTTTTCAAGCCTTTATGTTTTAGCAATTGAACGGACCATCCTGGGAATTGATGGCATAATTTGAGGTTATTAACTTCTCTCTATTTGAGGCCTCTTATTATTAATATCCATTGATATTTTTGGTAATATAAGCTGTAAGTCGGATAATATTTTCACTTTTCCCAGGGTATAAAATAACGAGGAGAAAAAACAGTAAAGCAGGGTGAGATCGATTTGAGTATTATCATCGGTGTAATCTGAAAAGAAGTATTGAAAATTTAAGAAAATATATGGTCAATAAATAACTTCAAAGGTGCATGCCACCGTGCTGGTAAAGCCACTTACATTTTTAATTTTCCTTATTGATTGCGAGAAATCTGTGATGTTGTCTGCAACACATGTTGGACCCTTTGTTCGGTCTGGTGGATTTGTGATCAATAACATCGCATATTTCTAGCAATCAATAGGAAAAATTGACAACTAGAAGTGACGTTACCATCATGGCGGCATTCACTTCTGAATGTATTTATGGGACGATATCTTCATTGCCAAACGAGGCAGGGGACTGAAGGGTATTTTCCGAAGGCTACCCCCCCTCCCCCTTTTCCCCCTCACCCCCAAAGCCACACTCGGGTGAAGTCATTACTCTAAATTAATTGTTTATTCACTGGGATTTTTTCTTCGTAATAAGTTTTTTAGTTAAGCAAGTTAAGCAGAAAGTCCCCCCCCCCCCTACCCTCCCCTTTTGAGTAAGATGGTCCCGTGTGGCCATAGATACCTTTTCTTGAAACAAAAATTGAAAGAATATGAAAAGCAAAAACTGCAAAATGATGTCAAATACATTTTTCCACAATTGTATGCTTTATTTTCTTGAGGTCAGTAATAGATATTGACAAATAAGAGCAATTTGGGTTGACTAAACCTCTTTGACAGAATATGAAGACATATCAAAAGTGAGTGGAAGCTGGATACAACCATTAGATTTGTCAGAAAAAGTAGTGAAACTAATCTTATTAGCTATGATATAATAAGCGTTTCAAAAAGTTTTGGAGCAAATATGTTAAATAAGTCAAATCATTTTTCAATATAATGCATTTACAGTATTATAAGAAAGTGGGGATGTGATATGCCACTCTACTACAGGAGACATAACACTTCAATCATTTTCATAAAGATTTGTTGCAATATTAAAAATCAATACCTCCTGAACGGAACAAGATATAGCGCTTTGTAGCTTTTTCTGATTGGTGAGTGAGGGTTGGGGAAGGGGGTGGGAGCAGGACTAATTTTGGCAATTGTCAAGTATATTTTAAATAAAACTGCATTGATCATGAAGGAGGAGGTTGATTAAAGGAGCTCTTGAAATTGTGATACAACCCATGTCAAATTTTTGATACTATTTTGTCTTACTTTGTACTACTATTTGGCACATTTGAAAATCCTTCCCCCCTTCTCCTGCAAGCACCCCAGTAATACGGACCCTGTTAGCCATCTATCATATAATAGGTAGACATTTCTGACCATGGAACTATAATCCTTTTATTACAAAATTTCACAAAGCTTCACATTAGCTCCAAGTAATAGATGAGCCATGGAAACAAATTGTTTGCATAATTATGTTGCCTACTTGTCTCGAGCAGTTTCTTTTTAGCACACAATCCATTGGTAACCATCTTTTTTTTTTAGCTACAATCTATTCATGTTCAGTTTAGTAATATAAACCACTTCACTCTTTGTGTAAAATGGACGGCATTGAGTTATGATTACGGTCGTGGATTGTATATGCTTTTAGCATTCCTTGGATTCCAGTGTCTCTGTCTGCCTCAAACACACCACTAGTCCACGTGGCTGATGATTAACTTGTTATTACCTCAACCAGGAAGTGTGCTGCTTGCACAAGCCTTGCTCCTTGAAACCAAATGGAAACTGGCAACAATGTGCATTCTTAATCTGTTGTTTAGTAGACCGGAAACAAAATATGATATGGAAATTATTTTTTCTTAAGATCGCAATTACTGGAATTTTCAAAATATAGTGAACTTTGATCTTTTGTGAAAATAAAGAAATATATGAAGATTAGGACTAACAATAAGAATATATATACAACATGTATATTTGTTGAACAGGGTTGACAGAGCATTCAAAATAGTAATGGGGCTTATGATGTGGGGTAACATTGGATAATTCTGAAAAAAATGAAACATTTGGCGATGAAATGCAAATTTCAATGCAGAGTCGTGAATCGGAAAGAAACTTTGGAAAAAGGATTATAATTGCAACTTATACATGGGGGGTTGGTGGGAAGGGGGAGCGTCCCAGCCCCCAACTACTGTTCCTCTTGATTTATAAAGATATGTATTTGCTGAATATGTATATAATGTTTTTTTTTAAATATACTTAAAGTGTGTATTATGGGCAGATATTATATTAAAAAAATTAACTGTGTAAAACCAGAGACACAATTAAACCACCTCAAATTTTATGCAAGATATAGCAATTGTCTTTTCCCGTAATAAGACATAAAGAATAGTGAAGATAATGACAATGAAAAATCATTTTTGATGTAAAAAGAAGTTATCCGCTGAAGCTATACTGAACACCAATATGATTAAAAGTAACATGCGACTCTCTCCATGTGGCTGATGATAACTTCGTTGTATACTTACACCAAGAAGCGATCCTTGCTTGCACAAGCCTTGCTCCTTGAAACCAAATGGAAATGGCAACAATGTGCATTCTTAGTCTGTTGTTTAGTAGACCGAAACAAAATATGATATGGGAATTTATTTTTCTTAGAGGAGACATAAAGTGTGACATAATCCTTATTTCATATGATAGAATTAAATAATAACACATTTTTCTGACCAAGTTTCATACCCCTGAAGCAATCTATCACAATTTGTATCATTATTAAAACTTTAATTCTACTACTAAATAGTACTATTGGGAGCCACCATTTTTATTTCAAAACATGCAGTTTATGATGTCATCAGCCCAGCAGGATGTTGGAATGCTTTGTATTTCTTTATAATCTACCTCAGTTTTCTAGGTTATGAGAACAAAAATTCTTATGTAAAGGTCAAGGAATTTTGTTGTGTACATGAAATTAACAAAACATTCTGTTAAAACTTTGTATCACATCATTTTGGAATAAAAACTGTAATCACATTTATAAAGAAATACATTAAATTCCTTATATGTCCCTATTGGGAAAATTATGTCATCATGCACAATATTTCAATACAGAATTGAACAAAATGGCAGCCTCCATGTATTAACTTCAAACATGAATAAATTGAGATAGAAATAAGATTTTGACTTTCTGTTTTTGGTAGTTGCTTCAGATTTATATCCTCTATCATATGAAATAATGATTGTATCAGACTATGTCATGAGATGCTGTAGCTTAGTGGTTAAGGAGTCCTGCTCGTATTCAAGAGGTACTGAGTTTTGATTATCGTTGTGAATGCTGCATTGTGTCCTTAAGCAAGACACTTTACTTGCTTCAGTTCACTCAGCTGTAAAATAAGTACCAGCGCTGCCGGGGAGTTAATCTGCGATGGACTGGCGTCCCGTCCAGGGGAAGTAATGTACTCTCATCTGCTTGCGCCATGGAAACCGGGGATAAGTACTGGCTCAATTAGCCTAATGGTTCAGATGGATTTAGCTTAGCAGACTATGTCTCCTATTAATTGAATTTTCAAAATAAAGTGAACTTTGTACTTTTGTAAAAACAAAGAAATATGTGAAGATCAGATGGAGTTAATGGCTTAGTTTCTTTTCAATTTGTTATCTAGCATTTTTTTCTAACAATAATAATATGCAACATATATTTGTGGAATGTTTATAAACATTTATTATTTATACAACCATTTTCAAATACTTGAAAGTATTATGGACAGATATTCTTTTCAATAAATTAACTGAGTATCACTAGATAACCCAATTCCATATCAAAATGAAAGAGGATCAAAAATGGACCAAACCTGTGTCATTCATGTAAAGTATGACCCTTTATTTTATCAAATATTTTACATTAAACTTGCAATATGATCAAAGCTGTAGCGGAGCATTTTTTCAATATAAGATGGTCATTATTTCCACTCCATAATTAGAAATATAGAATATTTGAGATAATAACGACAAAAAATACATTTGCCATATGTTATGTGCCAATTAGTGAAAAGAGTTATCTGCTGAAATATTTATCAAAACTTGATGCATTATTTTCTGTTGCCAAAGTAACATAGCTTCCAAATTTAAGAGGAAAACAGATAAATAACAACTTATTTAAAGAACCATGAGATTAGATACCACTAAACCTTAAAACCGAAATAGTATGACAAATTAGGGTATGTGAACACTGATATAATAATCAATGCTCTGTCATTTATGTAAAGTATGACCCTTTAATTTATCAAATATTTCACAAAACTTACAAGATGATTAAAACTGGACCGAAGCATTTTTACCATACAAGATGGTCATTATTTCCCCTCCATAATTAGAAATATAGAATATTTATATAATAACAACAGAAAATACATTTGCCATATGTTATGTGCCAATTAGTAAAAAGAGTTATCTGCTGAAATATTTATCAAAACTTGATGCATTTTTTCTGTTGCCAAAGAAACATTGCTTCCAAATTAAGGAGAAAAAGAGAAAATGTCACCTAACTTAAAGAAATGTCCAATTTGATACCTTAAACCCTTAAAATTGAAAAAAAAAGTATGATAATTTAGCTCTTTGAACACAGACAAACTAATCAATGCTGTGTCTTTCATGTGAACTTTTAGAAAAAATGACCCTCTTTTATTTTTTCATCAAATATTTCTCTGAGCTTGAGACCATATATTGTCTGTCGCCAAAATAACATCACTCACCAATTGAAAAAAAGACCAGAAAGTGCATGCTACTCTCAATATTTGCACGCTTTTTTTCATCCCTTTGACGATCGAGCTGGAATCAAGTCGCAGTAATTTGATTCTTCATGCAAAGCTGCTCAACTGTAATGGCAAAATCCATTAGGGCAGTGGACCATGTCATGCTTAATACAGCCACAAGTTTGTTTTTTTCTTTCTAGATTTTAATGGATAGTTCTTGACAACTGTGCCAATTTTACTCGATCATGGTATTTATCAGAATAAAAATGCATGAAACGTTTATAAAAGCTCCTATTTATAGAGGCCGGTTTTTTGATTGCTTTTGATGCAACAGGTGTCGTAGTATTTTATACGGTAAAGTGGAAGATTATGTTGTCACAGTTTTTTGTGCTAATGTTTGTAGAATGAAAGATCGTTGAGATCATTGTTTTTTGGGGGGATTATTTTGTACGTATTTTGAGTGGGCCCCCAAAGTCGGAATATTCATGTGACATTTATCTTCACGTCAGCTGTGGGCTATGGAGGCATTAAGTTTATTGATCTGTTGTGGATGATATATCTGTGAAATTCGTGAAAACGAGCGCCCTCACTTTTCGGTCTAGTGCTCCTTTAAATCAGTAGCTTAATAGGGTTTGTAAAATCAGCTGAAAGTGATTTTTTGTTGTTGCAATGTGAGTGTGGGTGTGAAAAGAAAGAAAACCTGAAATGTGGATGGTACCATAGTAGGGGATTGATTTAAACAAACATACATGATGCCTAAATTGCATTTAGATTACAGTCTCTTTGGTAAGTAGTGTACTACGAATGAAAATTCCTTCAATGATGTATTTCTTAAAGGATTAGTTCAGTGGTCAAGCAAGTTTATCTTACATGCATGAAAGAGGACTTATAAGAGAAACAAATTGGTGAAGAAACTACTTTAATTTCTTATTCCGTTAAGGAAATATTCAAGTTTAAAGCTCTGTCTTATCTGTGTTGAAGGTTGACACTTTCATCCTCACATTCTCAACAATTGTTAATGTATTTGAAAGAAAATTTATTTAGCTTTTTTATATTATTTGAATAATTTTTCTTGAAATTTCTTTAGGTCATTAGTTACAAGATTCTGTTTTACTACTTTCCTGACATATGATGTTGTTTTAAGCCACAAAATTGTGGGACAAAATATGAAAGAATACATAAAAACTTTGAGGAATCTGAGGCTGTAATGTCACAACTAGTCTGATTTCAGTCGTTTGTACACAAATGATACCAAACGTTAAACTTAAATATCTCTTAAAAGAATAAGATTTTTGAATGTTTTTTCCACCATTTTGTTTCTTTTGAAGTCCTCTTTCATATAAGGTGGATTTGCTTGACCTCTGAACTAATCCTTTAAGAAGATTTTTAATCTTTATATTTCAAGCAGCCTGGCATGGCTCTTCCTTTAAATGTTTTTCAAGGAAGTAATTGGGATTTTGGGACTGACCATTATAGAATAAGTATATCATTAGTACAGACACTGTTTAAAAAGTTCATTCTGCAATTTTGAAACTAAAAATCACATGCATTATTCCACAAGATTAATTTTGCTTAAAAGGACATTTCGTACTACTTGGGAGATGCCGCTCCCTAATAAAAACTCTTTTGTGTTGGGTGGAAGTCAAGTACATGCATGTTCATTGAACAGCTTGTATGGAGTGTTGAACACTGGTCACAGTTTTGTGGTTTGGGAAATAAAGAAAGAGGTAACTTTTATTTTGACGGCCTTTAGAGTGTTCCTGGTTTTGCAAAGCCATTTCTAATGATTGCTTGGGAGCAAAATGTGAGGAAAAAATCAGTCTCACAAAGCGGCTGCCCACAAGCATTGACAGGTAGCATAGGCCACGAGCGTGCGAGCAAATCATGGGAAGAAAACATGGTACTAACCATGAATAAAAGCAGGTAAAAATGGACCACTCTGGAGAATTTGGAATTTCAAGGCTCTATCACATTGATTAAATGTTTGCACATTTTTAATTTTTTGTTCGCATGCGAAGCATGGGGAGGGGGGGGGGGATTTTGGGTGGGGGGGTGATTTTTGGGTGGGGTGATTTTTGGGTGGGGTGATTTTTGGGTGGTGGGGTGTTTTTTGGTTGGCAGTATTGCAAAATCTTACAATGTATAAGTGAAATACAGCCAGTAATATTGTTCTGAAACATTCACAAGAAATTGATATGAATATGGAAAACAGTGGAGGGCACAACTACCCTTGGTCTTTGTTGCATCACAGAAAACAAGCAACAAAAGCTTTTGTTCTTTCATTTTTCTCACCTGTCAGACATTTGACTAGTACTTGTAAAGCCTTAAGTTTTTAGAAGTGATAAGTGAAATTTCACCAAATAAATTTACATTGACCGTCAAAAATTTCACATTTATTGGGCAAGATTTTCCATTGTTGTTTTGCATATATTGCCCCCAAAGGGCAATTTGTGGTACAATTTAAATTTCATATAATTAACATGAACGGCGACATATGTGGAAATACTTGAAAACAAAAACAAAAAGTAAAACATAAAAAAAATATATTTTTCTCTTCAGAATTTTTTTTCTTTGCCAAAATTGTTGTTTGCGTCCTCGCCTGTAATGCCCTAAAGGTCTCTTACCATCCATTTAATTTATCACTTTCATTTATCATGCCAAAGGAAACCATTAACCTAGCTGTTCTATTTCTCTTGATTTCAAAATATGTAGTTTGCCCATGGTCAGTCTAAATCTGCTTCATCATCCTTATGGTGAGAAAGATTTTGAAGCTGTGTCCCACGCAAATGGAGCCCTATTGTGACAGTGCATCGTGCCAGATTGACCTCTTTAGGATTTAGGTTAAATTATGTCATATTACTTGTTCAGGATTTATTGAAGAATTGAATAAATGAGTGGTCAGGCAAACCATAGGGCAAAGGAAGTGGCCTCATGCAAGGGTGCACAGGGAATTTCCTCCAAATAATATATTTCCAGGCATGCAGACATTTGGGCTTAACCATGTGTTGTGCTATGGTAGTGTCAGTAATGTTTTAGACAATATGTCATTCCTCTCTCCCCACCCCACCCTCAACTCCTCCCGTCAATATTTTTGTAAATATTTTGACCAAACAGGAACGTTGAAATGTTAACACAATATGAACTGACCTTTAAAAGAAGGAATCTCATCTCAAGAATTTGTTTTGACCCATCACCATAAATCAGATCATACTAAGTAATGTCACTTCCGCAGCTGTAGTTAATTGACTTAATGTCAGTGCATATGACTTCCACAGAATGCCTCCAGCCATTTCTGTCACTGCTGTTGCTGCTCTGGTCAGTGGCGTGGTGGCAGGGGACAACTGCCTCCCAGCGATGTTTTCTGAGAGGGGGCCAAGTGCTCAATGGGCGCCCAATTTGTCCTGAAAACATATTTTTTAGGCCCTGAGAAAATGTACGTGTTGATCAATAATTTTTCCCTATACTATACTAAGCATATAATTTTCAAGTCCAAAAGTGCATGAATTTTCTGGGGACTTTGCCCCAAACCTCCACATCACCATTGGCACTCGAGCTCGAAAAGTAGCTGATGCATGGCGATAGCTCGTTGGCAATATTTAATATCTGTCCCTACCATGAAGGGAAAACAATTTTATTGAATACAGAAGCCTTTCGAGAGGGTCCCGAATGCTTACAGGGGTGTAAAAATTGTCATGTGAAATATATTCTTATATACTTTTTATTCTCAACGTCATAAATGTTTTTTCTCAAAGCTGTATTCTTACATCAAAAACATGAAAACCATTCCTATATGCCAACTAAAGACATATATTGTAGTAAATGGGATCCTATATATTAGTTCCAAAATATATATTCCTTTTAAGTAACTTTAGTGTGAAATTGACAAGATTTTAAGCAATATTCTGCTACCAAACTCACGCCAAATAACGCTACCCTACCGTTACCCAGCTGACCCTGGATCTGACACAATATTAATACATTTTCTGCTATTAAAATTGTGAGAAATACAGGGATTCTGAGGGCTTTGCCAACAGCACCCCTACCTGCAGCTTCCCCCCATAGATGTAACAGGGCTTCCCGCAAAACCCTGGGTCTCTGGTCCCACTGCTTTCGACCCTATAGCATGGCTAAAGTTGACACGGTTTTAAGCACTGAGACCCATTTTGGCTCCCAATAATGAACACCCTCTGAAATCATTTTCTTCCCTACAGGAAATCTTAATTTCAGGGAAATCTTAAATTTCTGGAAAATCTCAGTCCTTCAATTTTCAGGAAATTTCCTTCATTTTGCGAAAAGTTTCTTCAATTTTGAGGAGGTTTTCTTTAATTTCTGGGAAAACTTCCATTTTCAGAAAATTTCCTTTATTTTCAGGCAATTTCCTTCAATTTCGTGAAATTTGCTTCCATCCTCGTAAAGTTTCCTTCATTTTGGGGATGTTTTTTTCAATATCATTTGGAGAGTTTTCTTTAACTTGATTTTGGGAAATCTTTAATTTTCGAGAAATTTTCTTTATATTTTAAAAATTTCTTTCATTTTGGAAAGTTTTCTTCAATTTTTTAAAGTTGTTTTCATTTTTAGGGAATTTCCTTCATTCTCAGCTTTTTTTGGTTCTTAAAATTTTGGGAATTTTACCAAAACTGCTTTTCCCCCTGGTTCCCCCTTTCCTCCTCTCCCTTGTGTATAGCTTTCTCCCTTGATTTGAAACACTGATTTTAAGCAATTTCCTAAATCGAAACAGTGCATGCCAATTTAGATCTACGTGCCAACCGGTTTTTATTAGCTTTTTTTTTTTTTGGGGGGGAGAGCAAAATACCCTTCACCCCCTCCCCACCAGTGAAACATGTCCCACCATACCTCTGGCTATTCCCAGGAATAGCCGGCTTTGGTCCTCTTTTTCTCTACCATTTGTCACCACAGTGTTTTTGGCTTTTCTTTCCAGCCCAGGTAAATGCTAAATGCTAGGACTGCATACCATCAATTATACAAAAACCTTGTTTATTTCTTTCAATGCTCTGACAGAAAATTCTCAAAAGAGATATGGCCCAATTTCTCATGAGAACTCATGACAGTTTTTGAGAACTGCTGAATTCTCATGGAAAATAGGGCTATCTTCATGATAATTTTTCGTAAGGGTGATGACCTTTCTCCGTTTGATTTCAGAACAATTAGATTAAAAATGATTCTTTGTCACAGTGAACTTCCCACATTATGTTAATTGCCCACATAAATTGTGAAGTCATTTCCCTATCATTTCCCTTTAATTTTTACTAACAGAGCTTTCATACATCGTAGCTTATTAACCTCATGATTTTATCTACATGTGGTGGCATAAATCCCATTTTAACAAGCTAAAAATCATACATGGAGTTTGCCCGAGGGCCCTGTAAAAATAAACATAATTCAAAGAATATAAATCTTAGCATTAAGGTGGCACTCCATCACGACAGGCTGCTGATCTTTTTTCCATCCTTCCTCCACAATTCTTACTATCATTTCATCTTTCATTGTCAGCCAATTACTGTTTAATGGTGCACACTGCTGGAAAGTACGGGAATGGTCACAAGATGATAATATTTTTTATGCTGATATTTTCAAATGATATGAGTTATGAGATAAAAAAAGAAGGGGAAAATGGATAGATAATTGAAGAGAAGAGATGGGTTTGGATTTATTTTTTTGAAAAGTCAGTATTTTTTCTGACCAAAACAGTGATGAGAATGATCATGCACAGAAGATGCTTGAGGCAGTAGATGATGTTATACATAGGCAGGATTTGGAGGGGGGGAGCACAAGTGGGAATTTTTTTTTCTCTCTCCGAATTTGTATCTTTTGTATGGTAATTTTGCCTCTTAGAATGATTTTGTGGTTTTGCCCCCGACTTTCGGTAGGCAAATCCTGCCTATGATGTTGTACATGTCCTTTCCAAATTCCAGTATAAAAGTGCAGGTTATTTTGATATGTATGTACTGATATTTTATTTTTGCATTTGTGAAAGTTTGACTAAAAGTTTGAACCTTAAATTCCCATGGATTTTCAGTTTTCATATATGATAGAGAAGATTTTTAGAAACAAAATTGTTAAAAAAACTACGTTAAATATCTTATTCTGTTTAGAAGTTATGAAATTTTTAAAGTTTTTTTAAATTTGGACAAAAGTGACTGATCGGCAAAATCTGTGATGTCATATTGACAATTTCAACAAAACGTCTTTTGTATTTCTTTAAAAAAAAAAAAATTAAGTTACTTTTTATTGTAAATGTGATGTACATCAAAGAAAAAAAATTAAATTCTTGTAAATTATATATTCCACCCTATCTCTATAATGAACCAAAAATGCTGTTCGATAATGTAAAAATAGTGTGAGTAAATTTATAAGAAATACAAAAGAACTGCTGGAACTGCCTTGATAACATCACCAAGCTAAACGACATATATATACTGTACAAGGTGTTTTTAAGAACATTTCTCTACTCTTCAAATTGTTATAACTTTTTAGCAGAATAAGATATTAACATAGTTTTTTCACTACTTTGTTTCTACAAATTTTCTCTATCATATATGAAAAAATGAAAATCCATGATAATATTCCTTTATTATTGATGCAATCTTTTTTTAAATAATGGTGTTAAAGAAGAATTTTCAGACATTTGGTGTAAAGGATTATGAAGAGGGAAACGTTCACTCGTAGTCCCCTTTAAATTGATGGTTATGTCAATGAAAACATGCTAGAGGGTACTCCTGAGGGTATTTTGGCTGGGGTAATATGGTCTTGTCAGTCAGTTCAGAAGTGGTGATGCTTCAGAGGCTTGGGAGGGGGAATATTATCTATAAAGAATGCTTAGTGCCCCCCCCCTCTCCAAGAAATGGATGGCGAAAACATTTCTGGTTTATGTTATTGAAATTTAATTTAATTTAAAGTGGCATAACTGTCCTCCCCATCCCTACTCCCAACATAAAATTTAATCTCCACTGGTGATAGAAAATTATTTGCATTGTGTATCCATCATTTCTTGTTTTCTATGTGGAAGAAGACTGTAACACTGTAGTTTTCCTCCCTCATTACCCCTCCATTGTGAAAATTTTGACCCTCTACCTCAATACAGGGAAATTTGTACATGTCACATCTTCATCCATGGGTGGGAAGTCGGGGAAGGGAGGGGGGGGGGGGGAAGTCGGGGGACCGGCAAAAAAGGGGGGGCACAGTCAAAAGTGGGGGCACAGTCAAAAGTGGGGGTACTACAAAAGATACAAATTCGGAGAAGAAAAAAAAGGTGGGATAGAGGGGGGCAAGTTCCCCCTTGTCCCCTTCAAATCCCGCCTATCCATCATCCATGTTATCTGCCACATGTACATTGGGATTCAATATTCCACATAAAAGCATCCACCACTTGTGTACTTTATGTAATAAATAACCTAAAAATTGTGCTAGTCCCAAAACTGAGATAGTCATTAACACCCTTGATTGATATCATTAGATCTTTGTGATGTATTTATGGTAAATTAACTGTATAGTCACAACATTGAGCATAAGTATGTGAACGAGCGATGGAGACATATTGATTGGTTAGCGCTCGTAGTGACGAAGAGATTGGGTAGAGTGGTTTATTGTGTCACATCATATTGATCTAGAAAAGATCTTTATTTTGTTAATTTACTTTTCCGTTTTAAATTTTGAATCCCAGAACCTTGACAGAAAAGTACAGTGAATCTATAGTTTGTGTGACATTTTATTTCTTTATTGCATGTACCTTGTACCTTTGTAGAAAGGATTAGTGAGTCAAATTACTATAGGTAGAATTTGAAGGGGACAATGGGGCACTTACCCTCTCCCCATCTAACCATGATTTTGTGGTTTTCCCCTACTTTTAAGTCCCCCCCCCCCCACTATTGGTAGGCAAATTCCGTCCAAGCTAATTATTGTTATGAACATTGAAATTCCTTCAAAATTTAACTTAATTTCTCTCCCACAATTAGGCATGAATGGTAAGTAGCTATTAAGAAAGATAGTTATTAACAAATTTATATGATTATGTCACTTTAGATAAAACCCCAAATTTATTTCAGTGCATCTTCAATTAAAACAATACCTACTGTATTTAAAAAACATATATTCATTGCTTGAGCAAGGTACAATTATCAGACATAACAATCTTATATATATATTTATATATAAATATATATAAATATATATATATATATATATATATATATATATATATATATATATATATATATATATATATATATATATTTACATATATATATATATATATATATATATATATATATTTACATATATATATATATATATATACATATATATATATATATATATATATATATATATATATATATATATATATATATATATATATATATGTAAATAAAATAACAATGTCTCTAAGCCAACGAATTATTTATAAATCAAATATTTTGAAGACTCCTCTCTCCTTCAGTGGTATGGAGTAAAATGATGCAAGAAGTGTACAGCGATAATAGCTTGCACATGAACACAGTACACAGAGTACAATACATATATATATATATATATATATATATATATATATATATATATATATATATATATATATATATATATATATATATATATATATATATATATATATATATATATATATATATATATATATATATATATATATATATATATATATATATATATATATATATATATATATATATATATATATATATATATATATATATATATATATATATATACATATATATACATATATATATATAATCCTAATGTACTGATCCTTATAAATTAGCCAAGCATTCTAATGTTTCTTACATTTGCATAATATATTGTTTATTTCAAATTTCATCAAAACAATTGACATATGCCAATGTACAACCCAGAAATCACAATCACTTAAATTAGCAGATTGCCAATAGATGCCAAAACATTGACAGAAAAGTGTGATATGCATAATAAAGTTCCCTGCATCTTCTCAAGGTAAAGCATGCAAATGCCTAAATGGTTGCTAGGCAACAGTAAAGAAGATTCACAAGCTGAATGCAATTTTCTGAGAGTTGCCAGGTTGAAGTTGCATTTTGATATCTCTGTTATTTGTGTCTTCTTTTTGGTTTGGTGGAAGTATAATGATAGTTGTCATTAGTGAGCACGTACTATGAAACACTATAGTACGTGATATAGGCATTAACTTTACAGTCTTGTAAATTCTATGAGATTTAGGTAAAATATGTTATCAGTGTGATTTGCTCTGATGAAAATGTGAAAAGTAAAAGAAAAAAATCATTTATCAGTGATTAAAAGTAACTCACAGGCATTGAGCATAATTAGTTAAAATTGAGCAGGCAATTTATTGGCAATTTTCTTATATTATATGATATCAGTGTGTTTTTGTTCAATTACAGGGCCAAACATGCATATTCATTAGGTCATACCTGCAAACTCTTTGTTGTTTTAATTAACCTCTCTGGATTTGATGATTGTCAGCTTTTTCAACCAATCATTACATGAATTTTCTAGCAACAAAATCTGCATAACTAAGTCATGGTGGGGCAAACATCCTACTCAGTACTCTTACAGTACAGCTAGCTAGCGGTGCACGCTCATGTAGTCAATGCATTTTACTGTACAAAACAAATTTCTGCACACATAGACTGAGTGACGGCAAAATGGTGAACAAAAATTGCGCTTACGGGCGCAGCTGCGGGCTTTGTAAATTTGATTGCTGTTACCCAGAACACATAGCAAACTGAAATTTGTGTATCCCTTTTGCTAAAAACTCCAAAGTTCCGGAGAAGTTCCATAAATGAATCAAAGCTTGGGGCAAGCCTGGCGAACATCAAAATGTACATTGGTGTACACGATTGTGGATTTGAGGTTTGTTTGTTAGTTACCGCGTTGTTATGGTGGGTGTGGCTTATTTCGTAACTCAGAGACGCCAGCTCTGCTGAGGTTTTCTGTGAGAATTTAGGGGTAGCTATGCAGTGAGGATAGAATCTTTATACACCTTCCTTAAAAGTTTGTAAAGCATTCATATCCGGTTAAGGTTGTCTACCTCCGAGTCTCTCCACAAGTTATACAATCAATGCAAAATCTTAGATTATCATCAAACATAGCGAAACCACCATAGTAGTTAGTATAGAAATTGGCTCATTGTGTGATAAAACTAATTGTTATCTATACTTATAAGATTTTTCAAACTCTCTAAAAGGTTAAGTTATGCACAGCGCTTATGCGTTTGATATTGCTTGCTCACTTTGCAAATCCAGTGAGTTTAAGGAAAATGCATTTTGATTTAATACATTTGGCTATTAAATAAACCTAATAAACATGATGCATGATTTAAACATCTATTGAGTTTCCACAGAATCATGCATGTTTAATAGCCCAATAAGTAATGAAGAGCTTTCACATCCATGTAGATAAAACGTGAAACAATATTCAGCAAGAGTCCATTTAAAAAAAAATTTATATTGCTTGCTCACTTTGCAAATTCAGTGTTTAAAAAAAAAAAGCAAATTATTTTCGCAAATGTCATTTTGATTTAATACATTTGGCTATTGAATAAACCTAATAAACATAATGCATAATTTCAACATCTATTGAGTTTCCACAGAATCATGCATGTTTAATAGCCCAAAAAGTAATGAAGAGCTTTCACATTCATGTAGGTAAAATGTGAAACAATATTCAGCAAGAATCCAGTTTTTTGAATTTTTATATTGCTTGCTCACTTTGCAAATTCAGTGTTTTCAAAGAAAAAGCAGATTATTTTCGCAAATGTCATTTTGATTTAATACATTTGGCTATTGAATAAACCTAATAAACATGATGCATAATTTAAACATCTATTGAATTTCCACAGAATCATGCATGTTTAATAGCCCAAAAAGTAATGAAGAGCTTTCACATCCATGTAGGTAAAACGTGAAACAATATTCAGCAAGAATCCAGAGAATTTGATCGATATCTAATTTTTTGCTTGTAGAGAGCTCAGCCGCCCGGATGAATGATTTTATCAAACGGTGCATTTAGCCAAATCACATCATCAAACTTATTTGTCCCAGAAATTTGGCAAAATTGATTATTATCTTTCGTTCTGGAGATGAAGATTTTGTGGAGCACACAGTTCTGATGTAGGTAGGGTGTGGTTTTGGGGTTATTCATGCATATTTTCTCTTCTCGTATAATTTCTCTAGAAATATTTGGGAGATTTACATTTTAGAAATAGAATTGATACCTTATTTGTTTTCACTTTTGTAACAGTAATTAATATATTAAAGGGTACATACAGGTCCTGGAATTCCTGGAAAGTCAGGAAAACTAAAATACTAATTTCCAGGAAATTGATACCTTATTAGCTTTCACTTTTGTAACAGTAATTAATATATTACAGGGTACGTACAGGTCCTGGAATTCCTGGAAAGTCAGGAAAAATGTACAATTTTGTTAAAAGTCCTGGAAAAGTCAGGGATTTTTAAGAAAGCACATATTTTGTCCCGATTTTCTCAATTTTTTCTAAGCAAGTAAAATGCAAGAAGGCATCATATGTTGTATTTATAGATATGTGACTGTTTGAAAGGTCCTGGAATTTTCAGTTGAAGTCCTTGAAAGTCATGGAAAAGTCAGGGAATTCTGCAAAGCCAAATGTGCATAAACTCTGTATTAGAAATTATTGTGTGTAAAATGTAAAATTGACTGTTTACTAGGGTACCCTTATCACCCCTAATTGTTTGACAGTGTTGCAACCGTTTTTCCTTGTACATGTTGAAATGAACATAAGATGCGTATAATGTCTCAACTTAGTGTTTCTGGAAAGGGTTGAATTGAAAGTAGTAGGCAAACATGGAAACAAATTTGCTTGCATCTTTTTATGTTTAAATTTGTTTCAGCTTCACTTTAAAGGATTAATTAATTCGATAAACATTGCGGGAGATTCCTTAGTTATAAGGATAGACACTATATCTACCTCTAGGGACAAAGTATTTAGGTCGTTGACTTAACCTCATTCTTTGCTGCACCTTATTCTTAACTGCACCTACGAACGGTTTTGGAGACAAATTTCTTAAAATCTAATTGATGAACCCATTATTATTATCATTATTATACTGAATATTATAGTGCTATAATTCATGAAAAAACATGCTCATAAGCACTGTACATGAAATATAATATAAATTAATATAATTAGAAGTTATAGTCCATATGCTAGCTTAAATAGATATGTTTTTAATAAAGATTTAAAAGTGTTCGAATCTGAACAGTCCGGACATCACTTGGAAGGTTGTTCCAGAGTGCTGATGCTATTGTTCTAAAAGATGTGTCACCATAACTGACAGTTTAATGAAAAGATGATTTTTTGTTTTGTATTCTTTTATTACACATTTACTTTAATATACATGTTTTGTTTGTTAGCTGAACCTATAAAAACTTCTAGGGCAGGCCTGTAGCCACAGGGGTTTGTCAGAGCGAACGAATCCCTTTTTGTTTGAGAATGTACCATTTTGAAATCTTAGAATATAATAAGCACCCCGAATTTCAAGATTTTTTCCTTTTATACTAAAATCAAACCCCTTTCAAAATCCTGGCTATGGGCCTGCAGGGAGCTCAGAGTTTTAATACCTATACTAAACAAGTACAGTCAGAATGCTGCATCATGGGTATCCTGTTCAATGGCAGCTTCCATAGTGTTTTTGGTCTTTACTAATAAGGAATAATGTGGTCCTTAGTATGGGTCTCCTGAACTGATAAATGAGCATGACCATTTGGAGACAGCATGTCATGACTCAGGAATGTCTTCAATTCATTTGTTAAGAATCTTTTTTTAATATAATTTTTTATTTCATCAGCTGTTCACACATTAAACAGATACGTTTAAATGGCAGTGTTCACCGTCTATGAAGATAATCAAAAATGGAAACCTGTAATTGTTTCTCTTTATTCCCCCTCCCAATTTCTATCATCGCTGCAAGTGATCTTGAACCTCCATGCATGAATGCATTTCTGGATGAACTTTGTGTAAACTATTCTTACAATAGAACAGTTCCTTATACATGTATATAAGGCCAACCATTTTATGTCGGCATTATATTTCAGCGATGCAATGAACAAGCTTGACAGAATGGAAAACATTGAAAGATTTAGACAAGTTGTTTTCGTTTATCGGTTTGAAGAAGCAAAATTTATTACAAACACGTTAAACGATTGTAGGTGATCAATCTTTGATTTAACTTGACTTAATTTTCATGAAGCTTTTCGTACGGTGTGTATAATTTACACCTTTCACAATATGCCTATTACTGCATGGTATTTCTTTTTGTATTGTATCATATATCACTATTAGGCATATGCCAGGGAAAGCACACGTAAGTCACAATGACTTGTTTTCAATGTGTACCTGATGAATTTACCAGGATGGAAAGTGGATAAACACCCTGTTTTTTCGAGAAGTGTTCAGAGAATCAAGCAGAGGGTGAAGCTCCTACCATAGGGACTGACGGCTTTACGTCCCCTTTGAAGGATGGTGAGTGCCACCAAACCATTGGCCACTTTTCACAAAGGTGGGGTGGGGGAGAAGGTGTGATGCAGAAGATAAACCTCTGTGCTTGATGTCAGCTATATCGATCTGCATATCTGTGGAAAAAATCGCTGGTTAATTTATCGCCGTTGGACTCAAAACCTGGGACCTTCAGCATCTCAACTGTACGCTCAGCCGACTGAGCCCCCTGCCTCCTTTTGCATTCAAACTGTCAGTGTCAGTTTGAATACCTTTTCGAAATGAAAGCTCAAGCTAAAATTATGGGAGAAATAAGCAGGGGTTAAAGGGCCAAGCGCCCTAGAATAGAGGGCGTAGGTGCTTAAACATTCCCGCAGCAGTGTCTCACGCTTGTCAAGCGCTAGATGTCATTGTCATTGGTTCTGGGTTTTTTCGGTCTCTATTTACCTCAGTAACAACAATGTTACAAAAGTTGGCAAACGAAGTCAATTTGGCAAAATACGATTGCTAATGCAATGGATCTAAATGAAATTTGCTAATATATCCGGCTTAACTACAAAAGATGCCGAGATTCCCGGAAAAAAAAAGAAGATTAATTTCAGGCGTGAAAACTTGACAACCAAAGCGGTTTGTTTGTTTGTTGCTTGCACACACAATCACCGACGCGATAAACTGTACAAAGTCAGCTGAGGTCATAAGTCATTTCAGATTTGAATATTTATATCAAAGATGCTCCGTACATTTGTGTGTTAGACTAGTGTATGCAATAAATGCGAGTCTCGCAGTAAATCTAAGAAAGCGGAAGTGGCAGCGCCCTCTTTTTTGGGGTGCTTGGCCCTTTAAGCTAGTTAAAATTTGCTGATGAAGTTCTTGAAGGAAAGGAAGATGATGCTTTGTAGATTGGCCCAATTCCAATTGTTATTTGGACAATTTTATATAGAAATTTTCATATAGAAATGTGGAATGATTTGCAACAAAGTCTATAATAGTGACTGCGACCCTGTTTCACAATTATGTGCTTTCGACATTTTGTCATTGACAGGGACAGGGCAGCAGTTTTTTTTTTTTTTTGAGGAATATTTCAGTGGTCAAGCAAGTTTGATCAAATATGAAAGAGGATCTACTTTTAAGAGAAACAAAGTGGTGAAGAAACTTATTTCAATATCTTATTCTGTTAAGGAGATATTCAAGTTTTAAAGTTCTGTCTGATCTATGTAGAAATGACTGGAATACTAAGTCTAATATGGAAGGTTGGCACCCTTACCCTCACATTGTTACCATTGTTAAATATATTTTAAAGAAAATTTGTTTAACTTTTTTACTATTTGAATTATTTTCCCTCCAACTTTCTTTAGGAGGTAGTATCCGTACATGATTCTGTTTGCCTACTTTCCTGGCCAGTGGTGTAGCCAGCATTAAAAAGAAAGGGAGGGAATCTGAGAAGATCCTAGACCCCCCTCCCAAGAAAAAGTGTTTTAGATTTAGGCCACTCCTGAAGGCAATTTTTTTTTTTCAGTAGCAAAAAAAAAAAGAAAAATTACAGCTTATCCCAATTTTTGAAACTTTTCTCAAAAGGTGGGGGTGGGGGAAGGTGGTCCTCACCCCTCCATTTTCCCCTGTAGACCATGGGCCAAGATGCAAAAAAGCCTTTAAAAATTGAGTTTTGTAGTCTCCCTCTCAGATCTACATGAAATTTGGTGGAGACTTAGTCTAGAGGTATACTATGAGAAATATGGTTGTCCCCAAGATGGAAAGTTGCACAATTCTGAAAAAATGGCAATTTACTAATGATATGCAAATTTATGCAATTCAAAGAATAAATTTGTACAATTTCATAAAGAAGGGCAATAAGACAATAACTGGTCAGCTTTTATCAATTATAAGAGACCCGTAGCTTTCCTTTTTCACAGGGCGACCTGCCCCGTTTCTCTGTGGGGCCGCCTCCCCCTTTATGACTCGAGTAATGGATTTTAACTTTTTTCAACTTATATGACTTCTCATATCACAGCGACTGAGATTTTGACTTCACAGATATTGGGAAGATCATATTTATCAACTCAATGAAATCATGCAGTGCATCATGGGTAATTAAAAAATTCTTTTCTTTGTTTTCTTTTCAGGAATATGTAGAATACGTGTTCATCATCATTTTCCTTATAGAAGCCCTCTTAAAGATTATAGCATATGGCTTTGCATTTCATCCTGGAGCCTACCTTCGGAATGGATGGAATATTCTGGATTTTTTAATCGTACTAGTAGGGTAAGTAGAAACATAAACCTTTCTCAATATCTGTGGCGTGTTTGAATGTTTTATGAACATGCGTATCACAAGACAGCATTGGCCAAGGACAAAGGCATCTTTTCTAACTTGACCTTGAGTCTTGTTTGTCCTTTCTCCCTATAACATATAATGCATATTGATTTATAATGCATAGTGATTTTTATAAAAATTGTTGCCAGGCTCTGTTCTGCCATTTTCAAAAGAATTTTCATGGAAGATTCTTTTACCGCGCTACTGCAAATCATCATGATGACCTTTTTTTAACTTTTTGCATTTCACACTTTGTCTTTTTTGTAGTGCCTTCTTGGTGTAACAAATTCTTTCAATTTTGTCTGGATTCTAAGTTTCTCTTTTTCAGCTTGTTGATTGAACATGTGTCCTCTACTACACAGAGTCATGACCCCAGTAACTCTGCACATCTCTACTTCAGCTAATTTTGATATAGTTAAAACCTCGTGACACGTACAATTTGACAAAAGGAATTAGGCAGTGGCGATAGGGGGTGGAGGATTTTCCCCCACTTGATCACTTTTCATCTCTCTAAAATTTGGTAAAGGTGACATATTTTGCCCTATCGATAGGCATTCCCCCTCATGAGACAAAGCTTCCCCTTTATTATTTTCCCTCCTCCTCCCCATGCTCCCTGACATCAAAATCCAAGTGCCACCACTGTTTTTAGGTGATGTTAAACCTGGCCCATTAACCAATATACTTATTTATTACCATTTTGTTGTTTTGGATTCTTTTGCAGAATTGTAAGTACAGTTATACAGCTCACTCAGAAGTCTGCATCATCCTTCGATGTCAAAGCTTTACGAGCCTTCAGGGTTTTTCGACCCCTCAGACTGGTCTCTGGAGTGCCAAGTAAGTCTTGGATTTTTTTAATAACAAATGATATTGGCGTGATTCCATAAAGGTAACGTCTGTCAGTCACAGAGTGTGGAATCTCCCCCACTTAACTCCGGGAGGGTCCAATGGATAATCATGGGGGATTCCATGATTGTAGCATCAGTCAAGAAGCTTGGAATCACCCCTGCTTAACCCTGGGAGGATCCAATGGATAAGTGGCCAGGCGATTCCACAAATGTAATGTCAATCACAGAGCATGCATTTCCCATATGTTACATCTATCTATCCTTTTTGGTTGATATCTCTCCTATTTTTTCATTTTTAGTTGCAGAGGAGGGGGCGTGAGGGGTAAAGGAAGGTGTTGTGGAAGAAACGGAGAGGTGAAAGGGCAGGAGGGCTGGAAGGGAAGGAGGGACCCGTGGTATATAGGGAAGGAGGGTAGAAAGGTGAAAAATCAGTATTCTCTTTTGATTTTATTATAAATTAAAAATATTTAATAGTTTTTGGCTCATGCACTGATTCCCAACCAGAGTTTGATCAGAATCATTGGGAACATCACAATAGCATTAAAGGGTTGTGGAGGTCAGGGAGGAGAAAAAGAAGAGTAAAAATTCAAAATTTCTTTGGCTTAGATCAGTCTATAAAGAAAAGAATATGATACTTTTTAGCCTCAGATTCCAAACCAAGTATTAGTCTCAATTATTGGAGACTATCAAATGATAAAGGAAAAAGAATCTGAGCAAAATTGCCTCTAAAAATGTGGTAGCTAAGCTTGCAAAGGGTTGAATGACAATTTATGTTCCTGCAGGAATTAGTACCCTTTCATGCCCCCAAAAGATATATTTCATTTGGCCATTTATAAGTTATGACATATGTTATTGTGTGTGCATGGTGGTATCAGTTCAATGACAAAACATTTCTCTCCAATGTGTCAGAGATCTAAAAGACAGACTGACCATTTTTGAGACAGGAAAATTGTCATAGTTATAAGCAAACTGGATTTGAAATCATTGTAATTGTTTTTCAATTCTATTTGAATTTAGTAAATCAATTATTTTTAGTATGCATTTTACAAAATGCAAACTTTAATTTTCTCCATGCTATTATCCACACAAAATGCTCTTCATGTCACCTTCTATCGGGAAAGAAATTGTTTCCCCTCGTTATATACTTCGTAATGTGAACCTTCAATATTTCTTTCTGCTTATCAAATTTCTAATCTGGGTAAGTTTTACAGAAACACTTGAAAGTTTGAGAAATTAAGAACATTTTAAGAACATATTAATATATATAAATATATATATATATATATATATATATATATATATATATATATATATATATATATATATATATATATACGCACACATACACACCCATACATACATACACACATACATACATACATACATACATACATACATACATACATACACATCATACATACATACATATATATATATAGTTAGTCACATCAAAATTTATAAAATATATATATTTATATATAACATATATATATTTATATATATATATATATATATATATATATATATATATATATATATATATATATATATATATATATATATATATATATATATATATATTTACATATATTACATCTTTAATGGTTTAATGGAACAAGTTTTTGAGTGATTTTCTACACCTTTCCTTTTAATGCGTTTTATGGAATTGTAATGACAATTCAATACCACTTTACTACCCTGGAAACTCATTTGTGCTTTTAACTTTGCCGAGGAAAAACAGTTTTGGATTTTTTATCGAATATTTACCTCTTACAAAACGTTTTTGCCTGATTTGAGGTCTTTTCAAACTGATGAAATGCCATTCTTTTCTTTAATAATAGATATCTAGTTTTAGAAGTTTGTTTGAAATGCTGTTAAGAAAATGCTTTCAAATGCTTTTAATATTAGCAGCTCATAATAAACCATCGAAATTGATTGTGGTGATGTCAGGCTTCACAAATCAAAGATGAGATGCTTCAAGTCATGTCGCAGTGCAGTGACTTACAAATGATTCCCTTTCTTTTTAAGGCATTGAATAACAATAGCATTGTTTCTAACACTTCACTAAAATTGGTTTTCCTAACTTCTAAGTTTAAACTTTAAAGTCAAACAATATAGAAAAGGTAGAAAAAGTAGAAAAGGAAGGCTCGAAAATGGGGGAACTAGGCAGAGTCAGAATTCCTTTTAATTTTAATTTAAAATGTTATGACATCTTAAATAATTACAATGTTATGGAACATATGTTTCTACCTTGTTTGTCCAGGAGAGGTCCTATTTTAAGGAACCTGTAAAATACCGGAGCTAATAGATGTCCTACAGCCGTGTTGTTCATATTTGGTGATAAAAATGTTAAAGAGGTCCTACTTTAAGGAACCTGTAAAATACCGGAGCTAATAGATGTCCTACAGTCGTGTTGTTCATATTTGGTGATAAAAATGTTAAGTGAGAGACCAGTTTTTCATATAGATTGTAAGATATTGCGATTTGTAATGTTATTACTTATAAACTGCAATCTCAACCACGAAATGACACTGTTACAAATATTTCAATTTTTAAAATGACTGTTTCGATTTTTTTCTCATATTTTAAAAATGGCGTGGTGAAAATATAAAAATGAGTGGATAATATTTAGCCATGAAAGCAATGAAGGTTTATCACGGAGTTCTAAATTTCGCAAGGCAAAGACATTTTTCGCCGAGGTATTTCAAATTTCAAAATCATAACACAAGGCTTTAATGTATAGTGGCAAAGCCTTATGGGAAATATCACAAAATGTCATGAAAAGTTCCTAATTTAAGGAAAGTTGTGGTTCCTTATATTAGGACCTCCTGGACTGATAGTGTTGTCATCAATTTTATGCTAATGCAGATTAAGTCTGCCTGTACCCCTTTGGAGATTACCCCCACACCCTTACTTCTGGGGTGAGAATTTCATCCCTTGTTCTTACTCTAAAAGTTGACTTAAGTCGCTTAATTGAAGTTGTACAGTTTACTCATACTCTGTGCATTATATTGAAAACAAACTTACATATGTGTATTACATATATGATATGTTTCATGTGATAGGATTTTCCATGTCTTTTCCACAGAATTATTAAGGTCTTATGTAAAATTGATATGAAAAACTGTTCAGTAGATATTCAGTGACTCAATGCTAGCTTACAGAACAAAAATATATTCCTTTTATTTTGCCGAATTCGAACTGTACGCGACTACCGGACATGGGCGCTTTTTAGGAAGAAACTTTGCGCCTAAAAAATGGTGCAATTCTATTTTCGTAAGCGCTTATTACGTCGAATACAGTATTTCCAATATTTTTTACAATGAGGGTATATTTTTCCTTCATAAAACCCTCATAAATTGACATCATGGTTTCTCAGTGGACGAGAGAAAGTGTGAGGTAGGGGCAATTAACCCTGCTTTCACCGGTCTACCTTGCTCATCAATTGTTTCTCTTTTACTTCCGTAGGTCTGCAGGTTGTTCTCAACTCCATTGTTCGTGCCATGGTGCCCTTGTTACATATTGCCCTATTGGTTATATTTGTAATTATTATCTACGCAATCATTGGTTTGGAGATGTTTATGAAAGAGATGTCTTATACGTGTTATTGGAACGATTCATGTGAGTATACTTGTGCTCTTGTTTTTTCTATCTCTAATCAGAAATTTTCACAATATATATTCAGTGTTAAAAACAGTGTTTAAAGTTGTTAAGTGCCAGAATATAACAATAAACTTAAAAAAATAGGTAATATTATAACTGTCTAGTATAGTTTGACACAATCAGTATTTTTAGCCCAATTAACACGGAAAGTATGATTTCTTACCCGAACATATTTATTTCCTTTGAAGGAAAGTTATCGTCCCCTACATAACTAACCATGCTGGTAACGTCACTTCCGCTTTTCAATTTTCCTTATTGATTGCGAGAAATCTGTGATGTTATCGATAACAAATGAAATCCCCTATGATCGGTCCTGCAGATGTGTGATCGATAACATTGCATATGTTTTGCGATCAATGGGGAAATTGAAAACGGAAGTGACGTTATCAGTACGTACGGTGGCGTTCACTTTTGAATGTATTTATGGGACAATACCTTTTCTTTAAATTTGCATTTTTGAAGACATTTGTGGACAATGTGTAGACATTTGATGAGAGTTTGGGAAGCTCTAAGACAAACTGAATATCTTAGGATGTATTTTTGGGAATTTACTCCCCCCACCTTCCCCTCCCCCAGAACCACCACAATTGCCTATTCATGAGTGCATGGTTTCTACATACTTCTGTATGAGTGGTTTCTGCTTTCTTCCATGATTGAATGACAAAAACCAAAATGTGTGTGCATGACCCCCAACCTAGTTTTCAGTAAAGATCCAGTAAAAATGGATGTTAACCTCGGCAGTCATCATGCATCTAGTCCTCCACAAGGAGAGTGACTGCTCCCTAATGACAATACTTTTCAAATGCTCTTAACCAAATCTAAATAGTATGCTGCCATGTGCCAAAATATGTTACTTACATGTGATTGGTGCTAGGAATATTACTCTCTTTGAAGTTCATGGGTGGGGAAAAAAGATTTCAAGATTTCCTTTGTTTCTAATCTTTCTTTTGGAACATCCTTTGAAGTTCATGGGTCAGGGAAGAAAGATTTGAATAACTATTTTGTTTCTAAATATATCTTTCGGAACACCCTGTACAGATGCTTCATCCTGATAAACAGGGGTGTAAATACTGGGAGGTGTGGGCTTGTTACAACCCCTCCCCCTACCAGTAAATCAAGGTCCGCGTCAATAAAGCTGAGGGTAAAATTGAAAACCTGTTGGCAAATCAAGGTCCGCATTGGTAAAACGTTTATTAAAGACAATGAAAACTTCACCAAACATACTATAAAAATAGATATTATGGCACTTGTTCTGCGATTTTGGACCAGTGATCCCTTTTTTCCCTTCTTTCTTTTCAAAATGTTTGACGCTAATGTGGAATGTATGTTTACTTTTGTTGGTAAATTTGTAACTTTACCCCCCCCCCCCAATCAAAAGGGTCTAATGACACCACTCAGTATGCGGAAAAGTGTACAAGCTGACAGCCTGATATATGAAAATCCACACACATATGCTGAATTATTTGTAAAAAAGGTATTAGTTCAGTGGTCAAGCAAACTTGTCTTATGACACGAAATGGTAAAGAAAGCATTCAAAATCTAGCTTAATCATTAAGGAGTTATTAAAGTTTAAAGCTCTTGTCTTATATGTTTAGAAATGACTGGTGTGCTTAGTCTACTATGAAACATTGACGCCTTCTAATCCTCACATTCTTAACAGTTGTTAATTTATTTTGAAGATATTTGAAAAATAAATTCACATTGTTTATTTGAACTATTTGAATTTTATTTCCTTGAACTTTCTTCATGTGGTAAATTATAATTACTCTTACTAGATTCTACTTTCCTGACATATCCAATGGTTTTTAAGCCACAAAATCACAGAACAAAATATGATAGAATACTTTGAGGAATCTGAGACAGTGACATCACAACTATTCTGATTTCAAGTCATTTTTACACAAATGATACAAAATTTTAAAACTTGAATATTTCCATAATGAAAAATGATTTTTAAATGCTTTCTTCACCATTGTGTTTCTTTTGAAGTCCTCTTTCATATACGATGCGTAACCACTGAACTTATCCTTTAAGTCTTCTTTCATATATGATGCTGGAAGACAGAACTAATCCTTTAAGGATTCTATAGTAACTTCTGGTATCCTCTCAGAGCAAAATCAATCTTTCAAACTTTGTACCAGAATATACAAACACAATTGTTGTTTACTATTATGTTACAGAGTATATTAAATGCCAAAAAGGAGTATAATGGTAATGTGAAGGCTTTATTCCAGTCCATTTTGACAAAAGAAATCCATTCGAAAATAGAAGCTGTTTTTGTTTTATAAAAAATATTAAATTAGTTTCATCCAATAATTAAATGGATCTTGAAACCCAGGTCATACCGAAAATGCAGGTGTGCAGTACACTTCATTTTAATTTACACTAATTGTTGTGAAGTGCTGTACACTTCATTTTAATTTACACTAATTGTTGTGAAGATACCCGTGGAAATAATTAGAATTTAATGAACAGTTTGCCTGATTCATGTCATTGACATATCATCCCCCTCCCCCCCATGTATGGTAAGCAGATTGCTTTGTCGGCTGACCTCCCTGCACATGTAGTATTCTGGCAACATATTTGCTGCTCAACAAATTTGTCACCATTTAGCAATGCCTTAATGCCAATTTAGGGAAAGCGCACATCGCTATCATTTTAAGGTTAATGCGCTATTTAGGATAATAAATTGTAATGGTCTTTGCCTTGACTTGCGGATGGAACTGCGATTATGAAAGTTTTAATGAAATGCTCTTAATTTGAGTTCAGCTCCTGGGATTTTACTTTTCATTTAATTATGGATTATTTGACTTTAGACCAGGGACTTACGATATCATGTTAAGGTCAAATTAAGTTTTGTTGCAGGAGCCTGATCTTTTGAGTTTACAGTTTAAATTAGTGTTAAGCATTACTTTGTAAATAGAAGACTGAGGTCATTGTTGACCTTGTTAAGTCACTTCCTGGTTTGAAATGTCAGGAGAGGTCATATAGTGTCATTACTTAGCAACTGCTTCTTCTGCATAAACTTACACCCGTCCTAGTTTTCAAATAGTGTGATTAAATCAGTTATAGTGCTATTTTACTGGTTGTCGCTAGAGTGTAGATAGAAGATAACGTCGGATTATAAATGATCTATGCCCATGTATACTGATGTAAGAACAGATATTTTCTGCCAGGAATTTTAAGCAGGAGAGGGTTTTTGTGTTTTTTTTGGGGAGGGGGTGGGGTGGAGCAAACATGAATTAAAACCAACTAGGGGAAATGGGGAAAATGACAGTTTGAAGAGATTTTGTTTTAAAATGTACACTACAATTTTCCCATCAATTATTATTCATGCAGAAAATATATATTTAAAGTTGTTAATGGCTATGGTAGGTCAGCAAAATAGGATGAATAAATTAAAATTCTGTCTGTTGCTGCTTTGTGGTAAAAGAACAAAAACCTACTTTTAATCACCAGTTCTTAAGGTCATACAGAACGTGTAGAGGCAACAGTGCTTTAAACCATGATAGCAGCAAATCAAAACTAATCAAAAGTCTGTTTGAAAAGTGACATTTGAATTTTTTTTTAATTTTTATGTCTCAAAATGATTTTGTTTTATTCAGATTTGTATTAATGGATGACTGGGCAACCTTGATATTTTCTTTTGTAAATCCTATGTTTTTAAATTGTCTGTAAATCCTTAGAATATTGAGTGGTGCAGCAAATTCTGATCAAAAGAATTATAAAGCTTTAACCATTACCCCAAATCAAATTCTGTTAAAGGAAAGGTATCGTCCCTTAAATAAATTCACAAGTGAACGACGCTGTGCTAGTAACGTCAGTTCCGGTTTTCAATTTTCCTTATTGATCGCAAGACATCTGTGATGTTACCAATAAGAAATGTAGGCCCCTATGTTGGGTCCTGTGGATGTGTGGTCCATAACATCGCAGATTTCTCGCGTTCAATAGGGGAAATTGAAAACCAGAAGTGAAGTTAACATTATGGCAGCATTCACTTCTGAATGTATTTATGGGGCGATACCTTTTCTTTAAGATGGACTTTCTCATCCATTCCAATAACTGAAATTTAAGCAAGAAATCGAAAGAATTACATTTAAAAAAATTGGCTGTTTGCCCAATTGTACATTTATTTAGCTAATCTAAAAATTCCTCTAATTTTGCACAGCCGAAACTCGAAAGATAAGACAGTTCTATCCAACATTTATACTCTTTCTAGAGGGGTCGTACAGTAAAATATGGTAAAAAGGTCTAGAAAATATGCTAATAACTGAAGATTATCTTTTTGTTTAGCTGATAGCTGATCATTTAAAATTTGGCTTGGAATAATGTAATAGGCTGCTATTTTGACAAAATGTTAATCAATATTTTAAACAGGAAGGGGAGGGGGGGTAGCCACGGGGGCGGGAATTCACTTTTTCTGGATCCCAATTTTTCGGGGAAGTTTCAAAAATTGGGATATTTTTAATTTAAAAAAAATCTCTTTTGCTTTTTAAAAACAAAATTGCCCTCAGAAGTAACATTTCATCTTGAGGATGGGGGGGGGGCCCTTTTGGACCCCTCACTTTTATAATGCTGGCTACGCTACTGCCTGTGACACCCCCTCCTTCCCCCCATCAATGCTGAAAAAAATAAAAGGCATCGAACATAACCCTGGGTAGAACAACAGAGAAGTTGAAAGATTAAAATTAAGCAGTTGAAATTTTAAGCATTGTGCATAAATAACCCACATCTTTCATCCCGATTGACTAATTCCTCTGCAGCATCCTTTTTCTTCTGGAAACAACTGTGTTTCTCCCACAGTCAAAGCTGTTTACATGTTTTTTTCCCGCTTCATCTCCTCTGTTGCGTCCAGCCAGGGATATTAATAACAAATGTGCATGCTTACGCACGTAAGCTCTAATAATTCTTTCAGCGGGCAGACTGCGCTTGAAAGGAGAGATTGATACGAAAGAAAGTGTGTGATGCTGGCCTGATCTATCAGTTATTGACGTCAATTTGATAATGTCAATGAAACGATCGACTTGTTGCAGTGGAATTGTATTTCCTATTTCTTGACGTATATTCTTTGTGAAAATGGGCTTTGAGGAAACAATCGTAGCTGCTGTTTGTTGATGTTTCCATTTTATGAATTCGGAAATGGAAAGTTCAAACATCGCAATGTTTGCCTGATAGATCAAATTTGTCAGGTATATAATAAAACAACTACAGACCTTTTAGTAAGAGATATCCTGTGTTAATTATACAATGAAGAAGGGTTGGAGGGAATAAGTGGGACAGTACTGTGGCAAGGATGTTTGGTGTGATATTGAAGAGGATTACTTTGGTCCTTCACCTAACATAAAAAGCCGCCTGAACCTTTTTTTTGTTCAGGTGCTTCGATTTCAAGATTACTGTTTACCTCACCAAGATGATTATTAGTCAGATGACATCTGACTGTAGTGTATGCTATAGCCACTACATGGCTTCTACACACAGTCAGAAAACGCTATATACTTTATAACGTTGAAACTGCTGCATTGGCTTAATTATCAGAGAAGCGTAGGTGAATTTTGACTACACGCTAGAATAACTAGGCCTTTCCGCGACGATATCAGCTAGGTCAACTTTTGATAATGCCTTTTATCGCCATGCAACATTTAGGTAATACTAAATAAATATATGTATTCAATAATACTATATTGAGCCGTTCACTTACGTTTTGGGCGTAGGTTTATTGAAGAAAACTGAAAGGTTGCGGTTTGTGCGAGAGCCTTCGCTACTGACTTATTTATCGAACAGAGCCTTGGGTGGATGTATCTAATTAGTTGAAAAGTTGTCGAACAATAGAGCGTCAGTAAAGTCAACGTGCATATAGCATTAAAACGGACACTTTGCGCATTTGCTGACAAACATTTTCAAAATAGCAGTTGCCAGCGCACTCAGGTGACACACACTTTAATTGTGTACCGGTTTCCAAAAGTGAGGGATTTGTGAAGTAATTGGAATGTCATTTCTTCTGTAATTTAAATGTTTGTTTTTTTATGTACAAAATGTTCATTTCATTTGTAACTTTTGAAAGACACATTAAAGTTTCAAGATGCTAATAAAACCAAAATCATGGCTCATAAGTACTTTCATAAGTTTTGATAAAGGCATTCATTTCATGATTATCTTATTTGTTGTTGTCTGAGTGGTTTTCAACGTTAGGAGTGTATTATGCATTGTCCCACTCTGAGTTTGCAAGTATTGCCTTACAAGTAGTGCCTACTGAGTGAGGTGTTTATTTCACTAAAAGATTATGGGCTAAGTTTCTGCATCAGTATTGTTGCAGACATTTAAAAAATAAACATATCCCTCTGCAAAAATCAGTTGCGGAGATTCAGAGAAAAGGTTTATCACTACTTACACAGACCATGCATTGATATCAATGAGAAAAGAATGGGGTACAGGGGGAACGCATGTTTTTGCAAATTCCAAACCATATTTGTTGGGGTCATTTCTGTATCCCAAAGCAAACTGTAGTAAGACTATAAACTTCAGTTATAATTTTCAGTGATTGGTTGTTTTAGGAAAGAAATTTAAAGGCCAGACTCGTATCGTGTTGACGTGTAGATAAAAACTACAATGCAATCCATCATTTCTGATTGTTGATGGGTCAAGCAAATTTCTTGTGATGAGATTCCCTCTTTAAAAGAATGATCTCCCGGGAGAAATAATCTCCCGGGAGTTGTTACAAATGAAACTTTGACCAGCTTTACTTGGGAAATTAGTGCCATTTCCAAAATACATTAGACTATTTTTGCAGGGTGGGGAGGGAAGGGAGGGGAAACCATAAGCTAAGAAATAAAAAATAAAAATTGTGGGGGAAAAATCAGAAATTTAGAGGAAAATTATCAAGTTTGGTTAAAAAATTTGGCAGCAGAAAAGAAAATGGCAGCTTCCATATACTACTGTAAGCTCAGTGCGCATGCTCGAGTCTCCTGATCGATCGGCGGTACAAACCAAACTGATAACGGTGCTCATGCTTTTTTTACCAATGTGTAATAGTAATTCTGAGAAAGAAAGAATCTCATAATAATAGGGGTTGTAAGATTATGTTGTCAGATTTTGTTGTAAGAAATTAATTGCTTTCTGTCTCTTAGGGCTGATTAATTAGATACGGAAGCAGCGATCGACAAATCATATATGTCAGTCTAATCGAGACAACCAAAAATCTTATCAGGGCAATCATAACATTAATACTTAACCTGTCCGGATGGACAACTTGGTTTTCAGCAAATTTGCATTGCATTTATATGCATTTATGCATATATGTATGTATGTATGTATGTATGTATGTATGTATGTATGTATGTATGTATGTACATGTATGTATGTATAAGTATATGTATGTGTATATATATATATGTATATATATATATATATATATATATATATATATATATATATATATATGTATATATATATATATATATATATATATATATATATATATATATATATATATATATATATATATATATATATATATATATATATATATATATATATATATATATATATATATATATACACATATATACATATACATATACACACATATATATATATATATATGAATAATATATGTATATATACATACATATACATGCATATACATACATATACACACATGTACATATGCATATATATATGTATATATATATATATATTTATATATATGCATGCATATGCATGCCTGTGCATGCATGTACATATATGCATGTACATGCATGCATGTGCATGCATGTACATGCATGTGCATACATATAAATACATATACATACAAACAAATTTCCAAGGGCAACGCAACTGTATTTACTTTAATGACAACCACAAATTCAGATACTTCTGCCCGGCTGGGCGCAAGTTTGGTTCATAAATTTGTTGATCCTTGTGCAAAAGAAGCCCCCCAAATTAAGATTTGAACAATATGTTTTAGTTTAGAATCGAAAGGAAAGGTTCATAAGGTTATAGAATATAAATGCATGCTAGCATCTTACAAATTTATATTCTTTTCCGTTTTGCCTTTCACAGTAGAAATAGCCTTAGAAGAACCACACCCCTGCGATACTGGTGGAATTGGATTCGCCTGTTCAGAATATAACAACAAAACTTTTTGTAAAGAAGGTTGGGTCGGTCCAAACGACGGGATAACAAACTTTGATAATATAGGTCTAGCCATGCTCACAGTATTCCAGTGCATTACGATGGAAGGTTGGACGGATGTGCTGTATGATGTAAGTACAGAACAAATCATTTGATCATTTTTCACCCTTCATTATTTTTTTTTTAAAGGGATTTGGAGGATAGGTGTGGGAGGGGAGACCCCTAATTACCCTGAAAACTTGGTTGGCCTAAAATAATTCATGCACATTGAATTATTTATGTTAATGAAGTATATGCATAAAGATGTAGAAAAGGAGGTGTTTTGTATGTTTATATTCATATTTCAACTGCATATCTTTTGCGCTAACCACAGCCACGTCACCATCTGATATATACATAACATTAATTGTCAACTCTCTTCTAGTGAGTCTCCGTAATAATAGCTCTGTATGTTTATACACCTTCTAGCAAAATAGTTCATCACTTAAACCAAGAGAGATCATGAAGTATCGTAAAAAGTTCATTTGTAAAAATAAGCTTCAGCAAACTGAATGGAGGAATCACATCATATAGATATAGTCATGAATCTTTGATTTATGCCCTTGCAATAGATTGGAAGTAATTAATTTTGTGTCTCAATGAGAGAGCCCTGTAGCTCCCATGACTCCATGATGAGAGAGAGGCAAAATTTTCTTGGTACATAAAGGCTGCGTTCTCACTTATCCCTGAATCATGATCTTCCGACGATAAATGATAATTGTTGTCGAAAAAACAATATCATGTGTTCGACTGCGAGTCAGTGATCAGACCCATTGCAGATGATCACAGGGTGTAAGTGATTCTGAAATCAAAAAGTGGGTCATTGAAAAAGCTGCCAAAGGAAGTAGGGCACACTACTAACTGCATGTTCACACATCATACACAAGTTTTAACAGAATATTGCATAACTAACTCGATTGCTAGTCACTCATTTGAGAATTTATTTGGTGAACTTTTTTGAGAATCTCATCGGTGGATCTGATCCTCTGCTCCGGATCATGATCTCACCCTCGACTAGGATCAAAGATGAAGTTTCTTGCGATTTGATCTGATCCCCTATGGTGGGACTGATCGAGAGCTTAAACTCAAGTGAGAATGCGTTCATAGAATGAGGGAGATCCTCACTGGTATATAGGAACATCTCTCTTGTACTCTCCTGAGATTATGTAAACGAGTTAAAAATCTGACTTCGAGGAGAATTAATGGTATATTGCTGTGTGTGCATTTCATATGAAAGATATACATAGTTAAAGAAACAAATTTGGGAAGGCAATGTTGATATCTTATTCTGTTACAAACGACTGGTAACAGCTTAAGTGTGAAATCACACTATCACATTTTCTGCAAAATCTATGTGTATTGTGAAATAGCATATTCTGCAAAATCTATAAGTATTGTAAAATCACACCTTCACATGATTTTGCAAAATCTGTCATTGTGAAATCATATCATCACATATTCTGCAAAATCTATGTGTATTGTGAAATCACACCATTGCATGTTCTGCGAAATCTACATATTGTAAAATCACACCTTATATTCTGTGAAATATATGTGTATTGTGAAATCATACCATGGCATATTCTGTGAAACCTATGTGTATTGTGAAATCACACCATCGTATATTGCAAAATCTATGTGTATTGTGAAGTCGCACCATCGCATATCCTGCAAAATTATGTGTATTGTGAAATTACACCATCGCATATTCTGTGAAGTCTTATGTATATTGTGAAATCATACCTTTGCATATTCTGCGAAATCTATGTGTAGGCCTAATGTGAAATCACACCATTGCATATTCTTGAAATCTATGTGTATTATGAAATTACACCATCACATATTCTGCAAAATCTATGTGTATTCTGAAATCATACCATATCCTGCAAAATCTGTGTGTATTGTGATATCACACTTTCGCATATGTGTGTTGTGAAATAACACCATCGTATATTCTGCAAAATCTATGTGTATTCTATAAAACAGAACTTTACTACTGCCATTTAGAAAATACATTAACTCTGTTGGTAGATAGGCACATTTTGGGTAAAACGTGTTCATAAAACCATTTAAAATTAATTACACCCCAGGATTTGCATTTGCAGCGGGAATCTCGCAATCAGTTCTCACAATCCCTCACAAAATTAGAAACAATGCGGGATGGTCTCTCACGGCTACTGGGAGCTGCTGGCTTAGACAAGTATTGAAATCTGCGCTAAGCATTCAGTGATAACATTAGGTCTCGAATTAATGATATGAATTTTAACAATTAGACATGAAATCTCTTAGTACCAAAGATACCTAAAATAAACAGTAAGCTTCTTTAATTTGCATGCGTGTTGCATGATATTCCTTGCCAATTGCATTGTCATTTTCGTAACAAAAGAATCTTTGACCCCATTGGATTAAAAGTTGTTAAAGCAGTCAAAAACCTTCTGGTTTAGCCTCATCCAGGAACTTCATTTCAATTCTGGAATGTTTCTGAGCAATATATGAGGGGGCTATCACGAAACTATTTACAGTCAGTTTCTTCAACATGGTAGTTGCTAGTAATAAGAACTCAGCCATGTACAACGATGTCCGTGTGCAGTTGAAGGTATGGGAATTTGCTTAGCTAGCTGGATAGGGGGAAGGGGTATAGAGAAGGTGTGTTTATGTGGTAGTTGAATCAGTATTAGGTATCGTGGCACATAAGAACAGTTTCTTTTTGCAAAGATATTTCTTATTTATTGCAATAAAAAGCTTGGTTATGATAACACAGCATCTTGCTAGGTGTCAGGTGGGGCTTATTTGGTATTTCAACATTTCTCCGATTTTTTAAATTAAAGTATACAAAACAAAAAAGTAAAAGGGTATTTTTATTGGTAAAAATAATTTTTATGTGGAAATTCCCAACCAAAATTCTGAAATCCCTACCAAAAACTTTTTGAAAGAGGGAAGTTCCCTCCCAAAAATCCAAAGTTAGTGCAAACCCTGTTACACCCCATATCAATAATTAGAAAATATTAAGCAAGATAAATTAATTTTCAAAGAAGTACATGAAATTTTCATGAAAATGCTTGTATGACATCACACTACTTACCACACCTGTCACTTTTAAACACACTTGTGAAATATTGAAATCAATATCTTTCAATTTGCTATCATTTGATTATGATATTATCATGATATTATCAATCATGCAGGCATATTTATATATGAATTTGTGATGCTGAGTCTTCAATAGCATTCATGAAAATTGTACAGAAATGATATATTTATAGATATATATGATAAAGGTTTAAGAGACAAACTTAGGAAAAAATTATATTTAGATTATTAAATTAATTGTTAGGAAATTGAATAAAATAATTCCTTGTTATGAATTTTAAATCTTATCATTAGTAGTATGCACCTGGTGGAAAACAAATTTAGGTATTCAAATGATTTTTAAATTAATCTTTATGCACACTATATTGTCAAATATGTATTCCTAAAATTACAATAGTAATTTTTGTGTTATCATACCTGTGTGGAAAACTTGAAGGAGCAGGTGGCCTAAAGGTGCAAATTGTGTGATTTATTTCAGGGCGATCAACCTTGGTATTTTCTATTGTAAACCCTTTGTTTTTGGTTCGCATGCGAAGTATAATGTAAACCTATGTAATGGCGATTTCGTCAGTCCAGCTGTGCAGGCCACAGTTAATCCTGAGATTTTTCAGAAATGTTAAAGTTTTTGAGAATTCCTCAGAAAATGTTAAAGTTTCTTCATAGTTCCTCAGAAAAAGTTAAAGTTTCTTCAGATACCATTATCGAAGGTTAGAATTTCCTTACAAAATGTTAAAGATTTTCAGAGACATTTGATATTTTCTAAGAAGATAAATGTAAAATGATATGATTTTTCAATATTCTTCAGAGATCCTCAAAGTGTCTCTCTCGTAGCACTGGAGATATAAAATCCTTAAAATTCTTCAAAATATTTGGCACCAACGGTTGTATCAGGCATGATTATTAAACTCGGCCTTTATTATTGTGGACATTTGCATAAAGTTGCTACAGTACATGAACTACTCAGACTGTTTTTATTTAGTATGCTCAGTCAGGGAGTGGAAGGATGTGACTGTATATGGACATAGGGAGGGATGCCATGTGGGACATGGATGGGGCCATGCGGGACATATGATATAATATATACCGTGTGGTATACACCAAGGGCTATATCAGGCATGATTATTTGACTGCCTTTTTTCTTATTCAACAACTCATTTGCATTTAAGTTATTATATGAACTGAGACTTTCATACATAGTATGCTCAATTAGGAACTGTGATAGACTGGAGCCTATGGGATGTCATGTGGGACTGCTTATGGAGCCATTTGGAACAGGGTGGAATGGGATGTCATAGGGTGGGACATGGGGGGTGGGTGCCATGTGGGACATGGGGGTGGGATGCCACGAGTAACACAGTGTGACATAGGTTGGGATGCCATGTGTGACATAGGGTAGGAGGCTATGTGGGACATATGGTAGGATGTCATTGGGACATTGGGAGGGCTACCATGTGGAACATATAGTGGGATCCAATGTGGGACAATGTGGGACACAAGGAGGGATGCCATGTGGGACATAGGGAGGGATGTCATGTGGTACATATGGTTGGATTAATGTGGGATATACATGTAGGATGGGATCCATGTGGGACATAGGATATGATGCCATGTGGGTCATAAGGTGGGGTGCCATGTGGGACATATGGTGGAATGCCATGTGGGACATGAGGTGGAATGCCATGTGAGACATACTGTATGGTGGAATGCCATGTGGGAGATATGGTGGAATGCCATGTGGGAGATATGGTGGAATGCCATGTGGGAGATATGGTGGAATGCCATGTGGGACAAGGCATGGGATAGGATGTGGGAGACATGGTAGAATGCCATGCGGGACAAGGGATGGGATAGAATGTCATGTGGGACATAGGGTAGGATGTCATGTGGGACATGGGATGCCATGTGGGTCATGTGATGCCATGTGGGACTTAGTGTGAGATGCCATTTTTATAATTGGCCAGGTCATATGATATGGGTGTCAATTTGCATGGGCATGTGAACCACGAGGGTATTTACATTCTAGTTTAGATATCTATCGTATTTCTTTGAAGTGGTGCAATATTCTTTACCATACCCTCAATCAAATTCTAACAGGAATAAAGTGTCTTATGATTTTCAGTGACTAAGATGTGGGAAAGAAATCAAAAGCATCACATAAATAAAGATTTTGAGTTGTTCACTCAGTCATAAACATCACAAATTTTGCAACAAATTAAAAACTTACCTAACATTTTGATCAGCCATAACTCAAAAACGATTTTTTTCTTTTTCTTTTTTCTGTTCCAATATTTAAAAAAACCATCTGCCCAGATTTTAAAACTCTTTCAACCAATAAATTGCTACATGTCCATAGAACTTGAAGGTAGTACCATCTCATGGCATTATAAATTGAAGACTAAAAAAGTACAAGAGTGCCACTGAGAAATACCACATTTTGAAGTTGAAGCATCCTTGTTGTTAATGATCCTACAATTCATGACAAATCTGACTTTCTCAGATTTGTAAGAGGAGTGTGCATTACTTCCTGGGCGCAGAGAAAGTGTATAGCAGGATCGACATACAGGACCTTTACTAAAAAATTCCTGAAAATGCAGGACATAAATGAATGACTTAAATATTAGTCAGAAAATTCCCGAAAATGAAGTAACTTTCTCAAAAATGAAGTAGCTTTCCTGAAAGTTTAAGAAAATTTTCTGAATTATTGAAGATTTTCCAAAATTGAAAGGAAATTTCCTGAAAATTGAAGGAAATTTCCTGAAAATTGAAGGAAATTTCCTGAAAATTGAAGAAAATTTCCCAAAAATGAAGGACATTTCCACCCATAAATTTCTGCCTTAGCAGCGTTTCAATTTTTCTGCTTGTACCCGGTAATTTTTTTAAATTTTTTTTAACTCCTCTTGAGAGGTGACCCTTTCGAGTCCCTGCATAACCTTTAAGGTGGTATGCATATCTCATAAAATTATATAAACGAAGAAAATAAATGTATAATTAAGACAGGCAGAAATATCACAATTGCCTCTAAAGTACAGTCCGGAGGCGTGCCTATTATTAGGAACATGTATAACACATGAGAATATTCAAGTCACGCAGCCACATTATTCAGATGTTGCGATAAAATGACAAATTTTTAATTTATGTACTTTGAATATTAAAAATCAGGTTTAAAAAACATTTGATTTTCAAAATGGCTGTTTCGTGCCTAAAAGCCTAGCATTATTGTCTATTATTTCTAATACTTTGAAAACGGTGTGGTGAACATATGGAATGGAAGTGGAAAAGTTTTAGCCATGACAGTAATGAAAGTATTTTCATAAGTTTTAAGTTTCCCCTAGCTCAGATATTTTTCCCAGATGTATTTTAAATTTGAAAAATGTAACATTGCATAAGGCTTTAACGTTAGGATAACAAAGGATCATGGGAAAATCACAAAATAGCGGCTTTCCATAAAGCAAAATGTTCCCATTAATAGGAATGTTTCCATTAATAGGAATTTTCCCATTGATAGGAATGTTTCATTAATAGGAATGTTCCCATTAATAGAAATGTTCCATTAATAGGAATGTTCCCATTAATAGGGTGTTCCCATTAATAAGGAATTTTCCCATTAATAGGAATGTTCCCATTAATAGGAATGTTCCCATTAATAGGCATGCTGCCGGACTGAAATATCATTGCGTCAAATGATCCAACAAATTCTTGACAGATTTGGCATCCACCAATTAAGTCATAAAAGGACATCTCATTTTTTTCTCAGATTTTAATGGGAGTGTGGATTACTTCCCTGGGGCAGAGAAAGTGCACCATTTAGTAAATCGTTGTCTGTGCATTGCTCTGTGGTTTTAGATATGTTGTCTATAGTATATGTTGCTTTCAAGTGTTGAATTGAAAGGCACTTCACACAGTGGATAATATTACAATTTGATGACACCGGGGAAAAATATTTTAGATGTAATCATTACAGAGAAATAAAATGACGATCTTTTTAATAGTACGCTCTCTGATTTGAAGAGATTATTATGTAAAACACACTTCTGCAGTAGTTGAACGTACTTTTCTTAGCATTCATTACATCATAAACTAATGTTGAAATTATTGAAATAAAATGAAATTTTTTTCCTGATGAGTAAAAATGACGTATCCTTATTTATATTATTTTATGTTTATATATTATATTATTATTTAAATTAAGAGCTTATGGAAATTATAATGAAATATAATTTTCTTTTCTTTTCTACCATACTGACTTCCCAAACACAATACAAATAATGTTCACCTGAATGTAACCATGATTCATTCACCATCTGACTATTAAAGAAAACAGAAAATCTCAAACACAGTACCATGATTTTGACAATGACCAGTCAATAAATAGTATTTCCATTTGGAAGGTTTCATTCACTTACATTTTGTGTGTGTGTGTGGTTTGTGTTTGTGTGTTTGCTTTGATATTTATTTAAGGATCCTGATCTGACAACACACAAATTGTTTGAGGACCCAGGTCGCGTTTGAGGACCTGAACACACATCCTTAAACATTTTTGCTATAAACAAGAAAATCTTTCATTTAAGATGGTGCTTAAGAAGTTTTACAGATGTCTTTAATGAACCGATTGAATCTGACATCTAATTTCACACTATTTTCAGAGTGCTAAAAATTCCACACTGATTTATTTTTTAAATAGATTGCACCACAAATTCTTAATATAGTTACCCGCTGATTCGCCACAAGTCCTTAGTTGTTTAGTCAAACTGAAAATTATGTAACACACACAGAAGTCCTTAGATTAATAGATGTATCAGATCTTGTCCAGGGTCTCTAATTGCTTAGCAAAACCTAAAATTTTGTTTTATGTCCTTAAAAAGATAACATAAATCAGGACTGTATTTTTGTTTACTTTTTAAGTCCCATTACCCTACAAGCAATTAACAATGATAAAACAACAATTGTTTCAGCTCCATTACTTCAATATTGGTCTGTACCTCAACTGGCCGCCAAGGTCCTCGATCAGTATGTGAAGCATGTATGGGTGTGTGTGTGTGGAGGGGGGGGGGATCAAGATCTGGGGATGGGAGAATATTGGTCTACTGTACAGTGACTTGTTGTATTCCATTGCATGTTTTTGTTTAATTCAAATTGAAATACCTATAAAACTATTGAAGTGAAATTCAACATTTAAAGAGGGAATCCAGTGTCAAGAAATGTGCTTGACCCATCACCATTGCACCAATAACATACTAGTATTACTAAACGTCAGATCCGTGGCAGTAATTTATTTTCTTGTGGGTGATAGTGCAACCAGTCAGAAATGTAGGATTGTATTGCCTATTTCATCCCACACGTTATCTATGTTAACACGGTATCTTGCCTTTAACAGATTGTTTGGAATCCATTGAAAATCATGGGGACATGGTTAGCTTGAATTTCCACTTAAAGTTGACCATCTTTTACTACTACTACACTTACAATTTGTCAAGTACCAACATTTTTACAAATTTTTAAAATTCAGGATTTTACATTTATGTAACGAAATGTAGCTGCACCGCCTTAACCTGATCACCCTATACTGTACACATGACCATCAGTACAAGCACATTGCATAATGTTTGTTTTGATATATTATATTTCTTCCTCTTAGCTGACCACTTAGTTTTCCTGCATTAGCTGCTGTTTCGTGCCTCCTATGTAACCTCTCCACCTTATCCTTTACCCTATATTTTACTCCACATTTTTAGAAAACATTGTAAAAGATACCTAACAAAAAGCACTTTAAAAACATAATAAACTTTCATGTATGCTTTACGAGTGTGTTGCTTGAGAGAGAGAGATATTTTAAGTGAAATATTTTGAGTGAGATATTTTGAGTGAGATATTTTGGGAAATTGATGGGTTTTGAACAAATTTAACCTATTTTAGATGTCAAATAGCTTATCTGACAGAATGAAGAAGTGGTTAACATTTCATGTACTGATGAATATTGGTGAGAATTTGTTGGTGAAGGCCCCCTTTAGTTGTTGGGAATCTAAGAATTTGTAGTTTGTATTTTTTGTTGCTTTCTAGCCTTGAACTGTATATGTATTTCCACCCAAGAAATGGTTGTTTTTTTTGCATTAATCAGAAAGTGATATGTTTTTGAGGTTGATGTTGAATGTCAACTCGATTGTTTTGTACCTATCTTGCTAGAAATAGTGATAATGTGTAGATCACATTTGGTTTTATCATGATTGTATTCATGAATGACCAGTGTGCTGATGTTGATAATGTTATGCACTTGTCAGTTGTATGACTCACCCCTACTGCCCCAACAATGTCAGTCAAATGTGAGTCATTGACATCTGAAACAGTGACTTACATGTGCGTCATTGTACCAAGTTGTCAGTCACCAGAGTGACTTTAGGGTGAGTCATTTTACTTCAGACCTATTGGCTTTGTACAGAGGTGAGTGATTTGGGGTAAGTCATTTCAGAAGAAATGTCAGTCACCTAAGTGACTGAGGGGTGCATCAATGTACATGTTTTGTCCACCCTCTTTGGTGCAATGACTCACCTAGTCCAGGGGTGTAGGGGTGAGTCACACAATTGACAAGTGCATATATTGCTGGTTTTGATATTGAGAATTATAACTTGGCTGATGGTTAAAAGTAATGATAATATAATATGGTTTGTAGTGATGTTGATGATGATTATGTGGCTGATGGTAATGATGGTAGTATGGTTGCTAATGATGTTACTGATGATGATGATGATGATGATGATGATGATGATGATATGCATAGTTGATGATTCTGATAATGTGGTTGATGATTCTGATAATGTGGTTGATGATGATGATGTGGTTGATGTTGATGATAATGTGGTTGATGATTTTGATAATGTGGTTGATGATGATGATAATGTGGTTGATGATAATGTGTTTGATGATGATGATAATGTAGTTGATGATGATGATAATGTGGTTGATGATGATGATGTGGTTGATGTTGATGATAATGTGTTTGATGATGATGATGATGTGGTTGATGATGATTATAATGTAGTTGATGATGATTATAATGTGGTTGATGATGATGATGATGTGGTTGATGATTCTGATAATGTGGTTGATGATTCTGATAATGTGGTTGATGATGATAATGTGGTTGATGATGATGATGTGGTTGATGTTGATGATAATGTGTTTGATGATGATGATGATGTGGTTGATGATGATTATAATGTAGTTGATGATGATTATAATGTGGTTGATGATGATGATGATGTGGTTGATGATTCTGATAATGTGGTTGATGATTCTGATAATGTGGTTGATGATGATAATGTGGTTGATGATGATGATGTGGTTGATGTTGATGATAATGTGTTTGATGATGATGATAATGTAGTTGATGATGATTATAATGTGGTTGATGATGATGATAATGTAGTTGATGATGATTATAATGTGGTTGATGATGATGATAATGTGGTTGATGATGATGATGTGGTTGATGATGATGATGTGGTTGATGGTTATGACAACATGCGGTTGTGGATGGTAGTGTTTATTATAATGTGGGTGTTGATGATGCTAATGTAGTCGATGGTAAATTTGATGATGGTGGTGATTGTGATGGTAATGCTGATGATATTTTCATGCATTCTATGTATCGTAGCATAATATTTTGAGAGTTGTAAAATTTATTTAACAGTCTGGGAGAAGTTACACTTTTAAGGTATTTTAAAATACCAATCTTTTGTGGATATTTTATGATCGCACATGCGCAATGACGTATGTCATTTTTTTCATGTGGGCTGCCATGACAGTTTTGCTTAGTGTTATATGTCTGCATTTTGAAACTTGACTACTAAGTATAGAAAACAAAATGTTAAATTGACTCACTCGAAATTGCCATATATTAGTTCCTGAAAAGATTTAGAGTAAGATATATTTCTTATAGGTATTTCACTTGATTCTATGTAGAGATTGGTCTGCCAGTCCCAGTGAGTCTCATTAACGTATACAATGTTAAAGTGAATGACATAACGTACAAAATGGCAGCTTTTATAGTTCATAGATAATAAAATAGTCCCAACTTTTAGGGGAAAATAAAATAAAAGTGGGGTTTAATTCTCCCAGGCTGTCTGATGAAGATGACTTGGTTTTTTTTGTACTTACCTGTAGACTAAGATAGTAATATTGTCATAAACATTGTAATATCTATAACAATGGTGATCATAGTGATGGCGACAAAGTTCCAAACTTATCTTTTAAGTAAAATTCATCAAAAGAAGGTGTTATATGTATAAGATTTTAGATTGATTCCAACTTCCGTACCATATGTCAGTGCTTAGCCACCATGTCAGTGCTTGGCCTCCATTATATGATATAAGTGCTGATGTCGTTCACGATAATGCATTGTGCGGTGTGGATTACCTTGAAAAGATCTTAGAATAGCTTCCTTGTATTGAGCTCGGGGTGAGATATTCTTACTTAATATCCTGATGTGGGTTAGTCTGATTAGGAAACTAATCAACATAATTATTTCTGCAATATCATCTCTCAACAGTCTTTCCCCAAATTGACTTGACACTTTGGAGTTAATTACACCTTGAATTATGTTTAATATTTCTTTTGACACTACAAAGCCTTAAATCTAAATTTTAGTAGACATTTTTGGTTTGCAGATTATTTTGCAAGTAGAATGAAATGAAATAGCTTATACAGAGTAAAAACTCCTTATTCTTAGATATATAGTCAATACATGATAGTTTGTTGATTTGAAGGGTTAATTTATCCATATATCCCATAGGTGCTTATGCACTTGTTATCATTCACCCCAGAGTTTCCTCATGTACGAATACACCCGGATGCCAAATGGTTTCAATTTCAGAATTGCTAAATATATTTAAAATGGGCTTTTATGTCAAATGATGATTTAATAACACATCTGGTGTGTGTACTTAAGGCTTATTAATATCCTGACCTAAAATAAGTGACTGAATTATTGAGAGAAGTTGGGTGTACGTGACTTTGCAGGAGTTTCGAGGATAAAGCTATGCTTTTGCCAGTCACATTTTAGTCGTTATGAAAATTGCCAAATTGTATAGATTGGTTGGTTGGCGAAGAATGTAAATATTTACATCTACTCTCAGTATTATCTCAAATGGTTTTAGAGTGTGTAGGTATGTCAACCAATGTGCATCATTATAAAGTGAAAAATTCCTCATGGAAAAACAATTAAGTAGGTAAGTGTATGGGATGGCCTAAATGCACTAAAGGCAACTAGAATTTTTATATGTTGGTTTGGATGGCTGAGAGGTTATACCATGCATTGCAAGCATGGTGCAAGCTAGTATTTGGAACAAATACTAGCTTGCTAGCTTGCGCAAGCTAATATTAGCTTGCACAAGCGAATATAAAATATTTGTTAGCTTGTGCAAGCTTGCTAACAGTTTTGCTAGATTGCGCAAGCTTGCAGATAAGTTTTTGCTAGCTTGCGCAAGCTAATTTGTTTCAAATACTAGCTTGCAGCGCGCTTGCGCAAGCTAAAAATTGTTAGCTTGTCTCAAGCGTGCTGCAAGCTTGCTGCTTGCTAATGTTTCTGTAAGGGTTGCAGTAATGCTTTAATTTTTCCTCAAAGGTAGGAAAAGCAAGGTGCAGAGATACATCAACTGAATCTATATTGTCTCTTCTCGTGGTGCCGTTAAACCCTCATTAAACAAACGAACAAATTAAAGTAATACCTCCTTGATCTAACTAACAATCGGGTAACTAAAGAGTAACATGTTTGTAAAGATACATTTCTCTCCAATATAGCACCACTGCTTTCTCACGATGATGACATATTTCAGCAATGGCCATACATACACTGACAGAACCTTTCCCAGGTTTGCTTAAATAATATCCTCAGAGCGCATTCTTTTCCCGTCACTGCCCAAGCGGAAACGCCGATACAATGTTTGATTTATTGAGGCTGTTTGGTCGGATAGAGCACTTGTAATGTTTAGAGAGAATAAGCAAATTTGTGGATTTCTCCATCATTGTTGGAAATGTCACAGTTCATGCAATGGTGATCTTTGTGCATAAAAGTAAGAGGTTTTGATAGCTGTGTTTGGTGAAGTAGAACATTTGTTCTCTCCTTCGAGAAAGTAGATGGTTTTCTTGAGAGGTTTTTAGTTTGAAGATGTGCGTGTCAGGCAGATCGTGAATTGATGATTTTTTAATTTACAGGACAAGTTATACAATTTTTTTAATTTGAAGTAGTTATTAAAGTGAAATGTGCATACGTGAAAAATAAGTCTTTTCAAATGGCATTGAGCGGTCATTTTCGTTCATAGGAAGTATCAGGGATTTTAATTTGTAGGTTATAAATTGAACAGGAAGTGACGCACATCACATACTCACCTTCCTCGATGGATAGTTGAAACATTACTCAAAATGTTGTGGCCAGTTTCCAATTTGGACTGAATAAGCCAGTATAACAAAATGAAAGGAAAATTCCCTTGAAAATTCTCAGGAAGTTTTCTTTAAACAGAATAGTAAATAGTCCAGGAACTTTCCGATAAATAGGGTTAAAAATGGTGACGGTGAATTTCAAAAGGCTGTGGTAAAAGCATTTTAATATTCATATCCTAGCTACCAGTCATCAAATTTTTACAGTAGCAATTGGAAATTAGAACAATCCATAGTGGAAAATGTAAACATCCAAAAATAGTACATATTTGAACGACGTCACATGACAATTTCCCCTTTAGGGTATTTTGAGTAACCTATTTTCTGGGTTGCACCCAGTGGTAAAGTAACAGTAATGGTGCACTATTATCATTATTACTATACTTAAGAATCCCCAAAGACTAAGATGGGGCCTGTGTGTAACTTAAAAATGGACTTCCTTGAGTTGGTCATTTTGGTTGAATGTGAATTTCATTTGGACAGTTTAGGCTTCTTCCACAATATTTTGAAGCAGAATTAACAAACTTAAGTACTGAAAAAGTGAGGTTATATACCAATATTCTACCAGTAATTTCTTTCAAATCCAGTGTATAATTGTTTTGAAACTTCTTTTCCTACACAAAAGTACAAGTGAAGGTAGACATCTTGGCCATCTAGGTGACACATATAACATTAGTTGTAATGCTAAGCAGAGCTTCCCTCACACCTCACAAGTCCATTGCCGAGCTTTCCAGAAAAATCCTCTGGATAAAATTATTTTCTTTCTTCATCATGCCTCCCTATATTTAGTCCTTCTCTCCCACCCCCTCTACCTACATTTACCCCTTTTTTGCACCCATGTACTTCCTCTCTGGATCCTAGCTTCCCGGCTATTAGCCCCCATATTTCTCTCAAACTCCTATTTTCTTTTCTTCCTACCCCTGGAATGATCTAACCTCTTGGGCACAATTTGACCCTTGCTGTTGTGGTATCATTAAGCCCCATCAAACAAACAAACAGGGTTTGTTTTCACAATCAAACTGGTTATTTTTACGGACACAAGCATTGCTCACAGAAATATGACATTATAGGGGATGTAATTGTTCTCCACAAAGAGGGGGACAACATTTTTCAAACGCTCTATATTTTTGCTTTTTTCTTGCTGCCAAAAGAAATTAGGAGAGACAAGTCCCCCCCTATGCCCCTCCCATGCCCCCCCCCCCCCTCAGACAGGAATTATGTCCCTGGATGTCACACCAAGAAATAATTGTGTATTTCAAGCTGTTATAACATCTGCCACTCAATATTTTAAAGACAATCTGCAATGATATTTTCAAGATACTGACGAACAATGGGAAGGTTTAACAGTTGTACTTTATGGCGGGTTGCAGATTCCTCCAGAGGTGAGATTGGATTTAATCATAATCGATTCTAATTGTCACGGAAGCTTTACTTTAATCACTTCATTTGCAACACAATTCATTAAACATTCAGAACATATTTACAGTGGAAGAAAGTACAAGTTCATATATAATACAGGAATAGAAAATGACATACAGTATGTTGATCACAAGAAAAGGTTGAGGAAACTCTACAGAAAGTTTAGAAAACTTGTTAAACGTAAGACCCTGAGACATGACATAAATATATTAGAAACATATAACTATAAATTAGAAACGTATAACTATATATATTTATATATAGTAACAAAAAAACAAAAAAAATACAACAAAAGGGATACATATGAAGAAGAAAAAAAAGAGAGAAAATAACAAACTATTCAAACAACCGACCATACCTGAAATCCTGCCACTATCCGACCCCAACCCCAGCCCCTACCCAACCCCACTGCCTCTACCCAACCCCAGCCTCTACCCAACCCAGCCTCTACCCAACCCCAGCCCCAACTCAAGCTCCTACATGTACCCCTAAACTCTCACCCTAAGTAGAATCCTAAAACATATGCATGCGGGTGTGATAATGGGTTTAAGGTTACTGTCTATAAGTAGCTACTAAACTTGTTTTAAGACGTTTTTTGAAAAAAATGGGAGCCACTGAAGTTTTAATGAGTTATCTAGAGAATTTCAGAGTAAAGCACCAGCATAATGGATATGATGATGAGATAAGGTGAGTCTACAAAGAAGTGTATTGAGATTGTTCTTATACCTTGTACTTACAGAATGAATGCTTTTCCTAGTGGTAAAGAAATCGTCAAAACATTTTAGAAGAGTTTTTGTGTAATGTTTGAATATACGAGTGGCAATCTGAAGTTTCTTACTGTCAAAGATGTTAAGAGCGTTTAATGAAGCGAATAAAGGAGGAGTATGGCAAAGACGATGATTGTTGGTTATAAAACGCATAGCTCTTTTTTGAAGAGTAACGATTTTTTCAGGTGGGAGGGATAACTGTTTTCCTAGCAATGTTACAGTAAGAAAGAAATGGGAGTATAATGGCAATATAAATTTTAAGAAGGGCTTTCTTGCGAAGTTGATATCTTAAGCGTCAGAGTAGACCAACTCCCTTGGAAACTTTTTCACAATTAAAATCAATGTGAGTTTGCCATGTTAGATGCTTATCACTATAAACACTTAGAATGTAGCAAAAGGAGAGAAAGTTATACTTTCATTACCTAAATGAATTTACAGAGATTACTTGCAAGGGATTTATTGGGCGGGGTGAACATAACGGAACATGTCTTTTTAATGTTTAAGGATAATTTATTAACTAGGAACCAATAAGCAATTCTTTTAAATTCTTATCTTGACTACAGTACATATATTAACTGGATCTTTCCCCCGAATAGAAAAGGTTGGTATCATCTGCATATGAAATCATTGAGAGTTCGGTGGACAATCTATGGAGGTCATTAATGTAAATTATAAAAAGAATTGGTCAATATTGATCCCTGGGGTACCCCACAGTTGATTTCCACTTTATCTGAATTGTGATCATCAAGGTAAACAAATTGAATTCGGTTACTTAAGTAGTCTTTGAACCATTGATGCGGGATACCTCTTTTAATTTCTTTTATCAACTTCCAAATTTAAAGGCAGCTGTGATTGGTTGGTCACATCTAATGATCCCGCATGAATTGAAATACAATTACAAGTTTAATACCATCTGTAAAAGCAATCATCTGTATCAATATATTAATATTATTTCAATTCATGTTGATGCCTGCAGTTAAAATAGACACTTAAATTGAATTAATTTGGCAAGAATGAATTGTTGGATATTAGAGGGATTTCATCATGTGACTCTAACTCATCTGGAAGCCATTTTGCTTGGCAAGCGTCGTTGCGTTCCGTGCGTCTTCACACAGCTTAGTCACATTACACGTACAAAAAACATACTGCTTGCTAAGTTACCAGTGTAGCAAAATTTATTGATTTTATTCGTGGCAGCGATTTTACTTCGTATTTTTCTAACGTTTTATATATTCACTGGGTATGCGAAGAGTAACTTTTCCGTAAACGTCATCTGATTGTTTGTTATATGCAGACAAAGCCTACGTACCTGGCATAAAGTGCTCATTGCAAATCTTAGTGTGAACCGAGGGTTTAAAAGATGTTGCGTCGTATAGCCGAAACCCACTTCGAACATCATCAGGATCAGATGGAAATCGAGAAAACTTCTTTTACCCCGGCACACGTCTATAGTGCAACCAATGGCACAGCAAGAATCCGGCATAATTATCTTACAAAAGTCATTTTATATAACGACATGCAAGCGTTTGTTAGTCTAAATAAGTGTACAGCAAACGATCGTTCTTGCTCGACAAAATGGTGATGTGAACAAAGTCACGTGACTTCATGACGTCAGCTGAAACACCCTTATATATTCTAGTTCTGGTGTATGTACTCAACATAAGTCATGCATATATACCTTGCATTATTTTGCAAATTTCAAATTTGACCTAGGAGGAAAACGATGGTGAATGAGAAACTAGAGGTTCAATCCAGTGAAAGCTTCCATATTCATTTTTTGTAGTTTCTTTCACAAATATTTGAAACAATTGAAAATTCACAAAAAATTTCTCCCTTTTAAAGATCTCTAGATATGATATGAATGAATTGTTTTCAACATTTTCATAATAAGGTTTTCATGATATTGATAACATTTCCTATTAATTTACTATGTATGATTTATATTTTTTTGGTTACAAGTAATTTTCTTTGGTTGCAATTAGCTACATTTGAAAGCAATCTGTGTGAAAATGGAACTCAATTATGTGCATCTTAACTAGCAAAAACTTGTTAGCAAGCTCTCAATATCATAATTTAATCTTAGTTCTCTCCATCATTATGACAAAAATTGACATGAACCCTTTAATGCCTCCTATTTCTTCAGCTGTTGATCCATTCAGTACGTCATGTGTCAAACATCTTACAAGATGTCAATCATTTACCACAAATGTTACCTATTTTTATCAAGGTTTATGTGCGCGGCATTCCCTGGTGAAGAATTACTTCTGAGCAGTTTACGTCATTAGAATATTCACCCCTTATCCTTTGTACGAGAAAATATATATATATATATATATATTTAAAAACACACTTCCTTAAAGACGTTTCAAACCTATTACTTTGTGGTGCATTGTTTAATATCAACATGAATTTTATATGTAGTTTTAAAGCTTTGAAAAATGTGTATAAATTTCACCTTTGCAGCTCATCCTGTTGATATTTGTCATGAAAGAAACAAAGTATCTCTGAAAGTTTGTATGATGGAAGCTTTTTAGCAGCCTGTAGTTACAGTTAAATCCTGTTTTTAGCCATTAATCCTTACTCTACCAGCACTTTCTTGAAAACACGCTTGGGAGGCGGAGTCGAAGATGGGCCACCCAAAACGGTGATGATATCGCCATGTGGTAGAGTAAGGGTTAAGCACAGGCTGATTATTGAAGGATCCACTGTCTTCCGAGCAGCATAGTTGAGCTCATTCCGCTTCAGTGACCCCATGGGCCACCCACTGGTATCATGCTGGAGTATATTTTTGAGTTGGCACACTTGCCGCAGGTTGATTAATTTTTACTCTACCAGCACTTTTTTTTGAAAACGGTTTGGGAGACAGAGTCAAAGATGGGGCACTCAAAACGGCGATAATATTGCCATGTGGTAGCTAGAGCAAGGATTAAGGAAGTCTACTTAGATCTGGGCCTAATTGTCTGTCTGTGCCAGGATTGTCTGTCTGTGCCAGGATTGTCTGTCTGTGCCAGGATTGTCTGTCTGCCAGGATTGTCTGTCTGTGCCAGGATTGTCTGTCTGTGCCAGGATTGTCTGTCTGTGCCAGGATTGTCTGTCTGTGCCAGGATTGTCTGTCTGTGCCAGGATTGTCTGTCTGTGCCAGGATTGTCTGTCTGTGCCAGGATTGTCTGTCTGTGCCAGGATTGTGTCTGTGCTAGGATTGTCTGTCTGCCAGGATTGTCTGTCTGTGCCAGGATTGTCTGTCTGTGCCAGGATTGTCTGTCTGTGCCAGGATTGTCTGTCTGTGCCAGGATTGTCTGTCTGTGCCAGGATTGACAGCCAAATAAGCATTGATCCACAGCTTGTTAAAGCACAAACAGCACTGTGGTGAAGATTGAGATTTACTGCAATGATAAACATTTTTGTACTAACCTCAGCAAGTTGTTAAGTAGAACCCTCCAATGAGGGGGACACAATGGTGCTTATTGTTTCCAAATAATTTCATCTACCGATAACCAAAAAAAAAAAAAAATTAGTTACATTTGTTGTTGTCATTAGAATAAATACCCCATATCCTTTGTAGGAGAAAAATAAGCCATCTTCTTATGAGACATTTCCAACCTAATACATTTACGATGAAACTGTTATTAACGTGAATTGCATATATACAATTATTTATATAAATAACACCTTTGCAGCTCATCCTGTTCATTTTTGTCATGGACATATTAGAGACAAAGCATCTCAGAATATTTGTACGATTGAAGCTTTTTAGTAACCTGTGGTTACAGTTAAGTCCTGTTTTTAGCCATTAAAGGATAAGTTCAGTGGTCAAGCAAGTCTATCGCATATGAACAAGGACTTCAAAAAAAACAAAATAGTAAAGAAAGCATTCAAAAATCTTATTCCATTAAGGAGATATTAAAGTTTAAAGTTTGGTATCATTTGTATAGAAACTACTGAAATCAGACTAGTTGTGATGTCATAGTCTCAGATTCCTCAAAGTCTTTATGTATTCTATCACATTTTGTCCTGCGATTTTGAGGCTTAAAAACCATGGGATATGTCAGAAAAGTAGTAAAACTGAATCAAGGAAAGGTATTTATAATATACCACCTGAAGAAAGCTCGAGGAAAAATAATTTAAACAGTAAAAAGTTTAAATAAACTTTCTTTAAAATACATTAACAATTGCTAAGAATGTGAGGATGAGGACACCAACTTTCCATAGTAGACTTACTACACCAGTCATTTTTACACAGATAAGACAAAGCTTTAAACTTGAATATTTCCTTAACGAAATTAGATATTTGAACGTTTTTTTCACCATTTTGTTTCTTTTGAAGTCCTCTTTCACATAAGATGGACATGCTTGACCACTAAACTTATCCTTTAAGGAAGTTTAATCGGATCTGGGCCTTGTCTGTCTGTGTCAGTTATTGATATTGACAAGCAAATATGCATTGAACCACAGCTTGTAAAGCATGTAAACAACACTGTTTATTTCTTGTGGCAAAGATTGAGATTTACAGAAATTATCAATACTTTGTCACTTAACATGCCAGAATTCTAAATCTTGGGGGTACAATTGACCCCTCAAATGGGAGAGGGGGGGGGGGAGAAACCCATATGGTGCTTATTGTTATAAAATTGCTTCATATCTATCAACAACAAAAGAAAGTAGTTTGTCATATGGGAATGTTTAACCTTAAATTGCGCATAAGGAAGAAAATTGCAGAACTAGCTGTGATGTGTTACGGAAAACTAGTAATAAACTTGGGAGGAATTGAATTGTACCATTATTATGCGGGTAAGAACAAAGTCTTAAAAGTATAATCAAGGATATAGTAAACAGATATTGATTCATACAAAAAGTTGAATAAATAGCATAGTTTTTAATTTTGGGTGTCATAATCATGCAACCTAACGTTGTCTTTATTCCTCACTCATGTACTTCTTTGTTCTTGATTGTTGTTGATAATATTTCAGCCAAATGATGTATTGATTTTCATGAATACAGCTATATAATAAGAAATGTATCTCAATGTAACAAAATATTCAAGAAAACTTGCTAAAATTGGAAGAAAATCAGCCAAAATCCGACATGGGAAAACCTGACTCGCCTCTTCACAGCATGTTTACAATACACAAACAACAGGAAATCCCCTGCATACAATAGTACAGTCCATGCAGCTTGGGTGTGCTAAGATTACGTCGGAATTTAAATTGAGGGGTACATAAGCAGACGCGAAATGTATTCTCATCGCTTTCTATTTGTTGGAAAGTACAGCCCCTTTTTTGCACCAATCACATTAGATTTTATATATATGATAAATAGATATATGTTAATTGTCAGGCCATGTGAAATGAACTCCCAAATACTTTCATTCATAAGGCTTGTGACCTTGTGATTTTTCTTGCACTTTCATTGAAAAACCAACAAAAACACATTTTATAGTTTACAAAGTACAGTACTTTTTTAAGAATGATCAAATGAAAATGATCTCAAGCGATAGATAATGAATTCAAGTTCTCTATACCATTTAAAATGGAACAAAATACTCAGAGACTCTTTAGTTATGACGTTTGATTTTTTAGAGTGTTTTGCACAGTTGAGAAGATTATCACAAGCGTATGAAACAAACATTCCCATATGTTATAAAAACCTAGCATTCATTTTGAGGCTAATTATTTTACAGGACTCATAAGTAATTTTTCAATCTCTGTTACAAGGTTAAACATCTTCACAACTTTGTAAGATTAGATGTTTTTTTAGATAATGAGATTTTGTCCCTCAGTCCTCGAGTGCGAGTCTCCCCCTCCCCCCCTCCCCCCTCTTCCCTTCCCGCTCCTCCCATAGATAGATTTTACAAATGGTACAAATCCAAGGAGAAATGTCGAGAGGTAGCCTGTAGGCCCAATGGCTTCCCCCCCCCCTCTTCTCAATTCATGGTGTCTGTGCCGCCACTGTCTTCAGTCATGTATTTGTGGGGGAGGGGTGGTTGAAATATCCTGAGATATTTTTCCACAATAGACATTACCCAAGGGGAAGTTTAACTTTTATACTGTTTGCATTTTAGGTTTAGGGTCATAGATAAGAGATGAACAAGGTAGCCCTTTAAAAAGGGCCGCAGGTCGCCGAAAAATTCAATTAGTTATTACTTCCAAATAAGCTTTTGATGGCTTCAGGTTAAAACTGAAAAAAATCATGTGACAGAGATATATTTACCATCAGTTGTTGATCTCAAAGAATTTTAATCTACCCTAACAATCATCTTCCAAGATTTTTTCCGAGAATGAAGAGCAAGTGGAGGAATCTGATAATTCATCAGCCCTAGGTTTACCGTTGTGTAAATACAACTAATGCAGATCTTGTTTAAATAAATTCAAGGGTTGTACGGGATGATGATGGGGGTATTTCCAGCTCTTTCGTTAATGCAGCATTCATTGTAAGGATGAGTGGGTTAGAAGGGAGTAAAATTATCAAAAGAAGATATGAGTTTTAAGTCGAGGTGATCCCTTGATTAATTAAAGGGATGTTGTGAAATCCAAGGTGTGAGAGAATTCATACAAATTTCCAATCTCTGAATTATCTGGGATAAAGCTGAAGGAGTCTGATTTTACAGAAAAGAAACAGTTTGTCTTCCAAATTTCATTTTCTTATGTATGCTACCAAGAGGTGCTGTGGCTCAGTGGTTAAGGAGTCATGCTCGTATTCGAGAGGTACCCGCCGAGTTCGATTCCCATCTTGAGTGCTGCTTTGTGTCCTTGAGCAAGACACTTTAACTCTACTTGCTTCAGTCCACTCAGCTGTAAAATGAGTACCAGCACTGCTGGAGAGTTAATCTGCGATGGACTGGTGTCCCGTCCATGGGGAGTAATGTACTCTCATCCACTTGCGGATGGAAACCAGGGATAAGCACCGGCTTAATGAGCCTAATGGCTTGGATGGATTTAGCTTTTTATGCTACCAATTAGGAATTATGGATGGATGGGGGAGTGAGATATCTTACTATATCTCCCCCTCCCCTGTATAAAAAAAACTCCCATCTAGGGCAAGAGAAAAAAAGCAATTCTTTAAATTGTAAAAAAATGCTTGTTTAAAGCTTCCAATTCCAAGATTTGTTATAATTTGGTTACATTAGTGAGGTTGTAATTAAGTTAAAACCAGTGCGTAGATTAAGTGAAAGTATAAACGCAAATTTTTTGAGGGGCTCAACCAAACGAAGACACTTCACTTTTGGTAAAGAATTAAAATCGCTGAATTTACATACATAAGAAGAAGTTATGTTATTAATCTAGTTATTATTGAGACAATTATTAAACCTTTTCGATTGGTTAAGATATTGACACAAACACTGTCAAGTTATTCTCTAACTGCCACAGAGGTGAAGATTGCTAGTATATATTTATCAGATTTAGGGGTGTATTTGTGCCAATCAATTTTCTTTGGATAAGATTCCCTTTTTAAATGGTTAATTCATTAGTAATTTAATGGATAATGATGATGGGTTTGTCAAATTTGCTGTTCCTTCAATACTTAGACCTTGGAATTAAAATAAGGCTGCTAAATTTGTCACTATTGAGCTAACATTAAGAATTTTTGGCTCTTAGACCTCCCCAACCCGACACCCTCGATTATCTCAAAATCAGGGGTAATCCACACCATTCAACCCCGAGAGACTTCACAATTCATTGACTAGCAACCAGCTATTGTTACACTATACAACATGGGGGTAATCTATACCTTCTTAACTGGCAACATCTTCATAGTCTATTCACAGTTCACTTGTTAGCAACCAGCTACTGTTACACTGTACATATTAGGTCTTTCATTTGGGGCTCAAGCCACATACCTGCTCTTCAGTGAAGCGAATTAGATTAGTCCTTTGCTGAGTCTAAATATAAACATGCATTATATGCTTGGACTTTGTGCAAAACCTATGAATGATTGATGGATCATTCCTCCTAAAGATGGTTACTTCTTTATGATTTTTATGAAATTTTTGCTTTTTTTGCTATATTTTATTATACTTTCAAATAGATTGTCCAATTTTTTCACTGGGCATCACCTGCAGTAATAAATGCTTTTTTAATTATATTTTTATGTTCTTTCTTTCATATTTTGTATTGAAAATTATTCTTAATGGGTACGAGCAAGTTTGCTCTTGTGTTTTCTTCAACATTAAATTGTTGTGTTCTCATGATCTTAACTCAACCTAGCTCTTTTGGTGTCGTCGGTCCAGTGGAGAGAAACAAAAAAGGTAACTTACCTAACCCTTTAGTCTGATGCTCTTTTCTTTAGCAAAAAAAAAAACCAAAACAAAGGTAAAGGAAAATATTTATGACGGAATAAATTGAAACAGTTCTGATGTACGGTTTCTTCTTTTTGGAGAAATAAATGAAAAGGATGATTTTGATCCTCTTCCCAGTCTGCCTCTTCATCAGGAGACTATTGTGATTGATTGCTTTCTTGAAGGATGCACAAGTACTGGCAAAATTCAACAGATGAGAGAACAGGTTTGGCAAGAGGCCTTTTAGCTGGCCTGAAAGTACGAAGCGTATGAATGCTTGGCATCAAATCTGTAGCGTTCACGTTCTAAAACTTAAGATTTGTTTTTAAAAAGGAATATGTATGCACGAGACATTTGGTTTTATTTGAAACAGTAAAAAAAAACTAATTGAAGAATTGATTGGATGTCTTTGAAACTTCAAGCCAAAAACTTTGAAGGTACATGTGCATATTCTGAAATGGACAGCATAGACTGGGATCCTGATTTTTGTTACCTCTGATGAAGTACAAATTCATGCGAAATATATTAGGAAGCAAATTTGTATTTCGCTTGCTACTATAAAATGGCTTTACAGGTATGAAAATGAACAAATAAGAGAATTAAAATGATTTCATATCGTTTTTATTTAATAGAATGTGATGAACAGGAACATAAATTCTTCTTTTTCTAGATGTACTTGTAGATGCATAAAAAAGAAAAAAATATATTTATATATAAGATATTTGCTAATCCTTAAGGAGACATAAAGTCTGACATAATCCTTAATTCATATGGTAGAATTTAAAATAACAAATCTTCTGACCAAGTTTTATAACTCCCGAAGCAATCTAACACATGTTTTGTAATTATTAACAACTTTTATACTCTACTAAATAGTACCATGGGAGCCATCATTTTGATTTCAAAACATGCATATTATGATGTTATCAGCCCAGCAGGATGTTGGAATGCTTTTTTTATCTTTATAATCTACCACAAGTTTTCTAGTTTATGAAAGGGTCAAGGCCATTTTTGTGTACACGTGAAATTATCAAAACATGCTGTTAAAAACTTTGTGCCACATTATTTTGAAATAAAAACGTGAATCACATTTATAAAGAAATACATTATGATCCTTATGTCTCTGTTGGGGAAATTATGTCATCATGCACAATATTTTAATACAGAATTGAACAAAATGGCAACCTCCATGTGTCTTGGAGGACACATGAATAACTTGAGATAGAAATAAGATTTTGACTTGCTGTTTTTTGTAGTTGGTTAATTTTTGTATCCTCTATCATATGAAATGAGGATTGTATCAGACTTTAAGGCTACTTTTAAGGTTTATGTGCAAGGGTGGACAAAAGGTTGAAATAGGGTAATTGAAAGTAAAGACCGTGGAAAATGATTAGAGGGATTTCATCACGTGACTCCAACTCAACTGGACTCCATTTTGCAGGGCAGCAGCGTTGTTGCATTCACGCGTCTTCACACAGCTCAGTCACATCACATGTACAACAATTATACTACATGCTAACCTACCAGTACCACTTCAGCGAATTTTACTGATTGCAGTTTTTCGCTCGCTTTCGATTTTTCTTCATATTTTTCTTTAGTAACTTATATTTTCACCTGGTATACGAAAATTAACTTTAACGTTAACACCTTCTGACTGTTCGGTATACTCAGACAAAGCCTACATACCTGATATAAAGTGCTCGCTGCAAATCCTCAAATGTGTAATGCCTATTGTAGGTTGAAAGCCGTTGTGTTGTACAGCAGAAACCCACTTCGAACGTCGATCAGGATCAGATGGAAATCGAGAAAATGTCTTTTCATTCCCCCGCACACATCTATTAGTGCAACCAATGGCACAGCAAGATTTCAGCATAATTATCTTACAAAAATAATCTTATATAACAACATCATGCGTATGTAAATTTAATTAACAACGTATGTAAGTGTATAGCAGACGACAGTGGTTTTGACCGACAAAATGGCGATGTAAGCAAAGTCATGTGACCTTGTGACGTCAGCTGAAACACCCTAATAGGTCAAGACTGCAAAATATAGGGAAACTTAGAAATATGTTAGATTCATCTTTGTACTGGTGTACTAGCACATCATTACTCTACAGTAAATTACAATAATCACAATCATATAAGTGCTTCGAAATGATACAATTTGCACTTAAAGATCTAGGGAATCTCGTCTCATGAAAATTGCTTGACACCCCACCCCCGCTGGTTATTGTGCTACATACTAGTAACGTCACTTCCACCAAGGTTATTGATCGGCTTATCAGTCTCCGTGCAAATATTTAGCCCAAATCAAAGGCGATCAATTGTATTGCATATTACTGTCTCTGTTAACATGATAACTGGCATTTTAAACTCCAAAACTCTTAAGGCATCTTCAGCTTTCTTAAAAAGGTCTTCAAAATAGTTTCTTTACAATAGGCTGTTTTTTTAAAGTGGGCCATTACATTTCTAAAGGGACAAGCTGTTGATAAGCAAAGTACATTTGGGAACTGCTTTGGGGTGGTAAACTACTACTGTAAAATCTTTCGCATAGATGAGGAGGAAAGCTAATATTGTTCATCAGGATAAAAATATTTAAAAAAACTTTCACAGACAAAAGGTCATTAGTATTCATCTAACAGAGGTGTTTTTATTGAAAACAGAGCATTCATAAAGGTTTCCGAGGAAATCTAGAGTAAAGGTTTTTGCAATTAGAAGAAAAGGTCACTCAGAAATGAATTCAACTTTTAGTCAAGGCGCAGTGAATATATCGGGAGACAGCAACTTGCCTCGTGAAAGCGATGTGAAAGGGTGGAAGCAGAAAGAGGCTTGTTTCCGTCATACTAATCCTCCCTTGCTGAAAGATTCCAAAGCAGCATTATGCTATTCTTTTTAGAATAAGGAATTGGAAATTACTTCTGAAAAATTCTAAAATAGTCATTTAAGCCATAAGCGTAGTCAGTTTTACTTATATTAAAATAAATTTTGTCAAACAGTTTAAAAATCTTGAATCTTTTTCTCAAATGTGACGGATTTAGATATGCAATTCATGGATAAAAAGTTTTATTTTTTGTTATTTTTGATTATCATATTTTCTTATCAAGTTTGGTTTGAAATTGTTAACTTAGCATGTTTCAATATCAAGGTGTACTTATTAAAGAATACATATGTAAATTTGTGACATCACATGAGGAACTCTGATGCACTTTTTATCTGTTATTGTAAATCCTTTATTCCTTCTATTGGAAGACTATTGTTTTTCCATGATTAGAAATTGTTGCTACTTTGCTATATTTACGTGGTTGGTGCCACGTACGTCATATCCGGGAGCTGACGTCATTTGCTGGAGTGAAAATAAAGCTCTGCGTGTTATACGAATGGCAAGTCCGTGTGTATCTGCATGTAATATACAAAGTCAGACAAAATTTGTACGATTACCAGTTGTTAATTAGACTCCTGACCATTTTTAATTCTTAGATGCTTTGTTAGATGATTGTGCAGTGAAGTATAACAATTAATTGAGGTTTATATCGATTTTACGGACGATCAGACATTGTACGTGCTACTGATACACCTGCTGGGTATTTCAAAGCATGCTTGTTGAACACGCATTGTTGAAATTTGGATTGATTGTGGAAATTAAGATTCTGAATCGATCATCATACATTGTCTCAAAGGATTGGAGATTAATATCGATCAGTCAATTTTGTGAAAAATAATTACAAATTTCCGGGCCTATCATGGTGACGTATGGCATATAAACAAACATAGCTGATTGCTTTGTTTTCACTCCAATGCGCGTGGTTACTATGCGGTCGGATGACCTCAGTTCACGAAGTTCCTGGATATCCAACCAAGTGAATTCTCTCGAGCACAAAATCACTTCCAATATGGCGATTCTCTTTTTGAATATGAGAAGAAGGGTTGAATGTTGTTGTTCAACTTGCATTTGGTACAGCCAATCACAAAGACATAAATGTCAATTACCCTTGTGACATCACTTAATACTACAAATACTAAAGAATCTCCAATCTTTTAGGAAATTTCTAAAACATTTTCTGGACATTAATGTCCTGAAATCATAACTAGGTAGTATCAAGTACAGCACAACAGAATTTTCCTAGGTGTCCGGAGGCCTATCAGAGATGATCGTCAAAGACAAAGATAAAATGTTTTAAATAGCTCAGTTCGTAATGTATATAAACACTTAAAGGTCATGAAACATTTCTACTTCTTCAATGAAAGTGCTGGCGTTTGAAGTTCATTCACTTTAAAAGTACTCTACACTTCACCTCGCATTTCGCCGAAGTGAGGTCAGATACCGTGGAGTATTTTGATAGGGTTTTCCTGAAATGAATAACGAATCATGGGTCACCTCAAGGAGTTGTACTTGATCATTTTCTCTGCGGCTTTTCATTTCACGACTTGAAACCATGCACTGATAGGAAAGTTTGTAAGCAGGCTAGTGAATGAAATGTGGCCCCAGTGGTGATGAATTGGGAAAAGTGTCAACTTTGGTTTAGAGCAAACTATATACGATGTGTAAGCCTTCTGTTGTAATGTTCATTAAAGGGATTGACACTTGGAGAAAATAAGAAAGATTTGCATCACGATTTATTACAAAAGATGGGAGGTTGCAATTTGATATTGTTTTGATTTTCCAGGCATACTGGAATAGGTCTTCCATGTTTGATTTTTTTATCAAATGTCTTTCAGTAATCAGTCTCAGTAGTTTAAAGAATTTTGTCAATTTTTTTAAAATAATGACCCGATTTGTGGTGTCACTAAAGTGAGGTCACGGCCCTTTCCAGGGGCCCCTGTCTTACTCAGTGCATCATATGAGGCAGTCAGGACTGTTGGTGTAATAACACTTTCCAATTATTTGATACAATTTCTAAATCACTTGTCAGTTTCTGTCGAGAAAAAGACTTTAAATAGATCAAACAATTTAAAGGTTATAACAAGCTTTAATTGTGTCTACATTAATAGACCCGTTATCATCAATAAACAAATTGCAAGAGGGAAGAAGCAAACAGGTTCATTTAGCACTGAGCTGTTTACATGTCTTTTACCACAATCCCTGCAGCTGTATTTAAAAAAGAACAAAATGTGAAACAAGAGCCTCAGAATTGTTGAATTTGCAAGTGAAATGAGGATTGTACTTCCTGCATAGATTGTTGAAAGAGACTCGTAACTAAACGGTCGTATAATTCAAATCCAAATCCTTTTGCAGCGTTGCTGCATATCGGAGCACACCTGACTAATTGACCATACAACAGATTGAGTCAAACGTTCAAAACGGGCATAAATTTGCCACGCATTATGCAGTTTGCAGATCAGCGATAAGGTCTTTGTAGCTCAAGTGTTTATTTCTGCCGTACATGTTTATCACTTTCTTGAAGGATCTGAATATTCGATGGCAGTAATGGTAGGACTCAGTTGAGCTGCAAGAGGTTAGCAGACCTCATATGAGAAGCAGTCAGAATGTTGAAAACTCGAGGGCACTTCATGCTAACAGTGGCAGGCGCATATCCAGGGGGAGATGGGGCGGTCCCCCTCCCCCCCAAAAAACAAAAATATATATATGTATATATATAATAATACAAATTAAAAATATATGATATATATATATAATATATAATGATAAATACAATAATGATAATAATCATCGACGTCATCGACATCATCATCATCATCATCATCATCATCATCATCATCATCATCATCATCATCATCATCATCATCATCATCATCATCATCATCATCATCATCATCATCATCATCATCATCATCATCATCATCATCATCATCCATCATCATCATCCATCATCATCATCATCATCATTCCAAAAAAAACAACTTCATACTTCAGATGAGTAGTCGTTGACAGTGGTGATCGAATATAATTTTATATGTTTTTAGACATTTTACGGCACCTCTAGTCCTCCAAAGTGTATAGCTTTCCTTGGGTGGGCCCCTAGACCCCACGCCAAATGCACAAAGCATATATAGCTGGCAGATCCACCCCAAATTTTTTTAAAATGAAAACCTGGCTACGCCGTTGAAAAGTGGTAAGGGTGTGCAGCTCGAAAACCATACCTGCAGTATGACAGATTTTTTAGTACCTGCAGTATGAAAATATATGATTATTTATAATACAATCAGGGGCGTAGCGACCAGGGCGAAGTCGGGGTGTCACACCCCCTATCTCAATTTTTGTCAGGAAAATTGTGACTTTGTTGGGAAATTTTCACCGATCTTTCCTAACGAGATGGACAATCGGAGATGAAAGCCATGCCAAAAAAAAATAAAAAATTGTTATGTTGGTGAAATTTGAACTTTGTAATGATTTATAATCTTAAAAACGAAACTTCATCGACCCATGTTCATCGCTAATTAATACACATTTAAATTTCTTCTAAATTTACAGAAGAAAAAATATTCACATGATTAAACACACACACGCACACACATCAATCAGGGAGTTGGAATATATTCTTACTCCCTGCATCAACCAACTCCTTGTATGTACAATACTGCAGATCGTGTTTTTAACTTGTTGAATTGAATCACAATTGAAACTATTGTTTCAACCAGTGAGGCGACTAATAAGAGATCAGATGACACCCCCATTCCCCATCCCTTATAACCATGGCAACTTGTGGCTGCTGCAAGTTGGCAGGTAGAACATTTATCTTTTCATGAATTACGTAAATTTTGTTTATTCGAATGGTATAATCATATTACCCTGGTTGTAAAAATTGCGAGAGAGCAAGTTTTGTTATGGTCAGCATGGAGAAAAAGCACAAAAAACTTGTCAGAACTATGTTAAAATGTGGACTGTGTAACCGACAATCTGATGATGATTATCGGAAAAACCATAATGTAAAATATCATAAAGATCTATTTTCAAAAGGAATGCATATACCATTTGAAACTGTCAATGCCCTAGTTAATCTGTTTGTGGCAGCCGCAGCTGCATCAGTCGTATTTTATGTATATGAAGAATTATTTTCAAGTAGTTGTCAGTTTTGTAAAAGTCGGATACACCTCTCTTGCATATCGTTGAAAATAAGCTGTAGAATATCTGATTATGGGTTGATGGGGACCCTGGCAAAGCTAGAGATAGGGGTCTCTTATATCTTAAGTGTGGGGTTCTTTCATTAATTTGATATTAAATTTGGAATGGAAAATTGGGCATTTTATTTCTTTCCTCCATTGTCGAAAACTTGTACTTTAAAGATTGTTGATTTTTGTAAATAGTACCTACACATTTAAAGGGACCTGTTTGTTTGGGGCTTTCATCAATATAAGGTTGAATTTTAACTTTTCAAGGACCACAGGCTTACAATTTCCTTGGCATAAATTCAGAAAATTATACTCAAAATTATACTTGAATTTTTGCGACATGGGGCAGTTGCACCCTTCATCAGGCTCTGACAGGGGCACATGAGCCTAGCAACAATTCTATATCTTGTTGATTTTTGTTACCTATTTTAATTTTATCGAATTAATCACAAGTGTCCAGGTTTTTATGCAAAATAGTTTGTGCAACTTACTAACAAGTTGAATGATGCCTGTTGAATGTTGAGTCACATACAGACATGAAAAATTAATTATCAGACATAAAGGCAAGTTACTTAACTCAGAGTGGTGATCTATTATGAATGTCGGGAATGAGGTTGTTATTATTTAATTAGGATTTTCATACACGAATGGCTTACATCATCAATTGTGAACAAGATGACTGATTGATACAAGATAAAGTCAACAAGAATGTTTGTAGAGATAACCCACGCCAGTAATACGAAGTAAAATATTTGTGGGTCAATAGTGATAAGAAAAACAATAAAAAATGTATTTTGTGTTTTTCTTTTTCTGTAGTTCTTAACAAATGGTACCTAAATGAATGCCGGTGTTTCAGTTTTAAAATAAAAAGTCGCCATGAAAAATGGAAACATAAAGGCGCCTAAATAGTCAAGTTTCCATGCTGTTTTAGGGTGATGTAAATCTTGTGTTGATTTGAGATAAAATATCAGCCATAAAATGTCTAAAATCGCAGAGCTTTGGGCCCTAAGGCGGCCCCTAGACCCCACACCATCATGCCTATGATGTCAAAGATTTTGCCGGGAAATATTCCTTCACACACCACCCCTAAGAAAATAACACATTCTTAGCTACGCCCCGCAATACAATACAATATCAATTTTGATATCTGCAGTATCGTGTATTCAACGAAAATATGGTAAAAACGGACCGGTAGTACAAAATCAAAACAGCATTTTTTGGGACCTGCACTTTGAAAATGATGAAAGAAGACACCTATATATTACCTCACATCCCTCCCCCCCCCCCTCCTCTCCTGGGTTGAAAAGCTATTGAAAAACATGAACATAGCATCAAACCCCACCAAACATCATACACCACAAGAGTAACACAAAAATGTGAATATTCAAACAAATTTTGGAAAAGCTGTAAAGTGGCTAACTTTTAATGGATTTTGATGATTTTTTTTGCTTTCTTTATGTTTGTTAGTGGATTTTAAATCAGTTTAAATAACGTTGTCCCTTCCTGTCCATATATACCTTTAAGAACATACTCTGCTGTAAAATGGTATAGAATTGATGAGATTTATAATCCAATTTTGCCGGGAGCTGACATATACACAAGCTTTCAGTAATATTTGAAGGTCTGGTCTCTAGCTAAACTATGTTATTTATTGCTCATTAACTTCCTCGTAGTCTTATGAATATAGATTGAAATCACTGTATATACCATATTCGACGTAGCAAGCGCTCCTCTTCTAATAAGCATGAACCCAACATTTTTTGACTGATAACATATCCCAACATAAATAAATAATTAATTCTGTTTTGTATGTATTTTTGTTTAATACCTTTTTTGTACGCTGTCTCAATTAGACTTGTTGATACGGATAGAACAAATTCATTCATGGTAACTACTTATGAATAGGGCTCTTTCCCCTTGTTTCACCAAATTTGCACTGTATTAGATTCAGAGCATGGGCACTTATTAGGAAAATAGATTAGCGTCTAAAACTGGTGCCCCAGGTTGCTTGTTTCATCAAATACGGTATTAAGAAAAGACTGAAATGAAGTTGGATCAAATTAAATATATCAAAAGCAAGAAAGAGTATTAAGCCAATTAGGAAACACAAAAGCAGCTCAAAATACACACTTGTCATTGATTAATTTCATCTGCTCAGACCCAGAGAAAAGTTCAAGATTATAGAGTCAATTTTGAATTGCACTTCCTATCAGAAAGAATGTATACCCACCAGGCCTGATACCCACCGTGGTCCCGCCGTATTGACCAGCGAGAAAGAATTCTTCCTATCACTCTTTCAAGGCCCGACGTGACAATGTATTATCCTGTGGGATGTGTTGGATCGGATGACAGTTTTTTTTTTTCAGTTTTTTTTTCACGCCAAATGAAGTTGAAGTTCATGAAGTGAAAACATCTCTCAAATTGCCCCTTTTATCAGAGGATTAAAGCGTTTTTAATTTGTCAAGGGAATTTCGTGACAGTTGCGAAAGATTGAAAAGTGTTAGAGGTGTTAAGTGTTGTTTATTACAATAGTTCAGATTGTTTCTTTGGGGTTTTAGGGTGGGGTCATGAAGCAAAACGTCAGCTAAAATGCTTTGAATAGAATACAAACACTGCATTTGACGTAATGGAAATAGGATTTTACTACTTTTTATTGCCTAATTTTCTTCATAATAAACGCCATGTACAGGGTTGCCATGAGCCAATGCGTGTCTGGGGAATTGGGCCCTTTTGTTAGTTGATTACAATGTTGTTCAAAGCATTCATTTTGACAGCTAGAGGATTTTGAAAGCAGGACCACAATCAATTAGCAATTAGCAATTTTAGAAGAATGTGTAGACTATATTTAAGAATTGTAAAACAACATTTTTCCCATACATATATATATATATATATATATATATATATATATATATATATATATATATATATATATATATATATATATATATATATATATATATATATATATATATATATATATATATATATATATATATATAGATAGGTAGGTGCCTTTTTTCCCATCATTTTTGTAGTGCAGGTCCCAAAAATGAGGTTTTACTTTGTTAATTTTGTACTGTTGGTCCATTTTGTACTGCTGGTCCATTTTGTACTGCTAGTCCATTTTGTACTGCTAGTCCATTTTGTACTGCTAGTCCATTTTGTACTGCTGGTCCATTTTGCACTGCTGGTCCATTTTGCACTGCTGGTCCATTTTGTACTGCTGGTCCATTTTGTACTGCTGGTCCATTTTGTACTGCTGGTCCATTTTGTACTGCTAGTCCATTTTGTACTGCTGGTCCATTTTGTACTGCTGGTCCATTTTGTACTGCTGGTCCATTCTGTACTGCTGGTCCATTTTGTACTGCTGGTCCATTTTGTACTGCTGGTCCATTTTGTACTGCTGGTCCATTTTGTACTGATGGTCCATTTTGTTTTGCTGGTCCATTTTGTACTGCTGGTCCATTTTGTACTGCTGGTCCATTTTGTAGTGCTGGTCCATTTTGTACTGCTGGTCCATTTTTACAATAGTTTCATTGAATACTCATACTGCAGGTATTAAAATTGACTTCTCTCATACTGCAGGTATTAAAATTGTATAATTTCATACCGCAGTTACCAAATACTCTGTCATACTGCAGGTTTGTTTTTTGGTTGGTGGAGTGCACACCCCTACCAGTTTTAGTATGAAGGGCCCACCCAGTGGTGGCACCATGATTTTGGTTATGGGGGGCAAATTTGTTCATTGGGAAGGGGAGGGTGCAAAATCATATAAATCGGACAAAATATGTCACTTTACAAACTTTTCTGGGTGAAAGTGGGGGAAAATGCCTCCCATAGCATTGCCACTGTTCCCACCCTACCCCCAACTTGATCCCTCGTTAAAAACACACAAACTGAAATCTATATGCCTCCACATCAGAGATGATGACTGGCCTTATATATGCTGTAGATGGATACTCTTTCAGTTTTACCCCTATTTCCTATGGGGGTAACTCCAAAATGTTTAAAGTGAAAATTTGATCGAAACATTTATACAATATTATATCAAAATCCCACATAAACAAGGAATTCTTCAAACATAGTTTTGTCTTTAAAGAAATATTCCCATGGATTTTCATTTTTTTCTTATATGATAAAGAAAATTTAAAGGAACAAAAGTAGTGAAAAAACTATGTTGATATCTTATTCCATTTAGAAGTTATAACAATTAAAGAGTAGAAAAATGTTTTTTGGTTCAATATAGAGACAGGGTGGAATAGATAATTTACAAGAAAACATTTTTGTTTCTTGGTGTATATCACATTTGCAATGAGAAAAATATCCAAATCATTTTTAAAGAAATACAAAAGACGTTTTGTTGAAATTGTCTCTATGACATCACAGATGTTGCCAATCAGTCACGTTTGTCCAAATTCAAAAATACTTTAAAATTTCATAACTTCTTAATGGAATAAGATGTTAACATAGTTTTTTCACCACTTTGTTTCTAAAAACAATTCTTTATCATATATAAAAAAAATGAAAATCAATGGGAATATTCCTTTAATTGTTATAACTTCTAAACAGAATAAGATATTAAGATAGTTTTGTCACCACTTTGTTTCTAAAATTTGTCTCTATCATATATGGAAATATGAAAATCCATGGGAATATTCCTTTAAGGTTAGCTTCAGACTACTCTTGTAATCGATAGTCTGTCAAATTTATGCCATGGGGGAATTTTAAGTTGAGTCAAGTGAACTGAATATTATATAAGTATATGTCCTTTCAAACTCTTTATATGTGTTTTGATCAAAGTTGAAATTCTTAGCATAAAATAGAAAAAGAATAGAAATTGTCAAAAACTTAAGAAGATTTACATATATATTTAAGATATGCAATATCCCTTTGAAATGTGTTTCACAATATTACAAAAGCAAAATAGTTAGCAGGGGAAAGTGTTCCTTACAGAGTTTCTGATATCTAGTGGCATTCATCACACCCTGTGGCTAGAAGGGACTTGACCCCCTTGTAGAAGCTTAAAACATATGATAGAAAGTTGTTTTCTAAAAATTGTTTTTTTTTTTTCCCTTATTCATTCTTCAGTTTGTAGAAGAAAATAATTTCATTAGCTGAATAGCGCTCTATATTCTTTGGTTTTAATTTTTTGCTACAATAATTTGAGAGGCGGTCATGCTGTATTTGATGAAAGAGGCTCTCAGTCTTTTTTGCTAACCCTTACAGAAATATTAGCTTGCAATAAGCTTGCAGACCACTTTTGACAAGCTAACAATTTTTATTTTGTGCAAACTTGCAGCAAGCATGCTGCAAGCTAGTATTTGGAACAACTTAGCTTGCACAATCTAGCAAAAACTATCTGCAAGCTAGCCAAACTTTGCAAGCTTGCACAAGCTAACAAATATTTTATGCTTGCTTGCACAAGCTTATGTTAGCTTAATTTTTGTTCCAAATACTAGCTTGCAGCATGCAAGCTTGCAGTGTGCTTGAGCAAGCTTGCAGTATGCTTGCGCAAGCTTGTAGCTTGCTTGCGTAAGCTACAAATTGTTAGCTTGTCACAAGCGTGCTTCAAGCTAAAATTTCTGTAAAGGAAGTCAAGGGAATTTTGAAATAACACAGGTCTGATTGTTGATTTTCATGTCGCTGAAAAATTACTTATTTATTCATGAGAAATAATCATGTTTGATTTGAACCATCCATATCAAAGGTTTTCAGTGCTATCTGTGTGCATGAAAAGTGTGTTCAAATATTCTTGAGACTCAAGAAAAACACTCCCTCACGTTTCTGCTGCCAGCTCCTTTAGGAAGTTTAAACCTTGGTATTAACCTGTCTGAGCTAGATGATTGACAGCTTTTTCAACCAATCACTGCCAAAATCTGCATAACTAAGTGGGGCAAACATCCTGCATGATACTGGTACAGTACAACTAGCTAGCGGCACGCACTCATGTAGTCCATGCAGTTTACTGTACAAAACAAATTTCTGCACACACAGACTGAGTGACGGCAAAACGGTGAACAAAAATTGCGCCTACAGGCCCGCTACAGGCTTTGTAAATCTGATTGCTCTTACCCAGAACAGCAAATTGAATTTTGTTTACCCCTTTTGCTAAAACTCTAAAGATCCTGTGAAGTGACATTAATGGATCAAAGCTTGCAGCAGTCCTCACGAACAGCTAAATGTCAATGCATTGGTATTGCAGGTTTGAGGTTTGTTTGCCTTCACCTAGTAACCGAATTGCTATGGTGGGTGTGGCTTATTTTGTAGCTCAGAAACATTCACTATTACCCTAATCCTTAACCAATCAACAGGTGCATGGGGTGATGATGATATCAAAGTCATCAATCGCTGATCAATGTGGTGTACAAAATATTATGAATTGCATAGAGATCTTAATTGGCCTCAGCAAAGCTTCAACTCGCTATGTTATAATTCTTGAACTTTAAACAGCCAAAACAATCTTTTTAAGAAGCTTAAAGGAAAGGTATCGTTCCATAAATAAATTCAGAAGTGAATGCCGCCGTGCTGGTTACTTCACTTCTGGTTTTCAATTTTCCTTATTGGTTGCGAGAAATCTGTGATACTATCGATGACATTACAGATTTATCTGGTGATCAATAGGGAAAATTGAAAACCGGAAGCGACGTTAGCAGTGCAGCGGTGTTTACTTCTGGCTTTAGTTGTGGGACAATACATTTCCTTTAAATAACTTTTCATGCTCTTCGGAATTTGTCAAGTCTGCACACTTGAGTAAATTTGTATTTATAGGAATTCTGTGAGTTGAGTGCATGAGTTTCATTTTCAAAGCAGTATGCATGGACGGATTTGCCTACTGAAATTGGGGAGGGGGGGGGGGGCAAAGTCAAAAGTGGGGGTGAAATCACATTAAGATGCAAAAAAATCAAAATGTACAAATTTGGAGGAAAAAAGTATGGAGTGGCAAGTGCCCCCCTTGTCCCCACCCCCACCCCTCAAATTCCGCCTATGGCAGTATTATACACATATCAAATTCAAAATTGTCATCATCATTCACACATGGAAGCTATAACACATATTCTTTTTTGTTTCTTTCTTTGTACAGATAAATGATGCAATGGGTAGCACTTTTCCATGGATTTATTTTGTCAGTCTTATTATTATTGGGTCTTTCTTTGTTCTTAACCTTGTTCTTGGTGTTTTAAGTGGGTGAGTATTTTTTCTTAATTGTTTCATTGTTCTTGTTAAGTGATTTTATGACTGCTGTAATGCATCCAATGTCACAGAGACCCCCTCCCCCCCCCCTATTCTCTTTTCTGAAATATTAATGTCACCACTTCTTTAATTAATACTTTCTGTGAAATAATGCTTTTTAACATTGCACACCCCTCCCTCTCCATCTCATATATGAAAAGTATTATAATGTGCTACTCTTACATGAAACAAGATTCTTTTTCTTTTTTTTTAAGAAAAAATATTCTGATGATTTGAAATACTTTTAAGGTTAGTTTGTTACTGAAGTATGTTTCAGGTTATGCAGATCATTCCAAATATTTTTTAAACTTCAAATTAAAAGTTAATTAAAACCACATTCAGACCTCCGTTTCTCCACTTCCAACTACCTCAGTAAGACCTGGCAAGACTCCTGGAATCTGGAGACAAGTAACAAACTTCACACCATCAAACCCAAAGTCAAGATCTACATCCCCCTGCACAGTCGCAACCACAGGGAGGATGTTGTTTTCACCCGCATCTGCCTTTCTCACCCACTCTCACCTACTTTCCGGCTCCCCTGCTCCTCTCTGCCCTACATGCAGCACCGATCTCTCGGTCAAGCATATCCTCTTAACCTGTCCCATATACCTGAACGCCAGATCACACCTCTCCCCTTCCATCGCCATTTCCAATCTTTTCAAGTACAATCCTACCTCCCAACTTCATTACCTTTCTCTGCAACAGAAATTTATTCCACCTGATCTAAACCTCCCTTCTCTGCCTTACCTTCCTCATCTTCCTTTTATTACCTTACTTCTCTCCCTCCTTCCCTCTATCCCTCCTCTCTTTCCTCTCTGTCCTAACTGAAGCACCTTAGTTTTTAACACACTCTTGGCACATTTGACTCCTGACTGTCCAGGTGCCGTTTAGCAAACCAAACCGTCATTGAAAAATGGAAAGTTATCTCATTATTGTGAAATGGTTCTATCCGAAATACATGTTTGACCCGAGTCAACATTAAGTTTCAAGTTATACACAGCATACATGGAATAGGATGCAAAATAGAGTGCAAAGCACAAAATCAAATTTGCGTACCAAAGTACGTATGATTAGAAAAAGCATGTTAAGATACAAAAACTCACTGTAAAAAAGATCATACAAAATTGAAAAAATGTTGAAACAGTTTTGGGGAAACTATACTGCACACTGCAAGGAGTAAAGTGTAGCTAATAAGGTTGTGACCATATTCTTCATATAAGACTTTGTACTGTCTTGCAAAGTCCTGATTCTTTAAAATACTTTATGTGTGTGTGTTTTTTTTATGAGTTCTATAAAAAGTATTTTGTTTCACTTCTTTTTTAAGAATGTCGTGTTGTTCTCATTTTGAATGAGGTTAGATACAAGAGCCCTTAATCATGCTTAAAAATCAAGAACAGAAATAGTTTTCAAGATTGCCAATGCTTCCTGATCCTCCTGAGATTTTGCTGTCCTATTATTTTGTTTCTGCCAGACCTTACCAGATCGGCTCCTTGAGAAACTGCAGACTTCTCGCAATCTATTTTTTTATTTTTTTGTGGAGCACACCACCTTTTAGAGGATCTCCTCTGAATATGGTGCCAAATTAGCGTGGGTTTTAATGACTAAAGAACAAAGTTAGAAACTGGCACACATGAAGAAACACTTTGATGTCGAAAGTGATACGGGAATGTAGAGGATTTTGCTTAAGAGTGGAACAAAATTGCATGCTGACATAAAAAAGATGTCAAAAGCTTTGATTTTTCTGAAGGTTGCAAGACACAACTAACCTCTTTTTAATTCAGAGGTGGTTGAAAAAACAGTTTAAAAATGATTGAAAATTCTTTACTTTACTTAAATTTTTATTTTTTAAAATGTTTGGGGCAAGTGCCTATTTTTGTGTTGAACCACTCATTTACATTAAGAACATGTGTTCTTTTATGTTGATTAAATTTCTTGTTAAAGGATTAATTCGGGGGTCAAGCAAGTCTACCTTATATGAAAGAGAATTATAAAAGAAAGAAAATGGTGAACAAACTGTTCAAAAGGCTTATTCCATTAAGGACATATTTAGATTTAAATCTGTCTGATCTTTGTAGAAATGACTGGTGTAGTAAGTCTAGTATGGAAGGTCTGCATCCTTATCCTCACACTCTTAACAATTGTTAATGTATTTTGAAGAAAATATATTTAACTTTTTTCCTATTTCAATTATTTTCCCTCAAACTTTCTTCAGGTCGTAGATTATAAATACTCTAACAAGATCAGTTTTGCATCTTTCCTGACATAAATCGCACACCAAAATATGATAGAATATATAAAGACTGAGGAATTTGAGACAGGGACATCTCTAACTAGTCTAATTTCAGTAGTTTCTACACAAAAGATAACAAACTCTAAACTTAAATATCTCTTTCATGTAAGATGGACATGCTTGACCCCTGAACTAATCCTTTAACATCATTTGAAGCTTTATTTGGCAAAACCTGTGGGTTTTCAGGTTTCATTCTTCTTTAAGGATAGTAGTAGTATGGTAGTACATAATGTTTATCTTACTTGATCACTTGATAGTTTTTTTTGTATACAAGTGGCTGACTTCAGACTAGCAGTGACATCCCCTACATTACTTATAAATATTTCAGTTGATTTCTAAAATAGAATTGAGGGGAAATCGTTGCAATGTTTCATGATCAGAAGAGATTTTATTTATTTATCAAATTGAAATACTTCATTAATAATTTTCATGAAGGTGCATAAATAATTATAGAGAAAGAAACTGACTTTGTGAAATCATTTCTTTCAGTATAAACTTGCAACAGCTTTGTCACTTAATAACCAATCCAGGAGGCATAGGCAGGATTTTGAGTAGCAGGAGGGGTCACTCCCCCATCCACACTTTTTTTCAGAATTGATATCTTTCGTGTAATTTTGTTTGTATCTCAGCCTAATTTTGTGATCCCCCACCTTTGGCTTTGCCCCCCCCCCTCTCCCCCTCCACAATTTTGGTAGGTAAATCCCGCCTATGCCAGGAGGGGCAAAAATATAGTAACTCTAAATTCTGACATTCAAATTGACTAAGTGTTATTAAACGAAAACTGTATTTCTACTTCATGATCCTGAGTTTTCTTGTTTTTTTCCTGTTTTTTTTCCTTCTGAATTGTGATCTGAACTTTTTTGAGTTTCAAAAAAGCTCGTCAACCAATTTTGGACCCATTGTACTTTAAATTTAACACACATTTCTTATCAATTTTCCAATTCAATTTTTTCCTTAAAGAACAAAATTTTCAGCTACCACAAGTTTTTTTCTTCTTTCTTTTCTTATTGTCATCTATCAGACAAGATGGACTGACCTTTAAAGTAATCCTTTCATGTTTCATTCATCAAAGCAAGAAATCCTTTCAAGGAAAAATAATTTATTTTATATCACCTTTTTGTGATTATCTTATTTTATGAGGCCCAACGTCAGGACGATCGTCAGAATTGCATCAAACATTATCTCTTGACGTTTTTATCTACTTATTATTCCCAGTCAATTATTTTGCTTTTCAGAGAATTTTCAAAAGAGAGAGAAAAAGCCAAAAACAGAGGGGCTTTCCAGAAATTAAGAGAGAAACAGCAGATTGAAGAAGACCTGAGGGGGTACTTAGACTGGATCTGTCAAGCAGGTGAATAAAATAGTTCCTTGTCATACATTTCATTTTCTTTTTCAAATTTTGTTGTGCATGAGTAATATTTCTCAAAAGAAAAACAAAACATGATGAGAAAATTTTGGGTGCATGTCACCTAGAAAGTCCTGATTTGTTTACCTCCTAAATGAAATATTAGGAATTATTGGGTGATCAGTGTATGATTTCGAGGTAGTAGTATATCTATGAAATTTTGTAGTGGTGGTATGACATAAAAATGCCTTTAAAAAAAAATATATTGTAAAACTTGGCAGGACTTATTTACGAGTGTGGCGAGTACCACAGTATATTAGGATATTTCTACTCGCCTCAACAAGTGCTGGCTGCACCTCCAAGGGTCCAGATAACATCCCCTACCAGTTCCTGAAACACCTCCCTGACAAGGCCACCACTAACCTACTTACCATCCTCAATCACATTTGGTCCTCACACTTCTTTCCCCATCTGGAGGACAGCTATCATCACCCCTGTCTCCAAACCGGGGAAGGACATTACTGACCCTTCCAGCTACAGGCCCATCACCCTCACCTGTTGTCTGTGTAAAATTATGGAAAGGATCATTAACCAAAGACTAAACTGGTTCCTTAAAACCAACAGAATCCCCTCTCTCCTCACCAAAGCGCTTTCCGGAATATCACAATACCCTGGACCAGTTAATTACGCTCGACACCACTATCCGGGAATTGTTTGCAAAAAACGAACACCTCACTGCCATCTTTTTTGACCTCAAGAAAGCTTTTGACACACTTGGAAATACGGCATTACCCGCAAACTTCACACCATTGGCCTCAGAAGCTACCTCCCCATCTTTATTCAAAACTTCTTCTCACCCAGGCAGTTCTAAGTTTGTATTGGCCACACCCTCTCCAACCCCTACCTCCAAGAAAAGGGTGTCCCCAAAGCAGCATTCTTTCCCCCACTCTCTTTAACCTGAGCATTAGCGACATTGTGGACAACCGTGGCCCCAACATCAAATGTGCCCTCTACGTGTACAACTTCACCATCTTCTACTCCTCCCCAAGCTTTCCTCTTGTCGAAAATAGGCTCCAACTCAACCTCAACTGGCTGCAAGACTGGTGCAACAATAACAGTTTTAAATTCTCTAAAGACAAGACAAGTCTGCATGTACTTCTGTCATTTCAACAACCTCCACCCCATTCCGAACCTCGTGCTCAAATGGCAATGGCATCCCTAAAGTTGACCACACTAAGTTCCTGGGTTTAATCAATCCTAGACCCCAAGCTCTCCTACAAACAACACATCACTAACCTGAAACAGAAATGCAACAGCACCCTCAACATTCTCCGCCTCCTCTCCAACACCACTTCGGGTGCAAACCTCCATGCTCTCCTCAAAATCTTCAGGCTCACCATTCGTGCCAAGCTTGACTACGGCAATATTGTCTACTGTGCCGCTCACAACTCTTACCTCAACCACATCAACACCATCCAAAATGATTCCCTCTGGCTTTGTCTGGGTGCCTACAGGACCTCCATCATCAGCCCTCACATTGAAGCCAACTAACCCCCCTTTCTGCTAAGGTGTAGAAAGCTTAGCCTCTCCTACACTTTTAGAGCCCTCACCAACACCCAAAACCCTGTTTACAACCTCATTAGGTACCCAAATTTCTCCACCCTCTTTGATAGGACTAAAACCCTATCCCCTCCCTTCAGCTTACGCATCAAACCAGACCTCTACCATCTCGGCATCAAGCCTGCCACTCTTGGCACCTTCTCCTGTCCCACTTTTCCTCCATGGGCCACCCCCCTCCTATCCACCTGGGACTCTACACTCATCACAAAACCCAAACCCACCTTAACCTCTTCATCAACCTCTACAACGAAATCAAAGACCAACTCACAAACTACATCTCTATCTATACTGATGGCTCCAAGGAAGGAGACAAGACAGCTGCTGCCATCATCCAAGACATCACCTTCAGTAGCAGGCTTTCCAACCACTCGTCCATTTCTCTACCAAGGCCATCCTCCTCGCCCTCAACTGAGTTCTCACTCAGCCACTTTGCCATCTTCTCCGACTCCCAAGGCTGTCCTTACTTCTTTACTTAATCTTAAATGGGATAACCCCACATCCTATCTCCTCCTCCGTAAACTCCTCCCCCACCCCCTCCCCTCTGCAGGAAAGGTATTCTTTTCTTCTGGATACCCAGCCATGTTGTCATCCCTGGCAATGACAGAGCTGATGCAGCCGCTAAGCGTGCTCTCACCCTCCCCTATACTCCCTTTCCCTAAACCCTTTCTGACATCAAGCCGCTTATCGCTTCCCTTGTTTGTGATCGCTGGCAAATCTCATGGGACTCCCAAATTGATAACAAACTCCACGTCATCCAGACCACCATTCCGATCAAACCCACCATCCACAATCTCTCCCCCGTGCCGACAACGTCCACATTACCCACCTTAGAATAGGTCACACCCACCTCATTCACTCCCACCTCGTTAAAGGCTCCCCCACCCCTATGCAACAATTGCCATTGCACCCTCACAGTCCACCACGTCCTCCTTGCTTGCCTCCTGTCCAACCTTCCCAGAGCTTTCCTCACATCCCATAACTCAATTGCCGAGCTCTTCCAGAAAAACCCTCTTGATGAAATTATCTCCTTCCTTCATCATGCTTCCCTCTACAACCATATTTTGTCCTCCTCTCCCACCCCTCTCTCTACTTTCTTTTTCACCTATGCACCGCCTCTCTCGATCCCAGCTTTCTGGCATTTAGTTCTTATGTTTCTCTCAATCTCCACCTGTTTTCTTTCCTTCCTACCTCTGGAATGTTCTAACCTCTCAGGCACAATTTGACCCTTGCTGTCATGATGTCGTTAAGCCCTCATCAAACAAACAAACCTAGTATTTTAACCCTCAGTCTGCCACTGGTGCAGTGTACCGTGAGTCTGCGTTGTAAAAAATAACTCATGAAACTTTTATGCTACTACATCCATGAACTTTTACACGACAGGTTCACCTGATGAATACACCAAAACTTCAATGAGTGAATGACCTTAATGCCCTTCACAGGAGTGGGGCATGCTCAGATCTTGTTGTTGTATTAAACTGTTGTAATCAATCAACGCACGTAATTGTAAAATTGTTCACCTAAATGCTATCTTTTTTTTTTTTTTTTTTTTTTTTTTTTTTGTAGAGGACATTGATCCAGAAAATGAGAATGAACAAGGTCAACCTCCGAAGCATGGTTAGTCTTTTCTGTTTTCCATTTTAACTTATTTTGTTATTTTTAATGTCTAAACTTCAAGATATGATCACTGTAGGATTGGTTATTTTAAAATTTACTGAAAACCATTAGAAAAGGGGGTAAAAATTGCAATATCAGAATCTGTCAAAGATCAATAATTCCTCAACATTTTTGAATTTTCAAGTCTGACCAATTGAAGAAAATGAGGGAATGTGTGATTGTTATAGTTTGTCAATTTTTTTACTGCCCTCTTGGAACATCTGACTCTATCTGTCGCAGTGCTGTAAAACCGCAACAAACAATAACAAAAAAACATCATAAATCCACTTTTCTGGAAGGAAGCAGTTATGAACAATGCCAATCTTGGCCAAACTCAACTATCAGCATTTTGTGCTGGGAAATATATTCCTAATAATATCCAATAGAGGGGTTACCTCAAGATCATGCTACGTAACACATCACAAACATAGGTGTATGAATCGGGGGACACTGGTGGCACGTGCCCCCCCCTCCCAAATTTCCAAAAAATTACAAAAGTACCCCTTGAAATGCCCTTTAATTACTGACCCAATAATAGGAAACTGGTGACTTTTGTCAGTCCCATGTACGTGAAGAATGTGTTCCCATTGGAAAAGTGCCCCTTTCTAAAAATGAAGTGCCCCTTTTACTTTATTATCTATAGATGGGGCGGACATATGCAAATCACTTGGGAAGTGCCCCTAAGTGGTTGTGCCCCCCTCACTTTTCGTTAGCTTCCTACACCCCTGATCACAAATGTTGCATATCCTAAATCTTTGATCAGCCATAGCATTTCATTCAAATAAATTAACACCAAAAATTGAAGACTTTTCTGCTAAAGATAATTGCACCCTCTGAAAAGTAGCTATTTCTTAGTGTCACTGATTAGTTAAGGTGCGGCAATTTTACTTATATTTTGGTTGAAGATCAATTCAGATAAAATGTCAAGTTCTTTCAAAGATAAAGTATATTAGATTCATCGTCTTATGTGATTCTTTTCAAAACAAAGTTATATCTGCCACAGGTGCAAGAAATTTATGCAAAATGCGATGTTGACATTCAAGAAAATTTACAGTTTTTATCCGCAGGAAGGACACTCGTTCAACAGTTACAATGCATGGAGAACTCTGTTTGCATTGATATGCACTTTGAAGTGTTGTGATTTGAATATCATGTGACACATCAAGGCAAGATGCCCTAGAAGCCAGATCAGTTTCTCTTTATTGTTTTTTTTTCTTTCTATAAAATCCTCTCACCTTGGAGAAGCGGAAACCTTTCAGTTTGTTGACATAAATGTCTGCGCTTTTAAAGAAATCCACAAAGCTGTGGTTTTAAAGACTGACAGTGAGATATCCGACAGTGAGATATCCGCATCAAAATCTCAGCTTATGAACCAAAGGTTTCTTGTGCCACTTCTATCTGTAGATTTCTTTCTTCAATGCCCTAATTTTAAATGAAACTCTTAATCTGTTGGTGTGTCGGTAGTCTTGTTTTTGTTATTCATTCAAATATCAACTTGGATATTGATTTCTTCATCACCTCACCGAAATGATGATTCTTTCTAACCTGTTTTTTTTTTTTTTTTCCCTGATTATTTTGCATTCATCTTACTAATCCACTCGAAAAGTTCATCTTACTAATCCACTGGAACAGTTCATCTTACTAATGCACTCGAACAGCTACTTACACATCTCTTCATCACTCTTGTATCTTCTTTCTGTTCATCCTCATCTTGTCTATCAGGCTAATCGTTTGATGGCTGATTTCTCCCGACTTTCCCCACATTTCTCTCAGGATACCTCATTTTGCCTGTCTTTTTTTAATTATCTGATTTTTTTCTCTTTCACTGGATCTGTTTTGAGAGCTGTAAGTTTCTGTTTTGCTGTGTCATTCATTACGATTGGAGAACTTGGCACATTACCGGCAGAATTAGCGTACAAACATATATAAAGTGTATAGATGTAAAAGCATTTATATATAAGTGTATAGATGACTATAACTTAAACAATTTAGAAGCTGTATTTTTGTTCAGACAGACATCATTTTGATGAGGAAAATTGTGTGGTAGAATTCACTCTGGGGGAGGGGGGGGGGAGGAATGTATGCCTTTTAGTTATGCAACTTAAAAAATTGTTGATAGATCAAAGTTGTAATATTTGCAAAATTTGGGATATTTGAGAGCTAGGGCAAAGAGCTCGAAATGTAATTCATCAAATTTCTTTCCCAAATTTTCAGTGGTCATGATCGGGAATATTGCTAAGATCCAAAAAGTTGTCTGCAGTTCTTCATAGAATTGGGATAGATTCTTAAAACAATGGATTTAGAGATAAATAGGTAATGGGAGGCCTACTTATTGACTGGTGATTGCATCGCTAATTTGGACAAGGAAGGGCTTAAAGCTCAACAAAGCTTTGAAAGTAATAATACTTATACTTTTTACCAGCTTAAAGCTTTTATTTTTCTTTCTGATATCATGGAAAAAACAATCCCATGTTTAATGGAAACATTTTCCCTTCTTTTAAGAAATAAACAATAAAGTAGAAAAATCACTTAAATTTTGCAGAACCTCTCCTTTACCAAATTCAATATGATTCAGTCTTTGATTTAAAAATGTATTAGCAGAAATTGTATTTACCGTTACTATATTTTAGCATATGGTGTCATAAATTTGATTGCTTTTTAATACAAATCTTTTAAAAGCAATGATATCTTCTCTAAGGGAATAATATGTCATAAGTAATTTAAATATCTGATTTTTTTTCTGCTTAATGAAGTCGTCCAGAGGCAAAAATCATTTGAGATGGAAAAAAAGTTTTTAACATGAAGAAATGATATTTCTTTCCTCAATATTTCTAAAAGTTTCTCAGAGAAGTATGACAAAATGATGTTTTTGCCATGCTTGCGGAAGCTATTAAAAAATGCTATAAACAATGCATGATAGGAAATGAAATGAATGAAAAATACATGATCGATATAGGATGATGTCTATATAAAGGAAATTGATTTGAGATTCATTCATTGTGACAAGATAAATTGCTGGTGTGCTTCCAGTCAAGGTTTTATAATTATGCAGGTAATGGATGGGAAATGGGATAAGATCGCATACAAAAAAAACAACAACAAAAACACGTAGGGTGAATGCCCTAAGTCGTAACGGATGTGCTATTTCAAAATTAAATTCACAAACATTGACATTATCAAGGGCATGCGTAAAGAAAACATGGTAGAATATAAAACACCACAAAAGAATGAAAAATATAACAAAAGTTTAGTTATTGGTTTGTGACATCATTGTGGTTGAATGCATACATTTTCAGTTGGGAACAGAGGAATTGAAAGCAGTGGCAGGGAGGCAATCTGCATCCCTGAGAGGATTTCACCTTCCAGGTTGCATGCTTTCCTGCCCAGTTAGAAAGTACAACTGGGAAATGAGTACAGTACAAATTTAATAATAACATTGGTAATAATAATTTAAAAGATAAAATAAAGCAAATTTTGTTAAAATGATTGGGACTTTTGGTGGTAAAATTAGGCAACATTTCCCAAAAGTTGAAGAAAATTTTAAATTTGCCCAAAGTATTTCCCAAAAGTTGAAGAAAATTTTAAATTTGCCCAAAGTATTTCCCAAAATTGGATTTCACCTTCCAGGTTGCATGTTTTCCTGCCCAATTAGAAGGTACAATTAGGAAATTAGTACAGTAAAAATATAATAATAATAATAATTTAAAAGATGAAATAAAACAAATTTGTTAAAATAATTGGGACTTTTAGTGGTAAAATTAAGCAGCATTTCCCAAAAGTTGAAGAAAATTTCCAAACTGCCCAAGGTATTTCCCAAAAATGGAGAAAAATGTGTTCCAAAAAATCTAAGAAAATTGGTTTAGAACAAGTATCAAACTTTACATGTTCAGAAAAGGTGTAGATCTTTCATGAGGAGGTCATTCTAATATTTTGAAGGTTTGTGCAGAAAATTTACCCATAAAAGTAATTTCCTTTTTTTTAAAGATTCTTTTATACATAGTAGTTTTTTTTGTTACGATTCATTAACGTAGTGCCAAAAATGACTCTCAACTTTTTTTTATATATTATTTGAAATCAGATTGTAGCCTGAATTTGTTATACTTGGAATTTATGATATCAGATTTTGAAAATTCTAATTCTAACACTGATTTGTTTCATATTCATCTATAAATTTCAATATCATTTTAAGTATAGGATGTGAGAAACATAAGGTTTTAGGCAGAACCTTTGAAAAATAGAAACAGATATGGACAAGATGGTTCCTTTTGCCCTGATCGGTTTTGATGGTAATCAGGTAATGATAATGACTTTGATGTTTGTCGGCATTTAAGGCCTTGAGCATGACCATATATAAGGTTCTTTTTCTATACACTGATAGATGAAAAACGTTAAAGATTTATAAGATAGGAATCTTTTATTTCAAGTTCTTAAAGGAAGACAAAATTAGAACGCAATTGGATTTTATAATACTATCCGAAAGGGAAAGTTCTTTCTTTTTAATTTTTTTTCTATCTTTTTTTCAGGAATTTAATTAGATTTAAAAGTCTTGAACAAACAATTCTGAGTTATGATGGAAATAGTTTGCTGAAGGATTACTGGACTAATAAAAGAAATTGAAAATTTCCAGTGAAATTTTTAAATCTGCTTTTATATGTTTGGTTTTAGCTTTACTATATAAAGAGTACAGGGCTTCATCATTTGTTTGCCAATTTCCACGTTTATAGAATTTCTTATGTTAGATTTGATATAATATGAGACGTGACTTGTCCTTCTCCTTAAAAATTTGTTCCAGAAAATCATAGCCTCAAACTTAATGTAGCAAATAATAAGACCACTTATCTTGATAAAAAATAACTCACTCAACCACACAATAAGGACTTCATCTAAAGCTAATTTGATACTTAACACCAACTTCCACAACAACCCAGGACCAAATGGAGAACTAGTACAATGGAGCCATTGACAAGGAAAATTTGATCCTAATTACTTGTGGTTTTCAGAATAAAGAAAATAAGAGGAAAAGTCTGACCTGACCTGTTTATATATCAGGCCGGGTTTGACTAATTTAAACTTTAAAGAGGGAGGCAAGTCTCATTAAAAAATGGTAAAATTGGGGGATGCGATATTTTGACGTCACTTCCGGTTGTGGACGCAAGACTCGATCCACTGTTTGTTTGTACATGGAGTTAAAAGAGAACTTCATGGTTTGTACAGCCAGACACTAGCATGTACGTTGTGTGTGCCGAGTTACATACACAGCGCATTACGTTACTGTTGCGAGAAACTTTTTGTTTCTTTTTTCTTCAATGCGTTTGTCAGAAAGCAAAAGTGAAATTATAGTATTATAATACTACAATAATAGTCACCAAATGAAAATCACTGAGAAAAAGAAAAGAAAAGAAGAAAGTAAAAGTCACAATAAACGATTCTACCGGGGCTCGAACTCAAGACTGTTGATAAGAAAAAAAATTGCTTCCGACCGCCATAATCTACTGGGCTAACTCATGAAGTGATCTCAAGGCGTTTAAAATAACTAAATACATTGCAATACGAGACAACAAATCGCGCAGCAAAATTTCAACCAATCAAAAAAAATTGAAAGGAATTCTAAATATTGTGCACATATGACGATTTCGCCTCTTTTAAGGAGCATAACAACTAATGAAAATATTTGATGGGATGTAGTGCAATTTAGAAATAATTCTTTTATTTAATGTAATTTATAAGCATGAATAGGATATCCCTCATGAAACTTTGTATGTGGAGTGGAGAAGGGCAAAGTTACAAACTTGCACTAAGATACAACAGAATCATGATACAAAGATACATGTATTCAACCTTGCCCCAGTCCAACGTACTCCTACCTAGACACTAAAAAGACTACTTTCACTATGAATGATAATAACAAATCGTTCTCTCCAGTATCATTGTTCATGTGCTACTTATGCATATTCATTGCGGAGATCAAACACATACCCAGTTTGTGTTGATGATTATAATTACAATGTTCTGTAATCCATCTGCAGTAATGTTTTGACATAAGTGGTGAATGTGCAAAAGAAGTTTTTTTTGTTTAGACAATAGTGATGAATATGCAATTAACAAAGTTAATCATTCGCTACTACAACTTGTATATTCATTGCAGAGATACAAACACAGTACATACATACCCAGTTTGTGTTGATGATTATAAATAAACAATGTTCTGTAATCCATCTGAAGTAATGTTATGACATAAGTGGTGAATGTGCAAAAGAAGTTTTTCGGTTTAGACATAGTGATGAATATGCAATTAACAAAGTTAATTGCAAAGTACTATGATTAAAAAGCATCGGTTTTTTTTGGGTGTCATTTATTGATTATTTACAGTTTAAATAATTTATTAGTTATAGAAAATGAGGAAAATGATAGTAATATGCATTTAAAGACATTCATTATGTCAAAACAAAAAGAAAGAAAAGCTTTTCCACTCCATCCTACATCTGTCACGATGCCAAAACACTGAGGGCCGAATTGATGTTCTAAAAAGGGCTTTTTTTCTTAAAGAGCCACTCATAATGAAGATATTTTCGAAAGCAGCAACTTTTCAAAAAGTCGCCGCCCTCAGTAGGCGTAAATTCAAATTTGTATCTAATTTGCTGTGTTCAGTGAGGTGTAAATCAATCATGGACTCATTCTGAATGTTAATATATTTCTGTACCATGCACTGTTGACATATGCAATCAGTATGGGGGTTAGGGTGTGCACATACCCCCAATCCCCACTCTGAAAGAAAAGGTGAAATTTTGGCAAAATGAATGGTTATTCATGACAAAGAAAGAAATGAAAAAGCAGTGAAAAGGGACACAAATATGAACAAAGGGATCATCAACATAACTTGCAGATTGGTTGCCCATTTTTGTACCCAGCATTTAATGAAAATTGGAGGGGGGGGGGGAATGCTCTTGCCTCCAAGATAGAATTGGGCCCATACTCTTGCAAGACATTTTATATATAAGCATTCACTGTGACACCCACCCACTACTAGTAGGACTCAATGTACCCCTCAGGGCTCGTCATACCCATCAAGGCACTAGAGCTCAACGTACCCCTTAACCATGCAACTAACTACATTTAGAATAACAAAAATGCACGGTTAACGCTTCACCCTGTTATGAGTTCAACTATGATGCATGCAGTAAGAGGAACACACCGACCTATAGTTAATAGATACCTGTGCATGTGGCATGTACAGAGTTAGACACATTCCAATGATAATCAATTATGAAAGCTAATGTTCTATACCTGTATATTGTGTAACATTGCTATGCCATGCCTGAATCATGTAATGTTTGTTTGAATTTGAATGTTTGCAAAGAACATTTTCTACCTTGCATATTTGTTGTATTCTCAACCTTTGACATGCAGTGCTGTGGAAAAGGCTTGGTACTCTTAACACCAAAGGTATCTATATTATATGTCTATATCTGTTTATTGATGAAATTGTGATGTAGTTTGCAATTTTTTTTTATTTATTTATTTTCTTCTTTCTGTTTTGCGGGTGTCATTTGAAGAAGAAAAAAATGGTGAAAGCTCAAATGTTTAAAAACAGATTCTTGGGGGGAAAAAAGTACATTAAAAATAATATATTTTATATTAAATGGAATTATGAAGAAGTTTTGATGTAAGTTCTTATATTGAAGTAGATACACAAAAAAGTTGGAAAGATTGCTTTTTTATCATGTGCATGTGAAGAAAAATATCAAGACTTCTATATTGTTATGTCAACCACAACTTTCCCTTAATTTGGTTTGAATTAGTTGAACGGCAAAACCCACCCTTTAAATAACATATCTTGATGCTTTCCTTATTTTTGATCCCAATCTCCCACTGCCAATCTAATTCCAATACACAAAATCAGATCCTTTGCAAGAACAGACAGACGCCAGAATACACCTCTAACCATGATCCTGATCTACCTTTTGCATCTATCTTGCATGACCTTTCACCCCAAGATGATAATTCATTTAAATTCTACAGAATTCTACATAGATCTATTAAAGTTAGGTAGTCAACAATCTTCAGAACTTTAGTGGGGATGTAATGGATTAATTGATCATGTATCAATAATATTAATTAAACAATATTATGCAATATTAAATCTGATTGGTCAAACAACCAATAAGATGATCATCTAAAAAACTAGAACATCAATGATGTAGTAGCTCAACAGATTCTTAGGGGTGGTTTTACAAGCCTGTTTCTGTGTTGGTGGGTTGTTAATTTGAGTAGGCTGGGGATGTTAGGAAAGAAATACATGTTTGATGGGTTTTTTTTTTTTTTTTGGGGGGAATGCAAGAGTGATCATCTAAAAAAAAAAAAATAGGAAAAATGAATTCAACTTAATTTCTCAGAAATGAGAAATGATTTTGCTGCTTCATTTTTGTTTGCTATATGTTCATATCTTTACCTCTAAATGTTGTGAAGAAACAATAAATCACATCAAACCCACCATCTTAATAAGGTTTATCTTTCTGAGTGGCTATAAGTGTTTTTGACTTGGATTATATCCATGGGAGACTGATTATATCCATGGGAGACTGATTATATCCATGGGAGACTGATTATATCCATGGGAGATTGATTATATCCATGGGAGACTGATTATATCCATGGGAGACTGATTATATCTATGGGAGACTGAAAGCAAGCTGGTTTACTGTAACTCTGAAGATATTTTACCTGGGGAAAAAAATCATTCTTTAGCAAAACAAAAAACAAGAAAATAAAATCTCCTTTAAAACAATTAATTGCACTACCGTGGCAAACACCAGAAAATGTCACTGGGAGAGACACCCATGTCTGTTTTTACAGTCTACACTTTTTTGTTTGTTGTTTCTTTAAGTCCGCACTGTTAAAACGATGGGGCAAAGTTTTAAGCACATTGGGTAGATGTAAAGGGTGTGAATCTACTAACAATTGGGTAAAACGTTACCCAGTATTGGGTACAATTGACCCAATATTGAATACAATTTACCCCTTATTGGGTATGTTTTACCCGTTATTCAGGGTACAATTTACACAAAATTGAGTACCATTTACCCAATATTGGATATGATTAACCCAATTTTGGTTAAGATTTACACAAAATAGAGTTATTGGGTACGATATTGGGTACGATTTACTCAATATTGGATAGGATTTACCTAATACTGGGTGGGATGTACCCAATACTGAGTAGGATTTACCCAATATCGGGTAGGATTTACTTAATATTGGGTAGGATTTACCCAATATTGGGTAGGATTTACTCAATATTGGGTAGGATTTACCCAATAGTAGGTGGGATTTACCCAATACTGGGTGGGATTTACCCAATATTGGGCGGGATTTACCCAATACTGGGTGGGATTTACCCAATATTGGGTGGGATTAACCCAATATTGGGTGGGATTTACCTAATACTGGGTACAATTTACAAAGTATTGGATCACCCATTAAAATCTCTCCCATCTTTTTAACAGTGTATATTTTGCTGATTAAGGCCTTCTGTATGTAAGAATGTATTTTCTATTTTCACTTTTCTTTACAGTTGTGTACATTTATATTCGTATATTTTTGTAGTACATTTTATTGCAGCACAGCACCGTCTTGTGGCGTTTTTTTTTTTTTTAATTCAGCTTAATATAACTTTCTTCTGTAGAAAAGACAAACTTTCTTGTTTGCTGTTATAAAGTGTAGTTGGTATAGATTTTTCTAGTCTATGGTGATTGGTTGGTATATCAGGTAGCACCTCTTCATTAGGTTGTAGAAATGGCACTCATATTCATATATTTGCACTTTTCATTTTGATACATTTTACCTTCTCCTTGAAAAATTTTGCATAGTTTTTGTCTTTCTTTTCATCATCATTTTTTCACTTTCAGCTCAACATTTTTGTGATAATTGTTGCAACCTATTGCCAAATATTTCATTTTTTCTGTATTTTCTAAACCTGGGAAAACAAGAAATGTTTTTGACTATCGCACAGAAAGACATTATATTTCCTGGGAACTCCCGAGACATGAATGTTAACATATTCTTCAAGTTTAGAATATGTGTGTGAAGTTGGCTTAAAACAGTTCAGTCAGTTTTGTAATTATTCAGATCTGACCAACAACGATTTTGTCGGTTCTACGATATTACCCAGTTGCCGTTAATTTTTATCCATGGTTATCACCACTTGAAATAATCTTCTTTCAATTTACCATCCAGTATGAGAAGTGGAAACATTCTGATGCTGGTTCATACAGAGCAGGTCTACCTGTGTCATCTCAATTGAAGTGTCTTCTTAATTTTCAAATAGACTGTTGAATGCTTATTATTTTATCTATAAATTATTTAAAGACCAACAAACACACTGCTTGTATCTGTAAAGCTTACAATCTTATTTGGAAGCTTATAGTTTGATTTTGTACAAAGATATAGCCTTTATAATCACCATTGGGGTAGCCAGGGGTGTTGATCGGGTCTTTCGATATCCCCACCGAAGCTTAGTTTGATTTTGTACAATAATACAGCCTTGATAATTACCATTAGGGTAGCCAGGAGGGTGGAATAGAGTCTTTCGACCCCCCCTCCTCGCAACAGCTCCCAAAAGGTCCAGAAAATCTGCTAAAAGGTCCAGATTTTGAGGTGATGACTTTTCTATGCTCTTCAGTAAAATTTAGCATCCGAACAGTTTTAAGTCGGTGATGTCATCAGCAATTTTGTTCGTTATACAACCCCCTCCCCCTCAAACAACCCCAAACCAAAAGGTTGGCTACACCTCTGATAACCTATTCCTGTGGAGGTCCCACATTGGGTAGACTGTAATGAACATATTCCCCTCCTTTCATTTCTCAAGAATTGATTTTTCAATCAAGCAGACACAAATTTAAAGCTGCACAAATATGCTTTATTGAATTCTGCCCCCAAAATTTCATTAAGAGTGTTTTTAAGGAATGTACATAGAAAAGCCTAGCTTTTGTTGACTTCTTCACAAACCTATTTACATTCCTTCTAATTGAATTGCAAAGATGTATTTCATTTTGTCAAGGAAAATTCAATGCGTGAAATTTGCAGCTTATTTCAAAGAAAGGCTTTATTTTGTTACATTTTTTTTTTTATTCATCAATTTTCGATAACCTTTTATGTTCTTTCATGGAAGTATGTCAAACATTTCACAAAGGTGTGCTAGATAGGGGAAGCGTCTGTCAGGTAATGACTCATGCCTTTGTTTCATACAGGTTTGGAAAGAAAATGATAATTATTTTCATGTCTGGAGTTTTCATCTTGATTAATGCATGCATGTTCTGCACTTCATTTGCGTAGGTGTATTGCACTTCTTCATGTTAAGGGAAACATTAAGCGCAAGCAATTGTGAATGTCTGTATAAGATTCTCTTACATTTATTTCTTCATATCTTTATTGTATTTATAGAGGTAGTTAAACTTAATTCATTATACAAAATCTTTAAATGCATCGCAGCATAACTGCCTGAGGCTTTTTTTTTGGCATTGTTGAATGGGTTGAGTATTTATACTTCTAATTATACTCATGCACGTCAGGTCTCCAAAAATTCATGAAAGAATATAAGTTCAGTCATCCACTGTTCATCTTAAAAGAGTACGAGGCTGAAGGAGAGTTTTAAAAGGTACAAAAATTGGATTCTGCTTCAAATTTTTCAGATTGACTTAAAATTGACTGAAAAAAAGACTAGGAGTCACATCACAGCATCAAATTCCTGTGCTGTCGAGCTGTGGCAGTGCCAGGATTTTGGTCATGGGAGGCAGAAAGAGAGGGGCAATTTTGTTTCATGGGAAGGCAAAAGCCTATCAATCTGACAAAATATGCCACTTTACAAAATTTTCTAGGGGTGCAAGTTGGGGCAGGCAAAGCGATCTCTTGGGGGAAATGCCCCCTGTGGCACCGTCACTGCCGCCGAAGTGTTAAATCCCCACCAACCAACTAAGCCATCAAATTTTGAAGTCTAGTATTATCCTTAAAGGATTAGTTCTAGTGTCAGACATGTTCATCTCATATAAAAAAGGATTTTAATAGAAACAAAATAGTGAAGAAAGCATTCAAAAATCTTATTCCATTAAGGAGATATTCAAGTTTAATGGGCTATGGACATCGAGCAGATTTTAGATGTGTGAAAGAGCATGAAATTCTGAGTTAAATGTTTTTAAAATTGGTAAAAAGCTTATTTAGTTTTTAAGTTATGACTAAACAAATGTTCATGATTTGTTCATTTTTTAATAATTTGTGATATACTAAGAGAAACACATCTCAAAATCTTTATATAATTCTTTAAATTCTGTTCCTCAAATTCAGCTACTTCTGAAATTCAGAATGTCTTTTGTAGATTCGGGGTGTGAAAAAGTTCCATCAAAATTTGCCTGAAGTCTAATAATTCTATATTTCGAGGAATAAAAAATCAAGGTTCTACAAAAGGTAATAAAGGATCCTTTCCCCATTGATGTCACACATTATTGTGCAATAACAGCTAACAATTAAAAATGCTGTAAATTGGTCAATTATCAACCAATTTTAATGGAATATTTTGCTGTTTTATGGTTTAGATCATATTTTAAACCATTTAAGCCCATGTTGCCTCTAGATGTTTAAAATGCATAAAATACAACAAAAAGAATGAAAAATAAGAAAAGTGTACATACATTTTTTTCACTTTGTTAAGAAATTCACATGTTGTAAAAATGGACAAAATCAACTACTCAAATCTGTGCATTACGGAGATTTAATTCATGGGTCATAACAGTGCGAATACTCCATAGAAATTTCATCAATCCTTTATAGTGCTATTAATAGGAGAAGGTTTGAATTTATGTGCTTTGCAGTCACTCTTTGTTCATGCAAAATAGTAGACGAATCTGAAGACAACTAAACTAATCTCTTGATTTCTGATCGTTTAAGGGAGGGGGAATGTGTATTTTGGTGGTAAAAGCTATTTTCATGATATTTTATTGCAGGAGTGAGTTGTCCAACAAATTCAAATTTAAAAAATATACAATTGGTTTGGGTTAGTGGGACCATTGCACTTTACTGTAGTTTTTAGCATATTCTAAGGTTTAAGTTGCTTCTTTCATATGGCAGGCATGCTTTCTATCAAAGATAAAATGAAGAGGTAAATTATCTTAAACTATATGTTTATTCATGCATGCAAAGTAATCAATATGCAAATTTTAGAAGAATGTTGAAAATTGTTAAAATGATAAATTTGATGTCATGGCAGAGGTGTGACACATTTGTGTGCTAATACCTGAATAAGGTGGAAAGGACATGGCACATCTAACAATCTTAGTAATTAAGAGTTTTTAAGGCATGAATTTTACATAACTTTCTTGACACTTTTTGCCATTAAGAAAGCTTAAACTAGTTCAGAGCAGTTTTGAGTAATACAAAATAGATATTGGGGGAAGGTAGGGATGGGGAAAGGGACGGGGGAAGGGATGGGAGAATGGATGGGGGAAGGGAGAGGTGTAGGGATAGATAAGAACATCAGCTACATAATATACACTTAAGGATAACATTTTTACATGTATACATTTGATCAATTCCTCCTGTTGTACAGATATTTCAGACACATCCTTTTTGAAATTGAAAAGTCTCAATTTTGACTGAACTGGGATTGAAATGTTTTCGTGTCATTTTGCCAGTTCCAAAGCAGCCAATGAGTGAAGATTCGTCTGAGAAATCAGAAGATATCGGAAGCAACGGAGAGATTCCACAGCTCACATGGGCGGACAAGAGAAAGTGAGTGTCATTGCATTCACCTATTGTGAGGCTGTTATTGTATCTACTTAAGAAAGGTGAAGAAAAAATGGTCACCCTTGTGCAAGGGGGGAAACTGTTAATGTTGTCTCAAGGAGAAAATGGTAAAGGGAGGGGGTGCACACTTACTTCAATTGGTGGCAGACTTTCCATATACCCTTGTTATTTTTTAAAGTTTGATTTTATGCAAGCTGAGGGTGGGGGTGCTGGCCTTGTCAAGGGAGAGGGGACAGCCCCATGTGCCCCATGCTGGCTATGTCATATTATCAATCATTTATTTTTTTAAGTTGGAAGAGAATATTGTACAGAACAAGGATATAATACTTGGTAGCAGTGGTAAAGTAATATGTCCAAACATTTGTTGACCAAAATTTGGCCAAATCTGGTTGTCATGGAAACGATCATCAACAACTTAGAGGTAAAACAGATTTAAGCTAAAAATAAGTAGACTTCAAGAAAATCTTTGAATTACATTTGAAAAAAATTAAATATGACAAAAATAAAAATGCTTTTAAAACCAGTCAGTTGGTTTTTGCACTGCCATGGGTTGAACTATAACATCATTGATGTCTAGTTAAAGTTTGAATTTATGCAAGCTGAGGGTGGGGGAACTGGCCTTGTCAAGGGAGAGGGGACAGCCCCATGTGCCCCAAGCTGGCTATGGGCTGATCAGCTGAAATACACTACAAGGAAGAGTGAAATATCACTGCAAGAAATGTATGCTGGATGGGGGACGGGAGGGGGAAGGTAGACACCTGGAGAGCTGCCTCAATGAATTATGACTTGAGTAGCCTTACAATTGCGTGTCCTTCATAAATCAGGTTTTCCCTTACCTTTTAGTTCATGCTGTAATGAAATTATTCCGTTAAGGAATTTTTATTATCAGGTGAGGTTCAAAGATTGACCTACACCCCATCCATCTGGTTTCCCCCTTCCTTCACCTTCCATAAAATACAAAGCTGACCATGCCAGAATCCTGTTTCTGAAGTTCTCCAGTAGGCACTTGCTGCATAAATCTTGCATAGATTTGTTGAAAATGTACTCCTTTGGTGGTTTGTCTCTTATTTCAGACGGCAATTTCGCAGATGGAACAGAAGATGTAGAAGGCTATGCAGGCAGGCTGTCAAATCCCAGACGTTCTATTGGACGGTCATCATTATGGTGTTTTTTAACACAATAATCATTGCCATTGAGCATCATGAACAGCCACACTTCTTCAAAACATTTCAAGGTATGAAGTCTTACAAACAAACAAAAAGCAATGGTACTTTAGAAATGACAACGTTTTGCCTTTTTGTTTGCATGTTGCCAATTTTGGAAAATCAATAACAATTATGTGGCAAACTCTTCTTTAACTTTGAAGCAAATTGTGTGAATGTTAATCAAATGATCCTTACATTAGTTCACAGCAGCAGAGAAGGGCTGCTAAGTTTTTCAGATTTGTTTCAAATTTCCAGCCAAGAGGTGCGGCAATTCCTCCCTTGCCCCTATAGCTATCCTAATGTTTGTTAGTCTTTTTTTATGCCCTTTTCGTCTCTTTTCAGACTATGCCAATTTGTTTTTCGTTGTCATCTTTACCATCGAGATGATCATCAAGATGTACAGTCTTGGTCTCCAGGGTTACTTTGTCTCTCTGTTTAATCGCTTTGATTGTTTTGTGGTGTGCAGTAGTATAGTGGAGATTACCCTGATATATGCAGAGGTCTTTCAACCAATCGGAATCAGCGTGATGAGATGCGTCAGGCTGTTGAGGGTATTCAAAGTCACAAAGTAAGTTTCTGATGATTTATTTTTGATGTCACATACAGAGACGTTGCTACCAGGGGGTGTGGGGGTCTCATACCCCCCCACCAAAAAAACAAAACTGAATGCTAGTTGGAAAAATGAACATGACAGTTGAAAATTCAACCGTTCCTCTTCAGGCACCTTTAAGAATCCACCCAGTTGAAATCTGATGCCTCTATAATTCCTCAATCAAAAGACCCTAGCGATGTCCCAAGTCTTAAGCTTTGAATTTTCAGACCAGCAGGTGGAAGAGACGACTATGGCTTCATTTCCTCAAACATGCATCATACTTAGATCCAACATAAAAACAAAAAGAGAAATATTGATTAAATATTTTGTATTGTTTATAATTCAGGCTCATGAATAACATGAGAGCAACAGGGGTGCCAAAAGCCGAGGAGCCCAAAACAAAATGGTTGCCATATATCTTGTTAAGTTTTGGCTGTAAATTGCCCCCCTTCCTTCCTGCCACTTCCCGCTTCCGCCCCCTTTCCGCTTCCGGTGCCTATAGAGAGCAATCTGTGAAGTAGATTTTATCCTTTTTAATTAGGTTTTTAAACTAACAATTTAGTGTTTTTGAACTACTGTGCTGATAAATTAGTGTTTTTAATCTACCGTGCTAACATGTTGCATTTGGTCACAATTATTTTAAATGATGCTCATTAATAAATGGACAACCAGTTAAAAATAGTGCATCGATTCCAAGGTCAGGATTCAACAGATAGCCATAAGAAGTAATTGTCTGTCAGGAATCTATTGTGAAAATTTATTTACCCAGCTGTCCGATGAACAGTTTACTTGGGATTTCTAAAAAAAAGATCCCTATTATAACTTTTATACACATGTATGCAACATTTTGTGAACCATAGTTTGTTCCTAAACACTGAATCATAAACTACAGTTGTTCCAAACTACATTGTGTTAAGTGTAACAAAATGATCTGTTGTATACAAACTGGGGCAAACTTTCCCCGGACATCTGAGTAGGGGATTCCCCCAAAATCGCTGTATACCTTTTTTAAAAGAGAACTGAATTTTTAAAACAAATAAATTCACTGTATGTATGCTTAGCAATCCTTATGCACCGTTCAAACAGCCTGATAACAAACTGCCACGTTTAATACAATACCGCTGTTTCTTCATCAGGGTTGATTCACACTTTAACCGCTTTTCTTGCTTAGGTATTGGGCAGCCCTTCGTAACTTGGTTGCATCCCTCCTCAACTCCATGCGCTCCATCGCATCCCTGCTGCTGCTCTTGTTTCTTTTTATCCTCATCTTTGCCCTCCTTGGGATGCAGCTCTTTGGAGGAAAGTTCAACTTCACCAGGACGGAGATGAAGCCACGGAGCAACTTTGATACTTTTTTTCAATCCCTGTTTACGGTGTTTCAGGTATGAATGATCCCAGTGGTCAAAATGATTTATTGTTCAGAAAAAGTCATTGCTATTTTATTTTATTTTTTTCTCAATATTTTAATATTTGATGGGAATATAATTTATAACAAAATATGGTGTTAATCAAAGGAATATTCCCATGAAATTCAAATTAAAAAATACAAATTTATTTTCAAAGAAATACATAAAGAATAGTACAGAAGTGCTGTGATGACATCATAATGATGATTTAGACTCAGATCAGCAATCTCTTTTATACAGACAGGACAAATCTGTAAAATTTAGTAATTAATAGTAGGATGAAGATATTAACCCAATTTTTTCACCAATCTGGTTTATTAAATATATTAAAATGAAATTACATGGGAATATTCCTTTAAAGGGAAGGCAAAAATCACACTTGAATTTTGTTTAAAAACTACTCTTGCTTCAGTACAATAGAAAAGGCCATAATTTTTTTTGCATTTGTTGCCTTTTTTTTAATATGTTGATATTTGCTTAAAAGAAGAGAAATGTGACTTATGTTTTAACATATCTCTTACCTCCAATAATTTTGTAAGAAGTGACAAAATATGTTCCCCAATGATTTACTTAAATACAAAGCGTGTACATCAGTTCCTATAAATTAGGGTATTAATGTCTGAATAGCAAAAGAAGGTTATTAGTAATATTTTTCCAAAGCTTGTTGAAGTGATAGGCTACAGTTGCGGAGATTCTCATGTTGAGAGAAATGTTGGTTAAAAAATTGTTTTTTCCCTAATCTGGGACAAAAATCTCCACCCTAAATATAAGTGTCAAGTGCATTAAGCTATTGTGGTTTTTTTTTATATGAATTTTAAAATGGTTATTCAAATGCATAACAAAATTTTCATATATCATTACAATTAGTGCCGCATTAAAAATTGTCTCCTAAACACCCGATCATTAACAAAAAACTGGTCGGGTGATCATATTACGTACCCTGTTCGATTTGTATTACTTGCTTACTTGTGCATTAAATTATAGGATACAGTTTCCAAGCTTCGAGATGCGATTTATGCATAAGTGATTAAACTAACTTGACTGATTGTTAGGCATGACATAAAGATTATCCTGCTATGCTTGAATGTCGATATTACTTTTGTAGGTTTTTCCAATTAGTGGACTTAAGATGTTGCATGCATCATTAGACAGGTATACCCCCAATTTGTACAAATTTTCAATGTGGCGGCTAGATCATTATGTCATGTTCGTACAAGAAATATTTCAAATGTAATTAAAAATCTCCAAGATGACTCGCGTTCAAAACAAGCAAAAAAAATTAACTTTTAGTTTGGGAAGGGGAGGGGGGGAACAAATTGATAGCGTTTATTGAAGCATGGAGTCATAAAGTAACCTTGTAATCCATCTGCTAAAGAGATTGATTCCACTGGTTTTTGGGATGTTGTGAAATATGGGAATTGTAGAATACATGTATGTTTTTAAGTTGTTGCATGAAAATAAAAGGGTAGGAGAAATTCGAACGATGGTAGAATTGTATTGGCATTAAAGTTGTGAAATGGTTCTGCAACTCAAACTACAACTCATCCCTTTATTGGCGTGAGTCTCGGAAACTTTCTGATGAAAAGTATCGTGAATCATACAAGCTGTAATATTCGTTACTAAAGATTTACCATAAAAATTTAAATACAGAAAAATGTCAGGAGCATGTCTTACTTACCCCTGTTGACATGGGCAACAAATTTTCTTTAAATCACTGAAAAAAAGCAATCTACCATATTCGATGTAATAAGCGCCCTCGCTCTAATAAGCATCCACCCGACATTTTTTGAGTGATAACATAGTTTATTTGATGACTTAAAATAAGCCCACCTTTCTGAACAAACCCACCATCCACAATCTCTCCCGTATTGACAACGTCCACATTCCCCGCCTTAGAATAGGCCACACCCACCTCACTTACTCCCACCTCCTTACTGGCTACCCCCACCCCTCTGCAACAATTGCCATTGCCTCTCACAGTCCACCACATCCTCCTTGCCTGCCCCATGTACAACCTTCCCAGAGCTTCCCTCACTCCTCACAACTCCATAGCTGAGCTCTTCCAGAAAAATCCTCCAGATGAAATGATCTCCTTCCTTCATCGTGCCTCCCTCTACAACCATATTTAGTCCTCCTCTCCCACCTCCTCTACCTACTTTTGCCTTTTTCAAGCATCCCTGCACTTCCTCTGTTGATCCCAACATCTTGGCTATTAGTCCCCGTACTGCTCTCAGACTCCTATTTTCTTTTCTTCCTACCTCTAGAATGATCTAACCTCTCAGGCACAATTTGACCCTCGCTGTCGTGGTGCTGTTAAGCCCTCGTCAAACAAACAAACCTAAAATAAGTTTTGTTACATTATTTGCATCTGATGCTCACAATGTTTTTGTGGTGGTTATTGTGGGACTGGTTTAGAAGCAGTTTACACAGTGCAGCTCGAATAGCACACTGTACGTGGCGCCGGAGCATAGGCACTTATTAGAATGACACTTTGGGTCTAAAAAGAGGCACCATTCTATTTTTGTAAGAGCACAGAGCGCTTGTTACGTCGAATACAGTATTTTTTTTTTTGCACCCACTCTTCCCCTCTGTTGACTTTCAGTGATTACCTGTGTCCACAGTTAGTGAAATTATAGCATGAATTATCTTTTCAAGATCTTGACTGGTGAAGATTGGAATGAGGTCATGTATGATGGCATCCAGGCCTATGGTGGAGTCAATTCTCAGGGTATCATCTTCAGCATGTACTTCATCCTTCTCTTCATTTGTGGTAACTGTATCCTTTTCAATAAAATGGAAGACTATGTGACTCTGCAGATCAGTAGCTCTACCATGAGGTGTTGGAAGCAGGTGGCACTGCTCCTTCTTCGTCCTCCAGAGGATTTTACCTTCCCGGTTGCAAGCTTCCTGCCCGGTTAGGAGGTGGAATTTAAAAATTATGAAAATATTGGTAAAATTGAGGGGAAACTTGGTCAACTTATTGCAAAACATGTCCCAAAAGTTGAAGAAATTTCCCGAAAAGGAATGAAACTTCCCCGAAAATCAAAGTAAAAGATCTGAAAATCAAAGAAAATTGCCCAGAAGGAAAATTTCCTAAAATGACGGAATTTTTTAATTTTATTATAATGGAAAATATTCAGAAAATGTAATGATATTTCCAGAAAATTGGAGATTACCTGATTAGCAGCAACTTGAACATTGATAGAAACTTTTTGGGGTCTTACCTCCCATGAGAGAGGGCCATTCCTATGCCCCTGGTTGGTGGCAGGTGACCAATGACCTCCCATTAGATATGTCTTCCTCCACCCCAAATCTCAACTGCATATAACATTTTCCTTCATACTAAGAAATTTTTGTAAAATTCAAAATTTTGCAAGAATAAGAACATTTCTTTGGCAAAATATTCTATTTTGCATATTTATGTGAAGTGAGATCAAAATATGCAGGATCTTTGTTCAGTTATTATTCTACTGAATTAAAATGTGAGATTCCTTAACCTTTGATACCAGACATCCTGCTGAATGTCTTCTTGGCTATCGCTGTTGATAACCTGGCAGACGCTGAAAGCTTGACCGCCTATGAGAAGGAGAGAGAGGAGGAGAAGAAAAAGAAGTCAATCCGCAGGGCCGGAGATGTTGACCTGTCCAAGCAGCTTCCCCCTGGGGTGGATCCTCAGGGGGTCATTAGGGGTCCCAAAAGACTACAAGACAAGAGAAAAGCTTTGAAGAATGAAGCAGAGATGAACCATAAAAACAGGTTTGTGGATAAATGGTATTTTGAGAGGTGAATTTATGAACCGAATGTAGGTGGTAGATTGAGAATTGTTTTGGAGGGGACTTCTGCAAACGAATAACTGTTTTAAAAGTTATGTAAAACACACTGGCAAAGTGTAGAGAACTTCAAGGATTGGTTCAAGGGACAAGCAAGTCCATCTTATATGAAAGAGGACTTGAAAGAAACAAAATGGTGCAGAAAGCATTCAAAAATCTTATTTCGTTGGAGATATCAAATTTTTTAAGTTGGGTATCATTTATGTAGAAATGACCGAAATCAGATTAGTTGTGATGTCACAGCCTCATATTCCTCAAAGTTTTTGTGTATTCTATCATTAAATGACTGAAATCAGATTAGTTGTGATGTCACAGCCTCATTTTCCTCAAAGTTTTTGTGTATTCTATCATATTTTATCCTGTCATTTTGTGGCTTAAAAAACATTGGATATGTTAGGAAAGTAGTAAAACAGAACCTAGTAAGGGTAATTATAATTTACCACCTGAAGAAAGTTCAAGGAAAAATAATTCAAATAGTGTAAAAGTTAAATAAATTTTGTTTATAATACATTAATAATTGTTAAGAATGTGAGGATGATGGTGCCAACCTTCCATAGTAGACTTACTTAACCAGTCATTTCTACACAAATGATACCAAAATTTAAACTTAAATATCTCATTAACGGAATAAGATTTTTTTCAATGCTTTCTTTACCATTTTTTTTCTTTTAATGTCCTCTTTCATATTTGTAAAATTTGCATGACCACTGAAATAATCTTTTAAAAGTTATTATAGAGAAATTCTTTGTGGAGAACTTGCAGACAAAATACAGATAATTCATTTTGCAACATGTTGAATTACCTTGTGCAGTATGAAAATCTCAATTGTAAATATGTAAGAATCCTTTACAAAGTAATCTTGCAATGCAAATTGTGGCAAATTTCATTTGTAATTTGTGGTGAATACCATTCCAAATTGTAGACAACACAAGTGCATACCTAAACACTAAATTTGACAATTTGTGGAGAACTCGTGGTAAATTGTGGAGAACTTTTACATGGTAAATTGTGGAGAACTTGCATGGTAAATTGTGGAAAACTCACATAGTAAGTTGTGGAGAACTCACATTATAAGTTGTAGAGAATTCACATGGTAAATTGTGGAGAACTCACATGGTAAATTGTGGCAAACTCACTTGGTAAATTGTGGAAAACTCACATGGTAAATTGTGGAGAACTCATCAGGTATTATGTGGCAAACTCACATGGTAAATTGGGGAGAATTCACATTTATTGTGAAGAACTCACATTGTATGTATATTGAGGAGAAATTACATGGCAAATTGTGAAGAACTCGCAGGGTAAATTGTTGAGAACTCGCATGGTAGATTGTGGAGAATTTACATGGTAAATTGTGAAGAACTCACATGGTAAATTGTGGTGAACTTACATGGTAAATTGTGGAGAACACACATTGTAATTTGTGGATAACTCACTAGTAAATTGTGGAGAACTAACATGGTAAATTGAGGAGAACTCACATGGTAAATAGTGGTAGATGGATTGTTCCTGAGTAATAAAAATAACACTGAAAATTCAAAATAATTCAATACATCTAACTATTGAATTGTTTTGAACCTCTACACATGCCCTCTTTTATCATTTTTTGACATAAATAACTGTTTTCACCCTTTTTTCCCTCTTTCTCAACAGATCTCAAGATGGCGAAAGTGATAAGGTAAATATCATCTATCAAAATTCTAATCTATATTTTGACTTACTTTTCATTTTTCATGAGAACAAAAATCTGTTTTTCACTTGTCATCAGCAAGCTACTTATTTGAATTAGCGGTTTTATGGACATCCTGAGGCCTTTATCTGTTTGCATTGATAGATGGTAAAGTAAAGAAATTGAAAAAGATCATTGTGATTTTGTTATTTTTTTGCTTTTCCATTCTGTTTTTAGTTGCGGAGTGAGGAAGAGGAAGTGAGAAAATCATTGAAAGAATCAGGTAAGGATTGAATTTTTTTCTGGCTTTAAGTGATTATGTAAAAAAATACTAACTTTTCGTCAACAGCCTGAATTATTTTGGAATTCCTATCACAAATTTGTATTTTGAAAATAGTGTTGATTATTATTTGGAGCAGTTTTAGAACTCTTTTCTGAAATCTTGGAATTTATTCAGATAATTTAGATGTTTTAACAAATGCAGAGAAGGTAATCCTGGGAAGGGTGTTACTTCCTGTTAATTAGATTTCTGATGAAATTTGCAGTGAAATTTGTATGTTCTTTCTTTGCAGAAGAGTCAGAGGAGGATGAAGAGGAAGAAGAAGAAGAAACCATCACCACATCCGGCGCCCGGCCGCGCAGGATGTCAGAAATCAAGTTTCCAGTCCGCAAAGTGTGCATGCCAAGACAGACATCACTTTTTGTATTTTCTAAAGACCATAAGTGAGTCACATTTTGATGCAGTTTGAAGCCAGCATTCAAACTTTCCAGTACTGTTAAACAAATAAACAATCAAAATTTCTCTCTTATTGGCTCCCCCACCCCCAAACCCCTCTGCAACAAGTGCCATTGCACCCTCACAGTCCATCACGTTCTCCTTGCTTGCCCCTTGTACATCCTTCTCAGAGCTTCCCTTGCTCCCCACAACTCAATTGCTGAGTTCTTCCAGTAAACCCTACGGATAAGATTATCTCCTTCATCATGCTTCCTCCACAACCATATTTGTTTCTCCTCTTCCACCCGCCTCTCTACTTTTTATTTTTTACCCATGCACCTCCTCTCTCGTTCCTAGCTTTCTGATTTTTGTTCTTGTATTTCGCTCATTCTCCCCGTTTCCTTTCCTTCCTACCTCTAAAATGATCTAACCTCTCAGGCATAATTTGACCCTCGTTGTCGTGGTGCCGTTAAGCCCTCATCAAACAAACAAACAAACTTATAAAGAAAGAAGATCTTTGTCTTGTTTGTAGTTCATAAGTTGAATGTCTGTGCTTCAAGCTGCACATGCCAAGACAGACATCACTATTTTGAGAGCATTGGGTAAGGGAAAGAGTTACCTGCATTCAAAATTTCTTTCAAATAAAGGAAAGAAGCAGTTTGAAATTTACATATTGGTTGTATTTGGTCTAATGGTGACTTTTTTAATGTCCCGTGTCAAGATTCCACCTGCAAACTGCACATGCAAAGGCAGACATCATTTTTCCTATTTCGTAAAGACTAGGTGAGGGAATAAACATTACCTGTATCCAAAATTGATTTCAAATAAAGAAAAGATATGTAAGCTCTTGTCCTGTTCGTAGTTCATATGGTGTTGATTTTTTTTTTTTTAATGGTCCTGTGTCAAGTTCCCCACCCACAGGCTGCATATGCAAAGACGGATGCTACTTGTTACGTTTCGTAGAGACCATATGTGAAGACCATAGGTCTCAAGTTATGATGAGGGTGATTTTTTTAATGTGTGTGTGTTACTCTATTATTTGTTTCATTTACCAGTGTTTCTTTTCTTTCTTTTCCTCCCCATCCTTCCCTATCCCCTCTCCTTCTCTCTACCCTCCCTACTCTATTAAGATTCTATCTATTCTTCTTCTTCTCTTTACTCTTGCACCAGATTTCTAACACCCTCCTGGCACATTTGACTGTCGCAGTGCTGTTAAACGTCAACGATCAAACAATTCTTTTCTTTTCTTTAACAGGTTTAGGAAATTTTGTTTCTACCTTTGTAATCACGGTTACTTCACCAATGTGGTGCTATGTATGATTTTGGTCAGTAGCGGTATGTTGGCAGCGGAAGATCCACTTGACCGCGATAAGACAAGAAATGAGGTATCACTGCAGTCATATTTGCTTTCCAGTTGTACTATGTTATTTATGGGTTTTTTTAATATATTTTTTGTAATGCTCTGGTTGCTTGAAAAGTGTTTGTTTTAATGCAGTACCTTGTTCTTAAAATAATGCATGTTTGATGTTTATAATAATGTTTCTTATATAGAATTGATGTGCTCTATTTATCTTTGATGTGGACAGGGGTTAGAGGTATGTGGAAACACCCTTGAATATTTCTTAAACTCTCAACAATGATCTAACCTCTCTGGCACAATTTGACCCTCGCTGTCGTGGTGCCATTAAGCCCTCATCAAACAAACAAACTTAACAGGAAGTTGATTTTTGTTATTTAGAAAGAGTTCACTGGTGTTTGTTTTGTTGCTTTTTCAAATTTTAAATGATAAAGACCGAAGTTTGCCAAAGTTAATCATGTTTCTCCTTTCCTTTATAAAGCAGCTTTAGTCAAGCCTTTTATTGCAGCAGACCTGGATAACTACTTGCAGAAATAATTAATATATAATACAATATGATTTTATAATGAAAATTATTCAAGAATTAGTTAGGATTAGTGAATGGTTTCTTCACCATTTTTTTTCTTTGGAAATCCTCTTTCATGTAAGATGGACTTGCTTGACCCCTGAACTAATCCTTTAAGGATCCAGGGTGAAAATTAAACTAATTTTTAATTTTGAGGGCACAATTTACAGGATGGGGTTGGGGATGAATTTTTTTGTACCAGTCTGGGTGTGGGAGGTACTCGTTCTAGCTCTTACATTGAACTAAGATCAACGTTAGATGATTGATGCTTACCTATAACAGTTAAGTGTATTGTTCAAACAATTGGTGAATGTTTGCATGATTTTGGTGAAGTTTTTTCTTGTTTTTCAACACAGTGACTTGCTTTTCTTCCTCAAAAGTTTGATGTTCCTGCGTGTAGCACCTCTTCATTCTGTTTACTTTCTTTGTGTACGTACACTTTGTGACATTTTTTTCTTCTTCTAATACTGCATGATAAAGTATTGTAAGAATGAACCTTTCTGGGCTTAATGATTGACAGCTTGTTTTAACCAATCACCACACAAATTTGCCTAGCAACAAAATCTGCCTAACTAAGTGGGGGCAAACATCCTACGTGGTACTGGTACAGCTAGCTAACGGCGCACGCTCATGTAGTCCATGCAAGTTACTGTACAAAACAAATTTCTGCACACACAGACTGAAAAATTGCACTTACTTTGTAAGCTGGCTGTGAAATTACTTTGTAAAATTGTGCTGCGGGCTTTGTAAATCTGATTGCTGTAACCCATAATAGTTAGCAAACTGAATGTTGTTTTCCTATTTGCTAAAAACTCTTTAAAAATTCAGGGAAGTGCCATAAATGAATCAAAGCTTGCGGCAGGCCTCGCGAACATTTAAATGTCAACGCATTGGTAATGCACGATTGCGGAATTGAGGTTTGTTTGCTCCACACAGTTACCGCGTTGTTATGGTGGGTGTGGCCTATTGGGAAACATAGAATGGTTAATTGTATTGTGTTGTAAGAAAAGTATTGTTTTGGAATGGTTTTATGACAAGTTTAAATATGTAGCAGCATTAGTCATTTGATTAAAGGAAATGATTCTTATCAGGGGTCAAACTTTACATTTTTTACCACTGTTTCCAGAACAGTACTTTCTCAAATAATACTGTTCCAGATCAGATTTCACTGTTCCAACTTTGTGTCAATAACAGGACAAATTCTTTTCTTCAAAATGGGCTTAATTTACAACTATTTTATTGGTCAGTATGTGCAGATTTGTATGTGAATCATTAGTATTACATGTACAGTACATAATTTATTATCCAGTTGCATGCAGTAATACACCTGCAAGCAGCCTTGCATATGTGTATTCACGAATAATTGTGCTGGCAATTGCATGCAGGCAAGGTGGGAAACGTTTTTTTTTCTTTCTTTCTGGAAGAAAATGTTCTTTCTGGAAGAAATTCTTTGTATCATAATCTTGTTTGACAACACACACTTATTTGCAGCAGAAATCAAGTTATTGATCATTGATGTCACAAGTTATTGATCATTGATGCCATATGCTTGTGAAAAGAACACTGTTCCACTGGAACAGCGATGTTTGAAAATTCACTGTTTCTTCATAAAAACCACTGTTCTCGGAACAGTGGCAAATTTGACCCGTGTTTATAAGCCTGGTAGAGGGGTTTAAAGAGGTGCTAGATCAAACAGTGACAGCGTTTTATTCTGGGTACCTTGAATAGTTGAATTCTTCTATTACACGCAACGGTACCGAATATCATCAGTGGCACTAAACATTGGCGGCGCCAGGATGTAGATGCTGGGAAGCAAGAGAGGGGCAACTTTGTCCTGTAGGGGGGCCTATAGATCGGACAAAATATGTGACCTTACAAAATTTTCTGGGGTGGGTGGGCAAGTGGGGGGTGAGTGCAGGGGATTTGGGGAGTGGGGTGGCAAAGTAGTCTACTACTAAATCAAGATCTGAGTACTCAAAATTTGATCTTTGCTTGTGTTCAAATGGTTTTGTAATAAATCAACATGTCTGGTAATCAAAGGTACCAAACAGAGTGAAAGGTATTTTGCATTCATTCATCAAAACATCAACGCCCTCATATTTTGGTGCAGTGCTCTTTGAAGTAGATAATACATTTAATCAAAATGGTGGTATTCAGCATCAAAATGGTGGTATTCAACATCAAAATGGTGGTATTCAATATCAAAATGGTGGTATTCAATATCAAAATGGTGGTATTCAACATCAAAATGGTGGTATTCAATATCAAAATGGTGGTATTCAACATCAAAATGGTGGTATTCAATATTAAAATGGTGGTATTTAATATTAAAATGGTGGTATTCAACATCAAAATGGTGATATTCAATATCAAAATGGTGGTATTCAACATCAAAATGGTGGTATTCAACATCAAAATGGTGGTATTCAACATCAAAATGGTGGTATTCAACATCAAAATGGTGGTATTCAATATCAAAATGGTGGTATTCAACATCAAAATGGTGGTATTCAATATCAAAATGGTGGTATTTAACATCAAAATGGTGGTATTTAACATCAAAATGGTGGTATTTAACATCAAAATGGTGGTATTCAACATCAAAATGGTGGTATTCAACATCAAAGTGGTGGTATTCAACATCAAAGTGGTGGTATTCAACATCAAAATGGTGGTATTCAACATCAAAATGGTGGTATTCAACATCAAAATGGTGGTATTCAACATCAAAATGGTGGTATTCAACATCAAAATGAAGCAAATTCTTTTAACATTAATTGAATAACATTTCCTTGTACTTCCATGTAGTCGTTGATATGAAAATGTTTTACTCCTTTTCTAACAAGAATTCTATATAAGGGTCTTTCAGCTGACGTCATGACTCATGATGTCACATGGCTTTGTTTATATCGTCATTTTATTAGGAAAAAACACTGTTGTCTGCTGTACACTTAATTAGATTTACATACCTTTGCATCTTGTTATATAAGATAATTTTTATAAGATAATTATGCTGGAATCTTGCTGTGCCATTGGTTGCACTAAGAGATGTTTGCGGGGGAATAAAAAGACATTTTCTCGATTTCCATCTGATTCTAATCGACGTTGACAGTGGGTTTCTGCTGTACGAAGCGAAGGCTTTCGACCTACAGTTCACACTAGGATTTGCAGCGAGCACTTTATATCAGGTATGTAGGCTTTGTCTGAGTATAATGAACTTTCAGCTGGCATTAACATTTAAGTTACTCTTCGTATACCCGGTGAATATAAGGAAAATATGAAGTTAAATCAGAAGCCGAACAAAAAAAGTGGCAATTAGTAAAATTTGCTGAACTGGTAGGTTAGCATGTAGTATGTTTGTTGTACGTGTGATCTGACTGAGCTGTGTGAAGACACGTGAAATGCAATGATGCTCTGTCCTGCAAAATGGCCTCTAGTGGATTTAGAGTCACGTGATGAAATCCCTCTATAGGATGATTTTATGCCGTTTGTTGCTACATTACACTTGTCATTGTCAAGAGCTCTCAGTCAAAAAGTGATAGCGTCTTTTTTGCTAATTCATTGATATCTAAAATCTTTGCAGAAGTCTCATTTTTAATACTCCTTTTGTTGAGAGTTGAGAAATGAATTCAGTATTTATTGGGAATAATTGCTTCTGATTTCTATATTCAAATCAAAGGGAAAGTGTATTTGAATACTCTGAAGACTCCAGCATAATACTCCCTCTCATTTCAACAACAGACTTTTTCAGGATTATTCCTAGGCAGGGGTCGCGGAGAAGGGGAAGGGGAGGGTGGTGTGGTCGTTTTAAACTCTACACTGACAAAGACAACGTGATCGGATGTATTTGTTTTTCTATGTTTCATAACAAAATATACAATTGTTGCAATATCACTTTGAAACCTATCTTCTTCTTTTTTTGAAAGAAACTAAATTCTCTGACTTTGTGTTTCTGTCTTTCAGATCAGTCATTTCAAACGTGGCTTCCCCTCCCCCCCTCCCCCACTTGAAATACTGCTCCGTGGCCCATATTTCTACGTAAGGTACTGATGGTTCATAAGGAGAACTGATTGTTATTTTCTTCTTAGTTATTTGTTTGTTTGTTTTTGGGACACATGAGGCAAATACCTACACAATATGAAGGGGTATACCATATGCATTGAATGGGTAAATGCAACTAGATTCAATAGTGTCTCATAAAGAAAATTGTGTGGGGTGTCTCGGAAGAAAATATAATATCGTACCCCATCCTCTTTGTTTGAAATTGTTTTGATGCTGTGCTCGAAGTATATGAGTTGTTACCCTCCACTCATTTAACAAGTGTCCAGTGATTTAATCCAGTGATTTAAAAGTAGACATGCATAAATTGTCTGCTACACTTTTTTTGATTTCACTGTTGCTAATATAATTTTTCATTACTTTCTTCTTTGCAGATTTTGGATTATTTTGACTATTTTTTTACTGGAATTTTTACCTTTGAAATTGTAATTAAGGTAAGTGAGGTTAGGCAAATTTGTTTTCATTGCATGAATATGTAACACGTACATTGCTATCAACGGAAATAAATGATTTCATGATAGAACCAGCATTGGGATGCTTTTTGTTTAAATGCCTATTGTAAACAGTAGTGTAGCTGGGAATTTTGGTGAGGGCAAGGACTTAATTTCTAATAGACTTATATCTTCAAATTGATCAATAATTAAGTACTCGTCCCCCTCCACCTGCACCCACCCTCTGATTGGAAAGTTTTAAAATAAAATTGGGAAAATGATCAAAAGAATCTCTGCTTAATTTAAAAAAGTGGATCTGAATAGAAGCTTGTGAAAACGGTTGAAAAATCTATCTTGAGCATATATACGAATGATTGGTTCAGATAGTTTTCACTTTTAATTACACCTATGTGGTGAGACTCATTTCAGGAGTTTGAAGGAGGAGCAATTGTTTTGCTCAGCATACATTCCCATTAACTAACTACTAAAGCTATTTTGTTTTCCTTCTCAGGTTATTGCATATGGGCTGGTCTTACACAAAGGTGCCTTCTGTCGGAGCGCATTTAACCTGCTCGACCTTCTTGTTGTTATTGTCTCCATTATATCTATCGTTCTATCTTTAACTAGTCCAAAGTAAGTATATCTCATTTGAAGGATTAGTTCAGGGTGTCCATAAAAAGAAACAAGATGGTGAAGAAAGCATTCAAGAATCGTATTCCGTTAAGGAGGTGTTTAATTCTTTATGTATTCTAGCATATTTTGTCCTGCGATTTTGTGACTTAAAAACCATTGATATGTAAGGAAACTAGTAAAACAGAATTTAGTATGGGTAATTATAATTTACCACCTGAAGAAAGTTTGAGGATTTTTTTTTTTTTTTTTAAATGTTAAGAATGTTAATGAGTCATTCCATTGTAGACTTACTGTACCAGTCATTTCTACATTGATAAAACAGAGCTTTAAACTTAAGGTTTCTTCACCATTTTGTTGTTAATAAAGTCCTCTTTCATATCATATAAACCTGCTTGACCACTGAACTAACCCTTTAACCTTTTGACACTTTGGTGTACAGTACTTTTGAGGGGGGAGGGGGCAGGTTAGCACCCATGTCATTACACATCACAACAGACCCCAAATTTTCTTCTAGGGGAAAAGACTGTTTTGCCCAAAAATTCTTAGTTTTTATTTTGGAAAATGTTGCTGATTTTTTTTTTTTTTTACATTTTGTGTTTAGTTGTCAATCCATGGGCAAATGATACATCAATTGTATGTTACTTAATAACCCAATTTCTAGCAGATTAACTTAGTTTGAGTAATACAGGTAGTCACAATTGCTGCCACTTGAAAGTATTTACTTATTTGTTAATTCTAATAAGTAAAAGATGATTTATTTTCTTGCAATTCGATATCATTTTCTTGTGTTGTATTTTTGGACAATTATGTTTCTTTATCGTTTGCTGTGATTTTGAAAAGCTGCAGCAAAGCACAAGCGTGTTCAAATTTTAGTTAAAATTTAAGGTCAGAATTGCAATTAGCTTAAATAAAAATGTCATGAAATTAAGAACGAAGATAGTCCGATGATGAAGATTTTATGTAAAGTGCAATAAAGAAATATATTATTAGCTTATCACCCTCGCGCGCATCAGTTTTAAAGAATCCCATATTTTTTTTTATACGTACCATATTTTTCTCTCTGATCATTCATTCAGCTTCAGTACTTCCGTTTCATTACACTTTTTACTGAAATACAAACGATTGGTTCGGATAGTTTTCACTTTTAATTACACCTGATGTAGTTGACCTGATCCACAATGCTGCAAATCACCAAAATTAATTGACTTGGGGAAAAAATTAAAACCACACACCCACGTCACTTTTCCAACTGGGTTAAGGTAATAAGCTAATAATTTTGTTTACTAGGCCTATAACTAAAAAAGTGCAGATTATATGTCATCATTCATACATAGACTTGCTTGACTACTGAACTAATTCCTTGAAAAGGAATAAGATTGTTCAATGCTTTCTTCACTATTTTGTTTCTTTTGAAGTCCTCTTTCATATAAGATAGACTTGCTTGACCACTGAACTAATCCCTTAAAGGAATAAGATTTTTCAATGCTTTCTTCACCATTTTGTTTCCTTTAAAGCCTTTTTTCATTTAAGACAGACTTGCTTGACCCCTGAACTAATCCCTTAACAGAACAAGATTTTTAAATGCTTTCTTCACCATTTTGTTTCTTTTGAAGTCCTCTTTTATATAAGATAGACTTGCTTGACCACTAAACTAATCCCTTAAAGGAATAAGATTGTTCAATGCTTTCTTCACTATTTTGTTTCTTTTGAAGTTCTCTTTCATATAAGATAGACTTGCTTGATCCCTGAACTAATCCCTTAACAGAATAAGATTTTTGAATGCTTTCTTCACCATTTTGTTTCTTTTGAAGTTCTCTTTCATATAAGATAGACTTGCTTGATCCCTGAACTAATCCCTTAAAGGAATAAGATTGTTCAATGCTTTCTTTACCATTTTGTTTCTTTTGAAGTTTTCTTTTATATAAGATAGACATATCCCTGAACTAATCCCTTAACAGAATAAGATTTTTGAATGCTTTTTTCACCATTTTGTTTCTTTTAAAGTTCTCTTTTATACAAGATAGGCTTACTTGACTCCTAAACTAATCCCTTAAAGGAATGAAAATTTTGAATGCTTTCTTTACCATTTTGTTTCTTTTGAAGTTCTTTTTCATATAAGATAAACTTGTTTGACCCCTGAAATAATCTTTCATTACTATTTTGTTTCTTTTGAAGTCCTCTTTCATATAAAGGAATAAGATTTTTCAATGCTTTTTTCACCATTTTGTTTCTTTTGAAGTTGTCTGTCATATAAGATAGACTTGCTTGACCACTAAACTAATCCATTAAAGGAATAAGATTTTTGAATGCTTTCTGCACCATTTTCTTTAAAAATCATAATTACAAACCTTAATTTACATTCACTTTCTTTGTTCATAGTTTTTGCATCCTTGATTCATGTAATCCTAAATGTGCGACATTGTTTTTTCATTTGCAGGAATGCAAACAGTCCATTTTCTACAATCAAAATTCTAAGGGTCCTGAGAGTGCTGAGACCACTGAGAGCAATTAATAGAGCGAAGGGGCTAAAGGTAGGTAGCCATTTTAGAAAATATTTCCTTTTACATCAAATTTGCATCATATATACTAAGCAACTTCAAAGGCTCGTAAAATGAGATTTAAAGGTAAATTACAATTTTCAACAAAGTTTCATTGTTCATTATTTTTCAATTCTAACCTCAGGTAAGCTGAGGTGGCTCTGTGCTCAGTGATCTGCACAGACCGTCATCCTTAAAATGAAGCAACAGTCACTACTAGAGTGGTTGTGACCACCACTAGAGTAGTTGTGACCACTACTAGGGTGGTTGTGACCACCACTAGAGTGGTTGTGACCACTACTAGGGTGGTTGTGACCACCACTAGGGTAGTTGTGACCACTACTAGAGTGGTTGTGACCACCACTAGAGTAGTTGTGACCACTACTGAAGTGGTTGTGACCACCACTGGAGTGCTTGTGCTAAGAGCCACTGTCTTGCCACAAAATACTTACATTTTAAACTTTCTTACGCTTATCTTATTCCCAGCACGTGGTGCAATGTGTGTTTGTAGCCATCAAAACTATCGGCAACATCATGTTGGTCACGCTGCTTCTGGTGTTTATGTTTTCGTGCATTGGCGTTCAGCTCTTCAGTGGCAAGTTCTACAAGTGCTCCGACCCAGAAGTTTCCTTCAAAGAAGACTGCATGTAAGATTTTCATTTCTGCATTATGATTAGATTCTTCTTCTTATCATGCCCACACACACACTAGATGTTGTGTTTCAGCTAAAGCTGAACACAATCCTTCGCACTATCACTGAATTCTGCTAGATCTTTAGCTTCACATTCCTGCTCCAGAAGGGGCATATTAGTAGGTGGTCTGTGGTTCTGAATCACACTCACAGGTCACATCTTCACTGTCCAGGTAACCCCACTTCGTGAAGAGTGACTTTACAGCGACCAGTACCAGATCTTTGTGATAGATTTAAGATTTACAAATTAATTTACAGAATACTTGACTTAATCTGGAAGTAGAGTATTACCTTTAAAGTGCCATTGGTTTTTTTTTAACATACTAACTGGGGCAGAGGAGGGTGGTGTTATTGTCCACCCATCCCTTGCATTTACTTCCAGTCTCCACTCTACCCACTCTTGCTCCTGGAAAAAGAGCAGTTTCCTAAAGAAGTTTCCTTACAAGATAAATGTTTTAGTTTGTTGAAATTTGAAAATGTAATATTTCAGAAAATGTTAAAGTTTCTTCAGATATCCTTATGGAAGGTTAGAATTTTAGAGATCCTAAGACAGCACTAGTATCTCAAGAATAGCAAAACATTTGATATTTTCTTAGAAGATTTAAAATCCAATATTCTTTAGAGATTTAAATCTTCTCATAGCACCGGAGATTTAAAATCCTTTAAATTCCTTGAAATATTTGGGCACCAACGATTGTATCAGGCATGATTATTAAACTTGGCCTTTATTATTGAAGTCATTTGCATAAAGTTGCTACAGTATATGAACTGACCAGACTTTTTATTTAGTATGCTCAGTCAGGGAGTGTGACAGGATGTGACTGCATATGGACATAAGGAGGGATGCCATGTGGGACATGAATGGGGGCCATGCGGGACATATGATATAATATGAACCATGTGGTATACACCAAGGCCATAATTATTTCACTCCACCTTTTTTTCTTAATCAACAAGATATTTGCACATAAGTTATTGTATGAACTGATACTTTCATACATAGTATGCTCAATCAGATACTGTGATAGCTAGGGTAAGACTTTTTATGGAGCCTATGGAATGTCATTTGGTACATGGGGTGGGATGCCATGTGGGACATGGGGTGGGATGCCATGTAGGATATATGGTGGACTGCCATGCGGGACATAGGGTGGAATGCTATGGGATGCGATGTCATGTGGGACATGGGATGTCATTTGGGACATGGGGTAGGATGCCATGTGGGACATGGGGTGGGATGCCATGTGGGACATGGGGTGGGATGCCATGTGGGACATGGAGTGGGATGCCATGTGGGACATGGTGTGGGATGCCATGAGTAAGACAGTGTGACATAGGTTGGGATGCCATGTGTGACATAGGGTGTGAGGCTATGTGGAACATAGGGTAGGAGGCCATGGGGATATGGGATGTGATGCCAGGTGGGACATATAGTAAGATGTCATTGGGAGGGATACCATGTGGAATATATGGTAGGATTCAATGTGGGACATAAGGTGGAATGCCATGTGGGACATCAGTGGGAAGCCACTGATGCGGGACATATGGTAGGATGCCACTGATGCGGGACATATGGTGGGATGCCATGGGGGACATAGGTAAAGATGCCATGTGGGACACACGGAGGGATGCCATGTGGGACATAGGGAGGGATGTTATGTGGTACATATGGTTGGATTAATGTGGAACATACATGTAGGATGGGATCCATGTGGGACATAGAGTATGATGCCATGTGGCTCATAGGGTGGGATGCCATGTGGCTCATAGGGTGGGATGCCATGTGGGACATATGGTGGAATGCCATATGGGACATATGGTGGAATTCCATGTGAGACATACTGTATGGTGGAATGCCTTGGGGAGATATGGTAGAATGCCATGTGGGACAAGGCATGGGATGGGATGTCATGTGGGACATGGTGGGATGTCATTTGGCACATGGGATGGGATCCATGTGGGATAAAGATTGGGATGCCATGTGGGTCATAGGATGGGATGCCATGTGGGACAAGGGATGGGATGTCATGGGGTGAGATGCCATGTGGGAGATATGATGTATAGCCATGTGGGACAAGGGATGGAATGTCATGTGGGACATGGGGTGGGATTTCATGTGGGACATGGGGTGGGATGCCATGTGGGTCATGGGGTGGGATGTCATGTGGGTCATGGGATGCCATGTGGGACTTAGTGTGAGATGCCATTTTTATAATTGGCTGAGTCATATGATATGGGTGTCAATTTGCATGGGCATGCGAACCATGATGGTATTTACCGTTCTAGTTAGCTTTCCTTTTTGAGACCTATATTTGTCCATAGCTGGGTATTTTGATCTGTTACTTAAGTGGCTATTAAGATAGTTGTATTATTGCTTAGGTGGTATGCAGGCCCATAGCCAGGATTTTTTGTAAGCACTTAAAGAGGAGGTCACATACCTACGCAGGGGCCCGTACCCCATGCTGGCTACTGTCCTGGTGATATGCTTCTTCTAATGTTAAAGAAAGTTTCTGCAAAAAAGAATTCAATTGTGACCTCATAAATAATACTAGGTTTAGTGTTTTGTTGAGGTTTTGTATAATCTGTTTCACAGAGGGAAGTATTTTTACTATAAAAATGGAGACCTGGACGATTTTGAAATTAAGAATCGGACCTGGGAACTGAATCAGTTTCATTTTAATGATGTGCCTAGTGGGATGCTCTCTCTCTTCACCGTCTGTACATTTGAAGGCTGGCCTCCGTGAGTATAATTTATCCATATGTACACAACTACTGACTTTGGTGTCTGCAGGGCCATTATTCCATAAGTATAACAAACAAAAACATGTCCTCCCTACTTTGTGTGTCCCCCTCCCCCCCTTTCTTTTCCAGAATGGGATATATGTTCTGTCATACATCCCATAACACAAATTACAGCCCTGGTTGTCTGGTTACTGAATAGATAAATAAGTTCAGTGGTGGGACATAAGACATTTGGTTGACGGGCAAAAACCACATTCAGTAGTGAAGGATCCAGGGTCCATGATTAAAAATATTGAAAAGAACAAGAATTGACTCTTAAGAGAATAAAAGCATTGCATAGTTATTGATATTGCTTTATTTAGGCCTATGATAGCATAATGAGTGAATCTCATCTCAAAAAATTGTTGATCCATTTACCAATAAATCTGTCACATACTAGTAACGTCGCTTCTGCGGCGGTAATTGATTGGCTAGGCTTGTCGGTGATTGTCAATATTTTACCCAATCAGAAACATTGGATTGTCTTGTATTTGCATCTCCGCATTAACACGATATCTGGCCTTTAGTTACGGAGAAACTTTTTGGCAATTTTAAAATATTGTGGCGAGCAAAGTTGATCTATTTAAGTGCGGAGAAGCAAAATGGAAATTGCATTAAGATTTTTTAGCCCTTAGACCCCTCCAATCCGGCACCCTCGTTTTTATCAATATCAGGGGTAATTCAACCCGAGAGACTCTTCACAATTCATTGACCAGCATCCAGCTATTGTTACACCACACACAACACAGGGGTAATCTATACCTTCTTAACTGACAGCACATTCACAGTTCACTTGTTAGCAACCAGCTACTGTTACACTGTACACAATAAGTCATTCGTCTTGGGCTCAAGCCACATAACTGCTGTTCAGTAATGCAAATCAGATTAGTCCTTGGTTGAGCCTAAATATATATATAAATTATATGCTTGGAATGACTTTGTGCAAAACCCATGAATGATTGATGGACCATTCATCATGGTGTTTCAACTGCATTTTAACTGTTTCAAATTTTGGAAGTATTAATAACATCAAAATACTCAACAATTTTTGAGTGGGCAGGGGCAAGTAGCAATAATGAAAGTTATTGTGGGGGATTGCTTTCATATGGCCTTTAGACCTTTTTGCCGACTAACTGAAAAGTTTTATAAAACAACCAACGTTGTGACTAAAAATCATATATTTCTTATTCACTTCATAAAAGTGAGTCTCGTTGTTCTTACAGATGGTATCACAGTTAATTTGCCCTCATTGTTTTTATTCTATTCACATGTTTGATGATACCTCAGATTTTGAGAACAGTTTATATTTCCTTTTATTCCTTCATTAAGTTCAAGTTTGTAACATTTCTATGCACATTATCTAAAACATACATTCTAATGTGCCTAACATTCAGGCAAGACAAAATGAACGTCGAAGTTGGCCTTCCAATTTTCAACCATGAGATACATAGTGGGCAAAAAGCATCAGGCAATCTTATTAATTGAAAAAGCCTTTCAAATTCACAAAAGAAATTACCATATATTCCCTAATAAATGCCTCCCTCTAATAAATGCCCCCTCCCCCCATGTTTTTTTTGCGGTGACAATCGTAAAGTCACTCATAAATTAATCAGTAATATCATCATATTAAATATACAGTGTGATTTAACACTAGGCTTCACCCAAAATTTGTTTAAAAACTAAAAATACCAGAAAAATACACAGTCAATAGAATTGAACATGCTATGCACACTGACTAAAAAATTATTTAATGAAAAAATTAATCATGCCAAAATAGGGGAACAAATCGGAATATAAAGTGAATGAAATGTTTCAACAGAGGTGAAATTCAGCGTAGTTATGAACCGATTGCAGCCATTTCAAAGAGGCAGGTGATGGCATACTTTCAAAATTTCTTACAGTCAGAATGAAGCTGCAGTTCTGGCTTATAGTAAAATATGCCAGGAGAGGTGGGTTTAATCATAATGAAAGTGTACCATTCCTTTACTTCTAAACAATGTTTTTTTGCATTTTTTCATGAAAATGATCAATCGTACTTAAGAAATAATTTTTCATGGCTTAGAAAGCCAAATTGAAGCATTTCAGCCAAGAGGGTCCATACATTTCATATAATAATTCCGCATTTTTTTTTAATTATTAGCGGTTCCGTAAGTACATTCGAAATTTCACCTCAAATAAAGGCCCCTTTTTTGTAATGCACCCCAGGGCATTTATTAGGGAATATACAGTAATTGATCAAGACTGTATTCTTACTTAACATTATTAAGTTTGATTTCTTACTTAACATTTTTATAAGTTTGTAATATGAGTTGTAAGAGTTTTTTTGTTCTTCCATTTTCTTTCAGTCTATTGTACGTTGCGATTGATTCCAATGAAGTGAACCATGGTCCCATTTATAACCACCGCCAGGCAGTGGCGGCTTTCTTTATTGCCTATATTATTGTTATTGCCTTTTTCATGGTCAACATCTTTGTTGGTTTTGTCATTGTAACTTTCCAGAATGAGGGAGAACAAGAATACAAGAATTGTGAACTAGACAAGAATCAGGTGAGTCCAGCAGTGGTGCTTGGTAGGGAGGAGGGGGAGAAGGGGAGAAGCTCTAACATGGGAGAGGCTCTAACATGGGAGAAGCTCTAACATGGGAGAAGCTCTAACATGGGAGAAGCTCTAACATGGGAGAAGCTCTAACATGGGAGAAGCTCTAACATGGGAGAAGCTCTAACATGGGAGAAGCTCTAACATGGGAGAAGCTCTAACATGGGAGAAGCTCTAACATGTCATTAACATCAAGGCAATTCACCCATGCAATTTTTTATTACAAGGAGCAAACCTTCCCAAAGCTTCCTCCCCTCCCACAACTCAATTCCTGAGTTCTTCCAGAAAAATCTCCGGATAAAATTATCTCCTTCCTTCATTATGCTTCACAACCATGCTTAATTCTCCTCTTTCTTACTTTGTTTTTGTTTCACCCATGCACCTCCTCTCTCGATCACAGCTTTTGACTTTTTGTACTTGAATTTTTCTCAGGGTTTCCTTTCCTTCCTACCTCTAGAAATCTGACCTCTCAGGCACAATATGACCCTCATTGCTGTGGTGCTGTTAAGCCCTCATTAAACAAACAAACAAGGAGCAAGTAGGGACAAAACCTCCTAATTGTGTGAAAATTTCCTGTTTAGGATTTGAAAAATCTTTGATTGTCATGTCCATGTTTACTGTGACTTCCTGAAAGCCATTTGGGAAAAAAAAAAAAAGATAAAATACCCCCCTCTCTCTACTTTTTTTTCTTTTTCACCCATGCACCTCCTCTATCGATACCAGTTTTTTGACTTTTAGTTCTTGTATTTCTCTCATTCTCCCCCTGTTTTCTTTACTTTTTACCTCTAGAATGATCTGACCTCTTAGGCACAATTTGACCCTCGTTGTCATGGTGCCGTTAAGCCCTCAAACAAAAAATGAAATAAAATTGAAAAAAAAATTGTGGTGAAAGAAATATACATGATCAGCGTTTCATGCCTATGCAGTGTATTTTTTAAGTTTTTGACAACCTTGGTTCTGTATTGCCCCTTTTATTATTGTTTATCATTTCTTTTAGGTTAGCCAGATGTATATTGTTGATTTGTCATTAAACTGTTTCAGTCAATTATTCATTTCTGTACTTAATTAAAATACATTTTATACTTGAAGTATTTGTCTCTTTTACATACTTATCTTGAAAAACTTTTTTAAGATACTTTTATGAAAGTACTCACTTTTATGAAAGTACTCACTTTTATGAAAGTACTCACTTTTATGAAAGTACTCTTTTATGAAAGTAATCACTTTTATAAAAGTACTTACTTTTATGAAATACTCTTATAAAAGTACTCACTTATGAAAGTACTCACTTTTATGAAAGTACTCACTTTTATGAAAGTACTCACTTTTATGAAAGTACTCACTTTTATGAAAGCACTCACTTTGATTAAAGTACTCACTTTTATTAAAGTACTCACTTTTATGAAAGTACTCACTTTTATAAAAGTACTCACTTTGATTAAAGTACTCACTTTTATGAAAGTACTCACTTTTATAAAAGTACTCACTTTTTATGAAAGTACTCACTTTTTAATGAAAGTACTCACTTTTTTAAAGTATGTACTTTTATGAAAGTACTCGAGTTCAGTTTACTTGTACTAATGTTATTGTTTGTGAAATAGTTGATTGAAACAGCTGATATAAAAAATTTAAAAATGATAATGGAACTAAATGTCTCAAAATAGTATATGTAATTGTTTGAAACTTGCTTGTCATGCATACATCAAAATACTGACCTTTGTTGATTCTTTCTTTATTTTTTTTGCCTGCAGAGAAATTGCCTAGAATTTGCTTTGAAAGCTAAAGCACAAAAGAAGTACATTCCTAAGAATTCCAAGCAGCTTAAAGTCTGGAAGCTGGTCACCTCACAGTTTTTCGAGTATACAATTTTTGTACTGATCATGTCCAACACTATAGTGTTGGCCATGAAGGTAAGTTCTTCTTTACATTTTGATTAGGTGTATCTATCAAGACTCATCTCAAAATATCATTTTAGCTGCAGTACCATGGAGAGGAGGAGGAGGAGGGGGAGGGGAGGGGGGGGGCACTTACATATGTGAGGTATATATACATGTGCCACCTGAGCAGTTGTATTTTTTTCAGAATTTTTGTAGTGCAGGTATCAAAAATCCAATCTCTCATACTGCTGGTTTAAAAAAGATGCATAATCAACTTATTTTTGTACTGCAGGTATCAAAATCAACTATTTTGTACTGCATGTATCAAAATTACTTATTTTCATACTGCAGGTATGAAAATCATAAACTGTCATACTGCAGTTACCAAACAAATCTCTTATACTGCAGTCTAATTTTGAAATTCTGGTTGGCACATACCTACCACTTTAGTATGAAAGTGCCCCCCCCCCTCCCGGGCTGCAGCATTTCCGTTCTTTGTCATCTTTGAACAATTAAGCCTTAACAATATCTCACTGTTGCGGTGTCTCCTTTTCACCATACCCTCATCACCTCACCTCATCAAAACTGCAATTACGGTCAATTTAAAAAACCAAAAACAGTTAAAATTCATTGTTTCAAATTTTTTGCATTACATCTACATTGTATTTGTGTTCAGGTTCTGAGTAGCAGTGGAGGCACCAGGATTTTGGTCATGGGGAGGGGCAAGAGAGGGGCAATTTTGTCTTGTGGTGGTGCAAAAGCCTATAAATCATACAAAATATATCACTTTTACAATATATTTTGGGGGAAAGTGGGGGTAAAAGGGATATCGTTTTGGGTTGGGAAAGATCCTAACATGCCCCATGTAGCGCCTCCGCTACTGAGTAGATTATTCTTGGTGCTTTGCAAATGTATACAAGAGGCAAGAAGAAGGCAGCCCTACATAATAAGGGTTTGACTACCCATGCAACACAGGTTTTGCAGTAATGGCCAGGTGGGTGGGAGGGGGATCAAATGGCGCTCTACCCATGAAAAAACCCTGGTCCGCCACTTGTCTCCACCATGATTGAATAATGAATGACCTATTTCTGCTTTCTTCCTAATCTCCAGCATAGTGAACAAACAGAGTATTATGAGGAATGCTTGAAGTATCTCAACATCTTCTTCACTATCATATTTACAGTGGAGTGTTTTCTCAAGATTGTAGCTTTCAAACCAAGGGTATGTATTTCTCTTTCTACAAGTGAGTACTGTTTGAAGGAGCTGGCATTTGAAAAGTGTTGCTGTCATTTTTGCTAGGTCAAGATAATTTTGATATAACACAGGTGTAATAAGTTTTAATACTCGTGTCAAATAACTTTTTAAGCCTTAAAATCGCAAGTCAAAATATGATAGAATAAAGACTGAGGAATCTGAGGCTGTGATGTCACAACTAGTCTGATTTCAGTTGTTTCTTGATACCAAACATCAAAATTAAATATCTCCTTAACCGAATAAAATATTTGAAGGCTTTTTTCACTATTTTGTTTCTTTTGAAGTCTCTTTATATATGATGGACATGCTTGATCCCTGAACTATTTCTTTAACATGATGCCTAAAGCCATTTGTTTTTGCACAAACATGTCAGAGATTTAAATGTCTAAATGGAATAATATTTTTTAAATATTTTCCTCTTTTTTTTTTCATTGTCCTTTTATCATACGAGATAAACCTATCATGACTGCTACATTATGCAAGGTAATGTTAGGTCTAGATGCTTGTGTCCCATGTCATTAGTATTAGGTCAATGTTCAAGAAAGTTCATCTTATATGAAAAGATGGACTTCAGAAGAAACGAAATGTTGAAAAAAGTATTCAAAAATCTTATTCCGTTAAGGAGATAATCAAGTTCTGTATTCTTTGGGTAGAAATGACTGAAATCAGACTAGTTGTGATGTCACATCCTCCGATGCCTCAAACGTTTTTATGTCTTCTAGCATATTTGCTTCTGCAATTTTGTGGCTCAAAAAAAACATTGGATGTGTCAGAAAAGTCAGTATAAACAGAATCTAGTAAGGTTAATTATAATTTATTACCTGAAGAAAGTTTGAGGAAAAAAAATCCTCCAAATATTCAAAAAGTAAAGTCAGTTTTATTTAAAAAAAGTTATGAACAAAATGCTAGACTTTCTACACCAGTTATTTCTACACAGATAAGACAACTTTCAACTTGAATATTTCCTTAACGGTATAAGATATTGAAGTAGTTTCTTCACCATTTTGTTTCTATTAAAGTCCTCACTCGTATAGACCTTTTCAAACCGAGTTTAGCTGAACATGATCTCTTCAGTACTTCGAATAATCAAATGCTGGGGAAACTTTTATTTGTTTCCCAACCAATCAGGTGCAGGTTTGAGGGAAAAAAATGTAAACAGCAATTCGTGTGTGTATTTCCTTCATGTATAACGCAAGTATGATACGTGCGCTTGAAATTTGTTGCTTCATACCATGTGTGAATTGTGCAGACGGCCAAGATTCCTCCAGTATTTTACTGCTCAATAAGATTCCTTCAGTATACGATTGGTCTATTATGGACATGTGAGTCTCGGCCATGTGACATTATTTAAATTACTTATCTGGAAAATGCCAATTCAGATTTGAAAAGGTCTATAAGATAAACTTGCTAGACTGCTGAACTAATCCTTCAAGTATGTGATTTCTCATTATATCTGCTTCTCTCTTACAGAACTATTTCAAAGATGTTTGGAACATCTTTGATTTTATCATCGTTCTTGGGTCACTGATGCATATAGTGTCAACGTTTTTCCTAGTAAGTATGATGAAGATTTTGCTTTTTGTTTGTAAACAGCAGCTTTGTATTTCTCATCATAAATACTATACTTTGAATCAACTTATTGCTCCACAGGGTTTTGAAGTTTAGGAGATGATATAAATTGTTTGCTGTGAGAGAAAAAAAGTTTGGGTGAAGCAAATTTTAGGAATTTTAAAGACATATTAGATATACATGGAATCAGGGGCGTAGGCTGGGCTGAGCCTGTGGGTGGGACTTTCAGGAAAGTGGAACTCAATTTCAGTGAGCAAGTGTAAGATGGAGGATGGGGGGGTCTTGAAAAAAGTTGTAGTTGTCATACAAATAATTTGTGCAGAACTTGGGCTGCTGTGGGGGTGCGTCCGCACTACCAGCCTACGTCCCTGGAAATTTTGATTATGTAATTTATCTGTTTTACCGATAATATCATCTATACAAGATAATGGTCATAATAGATGCATATCCCCACCACAAAGCTTTCTTCTCATTAGTTATTGGATATTCAAATGAGACATGAAATTACAATTATGCATGACAAAGATTGTTGGTAAAAAAGGATAAAGGATAAAATGGGTCAATACAAAGTGGACTCTGATTGGTTAAAGAAACATAAAGTAAAACAGTTTTGGGGAGAAATGTTGACTAACTTTTTTGTCAATTCATGAATGAATGCATGAAGTAGATCTGATGCCCTCTGTGAGTTAAGGGTTGTATATTCATAGAAACTTGATGCACTCAAAATGCTCTGTAGATACGACTTATGTCAGACCAGTCACGGCATAACAAGATTGACCAGTCCCAACCAATGGATCTGATTAGCCTTGCCCTCTTTGCCAATAGATCTTTACAAATCTTGATCGGCAATTTTAGGAAAACCAATTTAAATAATGTTACATGGCCGAAATTCACGTCTCCATATTGACCAATCGTATACTGGGGGAAACTTATCAACCAATCAAATACGGGAGGAATCTTGGCCGTCTGCACAATTCATAAACAGTATGGGACCAAGCGTATGAAAAAATGCTTTTAAGTGCACATATCACTTGTGCATTATACATATAGGTAATACACACACGCTTACAATTTTCCTGAGAAATGTTTACCAGCAATTGATTGGCTGAAGTACTGAAGAAGTCACATTTGGCTAAAAAGGTCTATTCCTAAAAGCATTTCTAAAACCTTGTGCTCATTTTCTGCAAGAATCATCTTATTCTTTTTCTTATTTAAGATTGGAAATTTGATATGTTTCATGACATATTTTGTTCACTCTTTTTCACTATATGAATGGATAACGAGCCGGCAGGTAAAACAATGAATGGTTTTGCACCCTGTAATTGTTTGTAAATGGTACTCCGTCATTGTGCATATGACATTACACTCATAGGTCCTTATTTCTAATGATTAAATTTTGGATAATTTTTGTACTTATGAGGTATTCTAAGAGGGTTTTATTCAGAAGTTGATTTTTTTTTTCTTATTCAATTCATTGGTACAGCCTTCCATTTTCTATACTTTTTTTTAGATTTTAAAAAATAAAAAAGTTTTAAGCCCAAATAACAAACATCTAAAGGATTATTAGCTCAGGGGTCAAGCAAGTCCATCTTATATAAAAGAAGACGTCAAAAGAAACAAAATGGTGAAGAAAGCATTCAAAAATCTTATTCCGTTACAGAGTTATTCAAGTTTAGTTTAATGTTTGGTATCATTTGTGTAGAAACTGAAAATCTTGTTGTGACCCATATTTTGTCCTGCGATTTTGTGGCTTAAAAACCATTGGATATGTCTTGAAAGTAGTAAAACATAATCTTGTATAAAGGGTATTTATTATTTACCACCTGAAGAAAATTGAGGAAAAACAATTCAAATAGTAAAAAAGTGAAATCATTTTTTTTTTTAAATACATTTTTTTTAGCAATTGTTAAGAATGTGAGGATGAAACTTCCATAGTAGATTTACTTACTACACCAGTCATTTCTACACAGATAAGACCTTAAAACTTAGATATCTCCTGAGCAGAATAAGATTTTTGAATGCTTCCCTCACCATTTTGTTTCTATAAGGTGATTATCAACCCTAGCAAGAACAATTTTTAACGTAATATTTCCATGTTTAATTTTGCCACCTTTTGTAAGAAAGAGAACACTTTTAGAAACAATTTAGTTCCAAAATCATGTTGATATGTTAATCCTACCAGGAGATATTCAAATTTTAAGGTTCACAAAAAATGTCAATAAATGAATAGGAAAAGGCTCAGTATGACATCACAGCAACACATTCTCCTACAAAGTTTTTGTATTTCATTAAAATATATCGTCCCTTTTTATTAGTAAAACCTGCTAGAAAAATAAATTGATGAAAGTTATGTATTTATATACATTGCCAAATATACCCTTCTTAAATAACTTTTGAAAAATTGTTTCTAATCATACAGAAACAACCAATTAACAACTTTCAAAGAAATACATAAACATTTGCAATGGAATTGCCTCTATGACATCATCAAACACGAATTCACCATACTGTACAAAAACTTTAAAATGCATTTAGGAAATCTTAAAAAATCTATATCTCCTGAACGGAATATGAGATCAACTTGATTTTTGTACCAAATTGGCTCTAAAAGTATGCTCTTTTAAATACAATTTTACAAATATCAATGGGAATATTACAAAAATCATGGAAATATTACAAAAAACCACGGAATATTACCAAAAACAACTGGAATATTACAAAAACAACAGGAATATTACAAATAACCATGGGAATATTACAAAAAACCATGGGAATATTACAAAAAACCATGGGAATATTACAAAAAACCATGGGAATATTCCTTTAAGTGTCTTTCTCCTGCAATATTACATTCCTACCCCCTTTCAGATATCCGTTATTGCTACATTTTCAACAATAGAAATAATCATAAGACTTTTAAAGTGAGAAGAATGGTTGCAAAATTCAAGAAATGGTTTTACAATTGGACAACTAGTTCCACTAGCTGTTTCGTTGTAGTTGAAAACATGCCCTACAGACATACACTGACCATATCCATCATTACTTGGGAAATGAGGAGTCACAGAAAGAGAGGTAGTTGAAAGATATATGAGTTAAATTCAAGGGGAACCTTTAAAGAGATGTAAAAAATTATTTAAATTGCATATTCATGAAATTATGAAAGATAGCTTATGCAAATTATAGACTACACTCTCTTAGTGTCACATCTTTCTATTAAGTGTATGTCATCCATATTTTTTTACGACCTGAAGCTTTTACTGTTCTGACCATGATATCAATTGAGCCTTTTAACCAGTTGTGGATCACAAATAGTGTTCATGCCAAGCTTTCCACCAACTTGAGTATAAGCTCTACCTCTCCAACTATTCATTTCCATGGTATATTGTTATTAATTCAGGAATTCATTACCCAACATTTTCCCCAATCCCCTTGTGAGTACTAACATCAATGAGTGACTATTCTCATATGTGCCTGCCATGATGAATATTCATGCCATATAATAATCAATATTCATGACATATTAATCAATAGTCATCTTTATTAACACTTTGTTTACACCTATGTTTAATGACATTATTATTTATTTTTTTCAAGTTTTTTTCTATTGGAATGAATCTATTTTTTGAAATTACATAGTTGGAGAATCTTGGTGGTTTTGTAGCCAAAATTTGTCCTTATTTTTCCCCCCTCTCCCATCCCCCCTCTCCCCTCGGGTTTTTTGATTACAGATACCTTAGGACCAAGACCCTTAAAAAATTTAGATTTATAGGTCATATCTTAAAAAGATGCACCATATTTGACGTATAAAGCGCCCCTGCTCTAATAAGTGGCCACCCAACAATTTTTGACAAATAACATAATTTATTTGATTAATTTGAAGACTAAAATACTCAAATTTTTTTTTTTTTTTTTGTGCTAAATTTGCATCTGACACTCAACAATGTTTTTTTGTGATGGTTATTGTGGTGCTATTATAGATCCAGCTCACTTATATGTACAACGCAGTTCGAAACTCAGGGCCTTAAAAGTGGTGCAATTATATTACGTCAAATATGGTATGGCCAAATGTATATGCCATACATAACTGTACATGTACTCACATTAAACTATACATTTGTCATATGTTATATAATCAGAACTGTATGTCTTTATAACACCCATTTTAAATCGTATTAATACTTCAAGTTTGAAACAAATTGTATCCCTTATTTGTAGCCATTTAAAACTTTGATGTTGTGTACATACTCCTTTATTCCCCAACCGGCTGGCTATTTTTTCTATTTTCGGGTGGTTCGGTAAACAAACATTTGACCACCATTGACCTTTAATGTCACTCATGCACGGTAAATATCAACATTGAGGGGATAAATTGTTTGCAGAACCAATTAATCTCTGAACAATAAGTATAGCTGGTACAATGTGTTCTCATAGCAAGGAGGAAAGTGGGGATATCTGCATGATTTTATGCATATGTACACAATAAGGTCATGTGACTATTATCAAGAATATGAATTATTGAATTAGATTTTATATTGCCATATCAAGCTGCATTAGTTTCAGGGCCATAGCTAACAGGTAGTGGGAAGGGGAAAGTTGAAACACACAAATGTTTGACAAATATTATGTCATCCAATAAAGAATTAAAATACGTTATTATTATCATTGATTTTATATAGTGTAAGTCAGCCATTATATGAAGGTAACGTGATGATTGTGCTTTACAATACTATCACAAATAGAACAATGATAAAAACAAAAATGAAAGAAGATAATTATAAAGATACAAACAATTTATGAATGAGGTAAAATGCAGTTTAAGATTTATGCAGCAGATATATACAGACAAGATTAGAACTTCAAAAAGTAAAATACCTAAAACGTTTTAAAGAAATAAATTTGTTTATGAAATATACAAATATGATAAATGACGAAAGATTAAAGATACAATATGATTGAGATTTATATTCTCTAATAAAAAGATGCGTTTTAAGAGCAGTTTTGAATTGATTGAGCTTAAAGCAATTCTGCAAATTGTATGGGAACCTGTTCCATATCCTGGGACCATAAACTCTAAAGAATCTGTCAGCAAATGTGTGACTGCATGTAAAAGGAACTTCCAGAAGTTTGTCACCAGTGTTAGATCTGAAGCCATGGCGTGTTGATTTCTTGTAGTTGATCAATGTCTTGAGATACTCGGAGTGTACTGTGGTTGAGACATTTAAATATCAGCGTGAGAATCTTGAAGTCTAACTGGCTACTTTCTGTAGAGGTGTCTTTGTGCTGTCTCTTCAATATTAGCTTGGCTGTGATATTTGCACTCTCTGCAGTTTCTTGATTTGACATGTTGGTATGCCTGCTAAAATCGTATTGGCGTAATCTAGATGTGAGATGACTATGCTTTGTATTAGCGTCTTACAAGCATCAACAGTTAGAGAACAGCAATTAAGCTTGAGCCTTTATAGACTACACATGGCAATTCTATGCTTTCTTGTAATGTACGACTGAGATGACAGTCTCATCAAGCCAGACCCATAGATATCTGATCATTCCTGATCACCCAACTGTGTCACCCCCAACTGTGTCACCCACAACATCAATATCCTGCTGGGTCATGCATTTGCATAATTGCATTTTTGCCAAAATAAGATGAATTCTCTTATTGCACATATCCAGACTGGTCTTATTTGAATTTATCGAGTTTTTTTCTACGGTATTAAATTGTTTTGTGTATCAAGATTTGTACTATGAATAGATATTTCTGCCATTGTATGACAACATAAATTGTCGCAGATGATGTCTTCAATGATTTTATGTGGAATTGTACGCGATAAGATTAATGCTGGGTATATCCATACGTAAAAACATTTATGGGTTTTCTGTAAGAGGAAAATAACTACATGTAAGACAAACTGGTTGATTAGCCCATTGGCCCATGGCCATAGAGGCAGGGGCTGGGAGGCGGCCTCCCCCTGTCAGCCGGATATCCATTTTAGACTGCAGGGAATCATGCCCGACTTAAATATCTGGGTCATGCCCTCCCATCTTGGCATGATGATGACAATATAAGACAACCACCTAAAAATGGAAGAAAATGTTCCGAAAATGGGCCAAAAAATTAGTGCAATTATAATGGTTGTAACTGGGAAATCTTTCCCCCTCCCCTTACCTTTATATGCCCATGCACTGGGGCCCTTAAATGAGCCACAGGACTCCACGCCGTATACTCCCATGCCATATGCTACAAGTGTTCAGTTGTGCCTTTGGCAACTGTGCAACTGCCACCCTTCCCCAAGCCCAAAACTCTGGTGAAGCCATTACTCAAAATTTATTGTTTAATTATAGATTCATGGCAATTCTTTTCTTCGTAATTGGTTTTCGCGCCAGGCAAAAAGTCACCACCCACTGAGTAAGATGGTCCCATACGGCCATGGATTAGCCTCTCCACATATGTTTTAGCTTAGACACTTCCTTAATTGCCTAATAGTTGTCTTTTAATAATTCATTGAAAGAAAAGTTATTGATTGGCAAAGTGGGGCTGGAATGGGTCTGACATTTCTCCTGTATCACATTCTGTTCCATAAATCATTAAAGATCTATAAAAGTTAATGCCTTAGTGTATCCTACCTTAAAATTACAGTTGACCTTCCAGAATTCTAGGCTTAGTTAATCCATTACTTTTTATCAATACCATTTTCAAAAACAGAAATTGTCAATTTTACATTACATTGATTTTTGAAATATTGAAAAGTTTCTTTACATTAATTTCTTTCCTTTAAGATTCTTACAAACCCTATCAATTATAATGTATTGGACATGACTTGCAAGATCTTCGGTAGGAATTACGTCTGGAAGTTGCATTAAATGCTACCCACTTCCTGCTTAAGGATCCATTAGTCTATCATCAGACCTGGAAAAAAGCCATGATTCTGGTGGTTGTAACTGTGGGAAAAACGGGAATTCACAGGAAGAAAGTTATTTAAAAAAATATATTTTGTATTCCTTTTTGATTTATTGAGTATAAGCAACAGTATATATTGTCAAAAGTAAAGGTTTCGGCCACAATATTTCAGAAATGTGTGATAAAGTGTGAGCATATACAGTAGTATTATTTTTGTCATGATTTTTCGTTGGAAGATTTTGGGCACTTTTAATTAGAACTGTAGAAAATTTTATGATTAATTCCACCTCTTGAGTCTATGTATTAAACTTACATAAGGCATGAAGTAGGTAGTATTTCATACAAATTTTGTAAGGATACCTTTCCTGATTTGTTTATATTGCAGGTGGTTGGGTTGGCCATGATGTCATTTTTAGGGACTACATTTTTAGGGACCACATTTTTAGGGACTACATTTTTAGGGACCACATTTTTAGGGACTACATTTAAATGATAATTCTTAAGATCCAGAATCTTATTCAAGTGTACGACACATGCCAAACTTTTCCGCTTTGAGAAAACGAATCTAATCTGTTCAGTATCTTTCATCTCCGAACAGGACGACTTTTTAAAGGATGCACCAAGTATCAACTTTTTCCGTCTTTTCCGTGTGATGCGCCTCGTAAAGTTGCTAAGTCGAGGAGAGGGTATACGAACATTACTTTGGACGTTTATTAAATCTTTCCAGGTAATGTTTGGGTTAAGGTTCTTAATCCACAATTTATATTGCTTTTGTTTTTCTCAACTTTACTGTAAGCATGCTAAATTTGCATGGTTAAACGAAATCATAAGTGAATTGAGGGAAATTAGTATGCTTATTTGCTAAGGATGAAGATGCTAATTATAATAATTTGTATTGTTTAACTTGGCAATGTTATCAGTAATTTGTTGTGATTTTAGAAACTTATACAGATTGACTGAACATTTTATAGGGTGACAGCAATGTTTCACCAGCATAAAATTTATCATATTTTTGAGGAATATTTTGGTTTAATTTTAAAGAGGCGCTGTCATCTCAAAACAAATCGCAATGACGTCAGTGAGTACTTGGCGTGTACTTATACACCTCATCAGCGTATTACAATCGTTTAGAAATTTGTATGTTATACATTGTGTTGTATGAAGATTAGGTACATGCATAATACAGTATGTATGTGTGGTAACATTACACTGCCAAGTTGAACAGAGCTGTACAAATTTGTGTTAATCATGGAGCTATTAACAGAAATTAACTCAGTTAATAGCTCCATGTTTTATATCAAATGAGGGGAAAAGACGGAAGAAAAAATGTTTTCTTGAAGAGATTCGAACTTCTTACGTTTTGCACCAAAGTAAATTGCCCAAAGTCCATTGCCTTATTCACCAGCCACATCAATGCTCCAAAGTGAAGTTTAATGTATTCGAAATATGATCGAAAGAGGCGCATATAGCAATTGCTTAAAATTTGAACCAATCAAACAAATTAGAGCTGAATGTCCTAAAGCCAAGATTGCACCTTTAAATGAATGTGGCCCAAAACTTGGTAATCTAGTAAGTAACAAATTAAGATTGCTGATGACCTATTCCATTTTGCTTTTTGCCTTCACCCTTTTCACACTGAAAGCATCCGTTGGCTTAATTTGCCCGAAATTTGACTTTTTCCCTGTCCCATCCAGCTATTTAGAATCTTAGGAGATTTTTGATGATGCATTCTGATAGGCTCATTGTATTTTTTGATATTGATATAAGTCTTTATTTTTGTTCTATTCTCTGCAGGCTCTTCCTTACGTTGCCTTACTAATAGTTATGCTCTTTTTTATTTATGCTGTTATTGGGATGCAGGTGATTATGTTTGTTTTCTTCTTCATATTTTATGACCCTCCCTCATCTTTCCAAGTTTTGATGAGGATAGACCACCTTGTTGTAGATTTTGTTAAGTTAATCAAAAGACGATGTTACAACCAACGCACGAATAATGGTGAAAAGACTGAATAAAAATACCAAATATTTATCATAAGATGAACTAATGATAAAAGGACTAAATGATCAAATGACCAAATAATGATAAAAAGAACAAATAATAATTGAAATAACAAATAATAATTAAAATAACAAATAATGATAAAAAGAACAAATAATGATTAAAAGACCAAATAATGATCAAAAGACCAAATAATGAATAAAATAACAAGTAATGATCAAAAAAACAAATAATGATTAAAGGACAAATAATGATCAAAGACCAAATATTGATTAAAAGACCAAATAATGAATGAAAGACCAAATAGTAATCAAAAGACTAAATAATGATTAAAAGAACAAATAATGATCAAAAACCAAATAATGATCAAAAGGCCAAATAATGATTAAAAGAACAAGTCAAACTTGGGAAGTGATCAAAAGACCCAAATAAAGATCAATAGACCAAATAATGATAAAAAGACCAAATAATGAATTACAAACAAAAATAATGATCAAAAGACTAAACAATGATTATCCACTGAATATGCTGATCAAAGATAAAATGATCAAAACACCAAATAATCGTTAAGGTACTGAACAAGGAACAAAAGGCCAAACGATAATTAAAATTAAAGATGTGACAACAAGGTCTTACTATTTCGCCAATTGGTGAATGCCCTTTTGTAAAAGTTTTAAAATTAATGTACTTGAGCTTTCTTGAAATTAAAGCACCCTCTCCACAAAATTGAGATGTGGGATGGGAGGGGGGGGTATTTTGAGGCAGTTTTTTTGTGTGGCTTAAGTAAAACAGATATGATCAGCCGATTAGTACTAATGCTTTGAGAAACATGCCCTTTATTTTTGCAAAGTATTTTTTAGGGGTAGGATTTGTCCATAGAAAATATATGCCCTATTTTTCAAGACATCTACTTTTCAGTATTTTCAAGTGCAATTTCTTTCTTTCATCGATTCTTACATATTTTGTCTCATTCTCCAAGGTTTTTGGCAGAATTGCAATCACGTATGACGGTGATATTAACAGGAATAATAACTTCCAAACTTTTCCAGCTGCCTTGTTGGTGCTTTTTCGGTAAATATATTTTTCAGTGCTTTTCACTTTTAGGAGTGTCCATATGATTGTCTGTATATATGAGAAGACAAACGTATGGTAGATAGTACATTGGGGGATGGATAAGTATATTGTTTTTTTTTTCAGTGCTTTTCACTTGTAGGAGTGTCCATATGATTGTCTGTATATATGAGAAGACAAGTGTATGGTAGATAGTACATTTGGAGAGATGGGGGAGGAAAGGCAAACAAGCCACAGAAACTTAAGAAGTCATTGTTTTTGCAGTTGGGGGTGGGTGGGTGGGGCGGGGGAGAAAGGGCAAACAAATCACAGAAACTTGGGAAATCAACAATTTTTGCAATTTGCATCTGAATGTGCACTGAAGTGGACGAGAGGCTAAATTATTATATGGCACATACTATTTTAGTCAAAATAAGATTCAAATGTTCTGTGATCTCTTGTCTCTACTAATAATTTAGGCCAATGTGGATCTGCCAGATAAGACAATATATTTTTACTGTTATTTTCATATTTGAATTTAATGCATATTCATTTTCATCTTCCTCATAGCTCAGCCACAGGAGAAGCATGGCAGAATATCATGATAGCCTGTGTCACAGGGGAATGTGACTCTAGCCTCAAAGGTCAAACGGGATGTGGGAGTGGATTTGCATATTTTTACTTTATAAGCTTTTATTCCATTTGCTCTTTCTTGGTAAGTTTTATAGTGAAATTTATCCGTTCTAAAAAAGTATGATTAACATTTATTCTCAAAGTGTTTCAGATAAGATCATGAAACATTCGCGTCCTTAGATGTTTTGATTATCCACATGTTGGAAAATCCAACATATCAAGGCCACCAAAAATTCACGCATCACAGCCCCCACACTCCATACATACAGTGTACAATTATACATACACTATATGTACAGAGTTATTTCGGGAATGGTTTAAGTGTGACACAGTGTGTACACTATTTATAAAATATTGAGTGAGGGTGCTGCGAGCAGCAATGTTGTACATGTGGTATGATAGTTGAATAAATTCATGATATAGAAGTTGTGATGTGACATGACATAGAAAATGACACATACCAGAGGCTTCTTATTCTATTTGCTAGATGTAAGACAGTTGCTGGTTGCTCTTTTGGTATTGTGGGTCCAACTTGGTGGAATGATTTACCAAATGACATAAAGAAGTCTTTATCTGTTGATGCATTTCAAGTCCAAATTACAAACATACTTGTTTGATAAGTTTTAGTGATCCCATTTCACAAACCAAGGACTGGTTGTACTTGTAGACATTGCATATATTAACTTTTGCTGCTTCATTGTACAGAGCCTCCCATTTGTTAAATTGTTATGGGTGTCAGGATGTTGAGAAGCAACCAAACATTAATAAAACACTGTCACATGCAAATGAAAGAGTGGTGAGATTATTTCCCATGGGGTGCTTTCTGATACCAGCAAAGATCATGAAGAACAGCAAAGCCTTCTTCCACTTTTAGGGACATCCTTACCATTTTGCAGGCAAATTGCCAGATTTAAGATTTTTGTTTATATATTCAGCATGGTTTCACCCCCACACCCCTCCCAAGAAAGAAAAGATAATAATATAATACCTGTGCTCATTGCCGCAATTATCATCTGGAAAGTGGGAGGGGGAAGGGAGGGGGGGGGGCATGGCCTCTTGGTATTTCACTTTTAGACATATGCCAAGGAAAGCACATGTAAGTCACAATGACTTGTTTTCAATGTGGACCCATTGAATTTGCCAGGATGGAAAGTGGATGAACACCGTGTTAACACCCTGCTCTTACAAGAAGAGTTCAGAAAACCAGGCAGGGGGTGAAACTTCTACCATCGGGACCAACGGCTTTACGTCCCCTCTGAAGGACAGTGAGCGCCACTCAATCACTGGTCACTTTTCACAAAGGTTGGGTGGTGGGAGAAGGTGTGATGCAGAAGACAAACTTCTGTGCTTGATATCAGCAGATATCGTTCTGCATATCTGTGGAAAAATTGCTGGTTAAATTGCCATTGGACTCGAATCTGGGACCTCCAGCATCTCAGTCGTACACTCAGCCAACTGAGCTACCTGCCTCTTATCCAAAAAGTGGGGGGGGGGGGACAAGAGGCAGATTTTTCCCAAAATGTACTGATTTTTAAATTCTATGGAAAGTATGAAGGAATATTCCCCTGCCCCCTCCCCTAGGAATTACTTCTCTCCCTGTGTTTGCATCCTTTGCCCCATCTTTTCAACACACATCTTAAGCCAGTAAACAAGCATTTCAAAACAAACTAGTGCAAGCTTTAAACTTCAAAATCTTGTTTTTCTTCTGTAAGAGATTTTATTTTAAATCAATCCCTTCTTTGCAAAGAAAATATTCAAAGAATATTCCAACATATCTTAGCTTTGCTGGGCTGGACTGGTATTTGAGTGTGTATCTGGGGAAGGTTGAGTAGAGTGAAGGTTATAGTTTTACAATCCCATACTTCATGAATTTATAATTACATCTTTTCTTGTCATTTTTATTATATTTCTAACTGTTATTCCTGCATATTTTATGCATGTTGCTTCTCATTCTGTCCTATTGCAGATTATTAATTTATTCGTTGCTGTAATCATGGATAACTTTGATTATCTTACCCGTGATTGGTCCATTCTTGGGCCTCATCATCTAGATGAATTTGTACGGCAGTGGTCAGAGTTTGATCCCGAAGCAACGTAAGTATTCTTTGCGGATGTTTCATTTATTCTAGTGGGTGAAAGTGACAAACAAGTTGTTTGGTAGGTTTAGAAAACAATAGATGTATCAAATTGTTTATTAACTCCTTAGACTTCCAAAAACTCTCTCGGCTTTTTCATTTTGTGTATTTACCTTTTGCTTGTATTTTTATGTGCATATTATATTAATAGGGTTTATTGTATGCCCTTTGGGATTGTATTTTACAGCGGAAGGCAATTTATAAATATATTGTATTATTATTATTATTGTTATTGTTATTATCATTATTATTATTATTGTTGTTATTGCTATTATTGTTATTATTGTTATTAATGTTATTAATGTTGTCAAAATCAAATTGACCCCTGCAGTGATTTGAATGGTTATTTCCTTTATACAGATCTTTGCTTAACAAAAATTTCCCTAACTGACTGACTGACAATATAAAATGTTTAGTAGTAGAATCTGACAATCAAAGAAACATGAAACACTGGTAGCACTACTTTCTCTGAGCAAAAATGCTTTAAACATGAATTGCACAACTATTAGATTTCCACATTTAATTTTTTTTTTCAGGGGTCGAATAAAGCATCTAGATGTTGTAACTTTACTCCGTTCCATATCGCCACCCCTGGGATTTGGGAAACTTTGTCCCCACAGAATAGCATGCAAGGTAAGACTTTGTAAAAGTATTCAGATTGCTTATTGTTTACCAGCTCTGTGATAAAAAAGGGCGGCCAATAAACTATTCAGCCAGCCAACAATTGTGTAGGCAGCAATAGAGTTTTGTAATAGTTGTGTGGTTCTTTCAGCATTATTGTAAGACATACAGATAGGTAGAGATTTGATATAAATCATTAAAAAGAGCTTTAGAATCCGAACAGAATAGTTTTTGAATTATGTCAAAAGCACCCATAGTTTCTTGAGTTATTGCTAATTGAAATTTTGAAGAATTCTTAATGTATGCAAAAATTATTAAAAGAGAGGACAGCTCAAAAATTTGACATGTCCACCCCCCCAGCTCAAAAAATTTAAAATGCCCCCTCTCTTCTTTCTGGTATTCCCCTGAGTGGGGTTCTACTCAATGCAAAGAAGGATATTGGGACCTATCACCAAAATGGGCTGCATATTTCATTTCCTAGTTATTGGCTATTTTGGTATATGGCATAAAAATTGTGTGATTATGATATTGGTAAAGATTGTGTAGATATCTCAAGCTGATAAAAGAGTGGGAAGTAGTTGAGTGCAAGGTGGTATGGATATGGATTGGTCACTATCTCAAACCTGGTACCTCCCTACCATAAATAATGTAAAGTGACACCCACCCACCCCTCCCCCTCCCACTTACACACTATATGACCTGCTTACTGCCATTCTTCAAATATATCATTCATTTACTTATTTATCTCTTTCCTAACCAGAAATTAGTTTCCATGAACATGCCTTTGAATAAAGATGGAACCGTCATGTTTAATGCAACACTGTTTGCCCTCATCCGCACATCACTGAAGATCAAGGTAGAAGGTAACATTGATAAATGCAACAAGGAACTTCGAGAAGTTATTAAGAAGATTTGGAAGAGGACAAGCGACATTCTTCTGGACCAAGTTGTGCCACCTGAAGGAGGTACGTTCTGTGCATATTAAACACCAGCTACCACCACAGATAAATATATTAAAGCATTAATAATTCTCCTCTCCAACTACACCCATTCTTTATTTTTAACAGCTTCTATTTTCAAAATGGATTTTTATTGTCAAAATGGACTGGAATAAAGCCTTCACATTGCCATTATACTTCTTTTTTGGTAGTTGAAAAAACTCTGTACCAGAATAGCTAAATAAATTTGTGTTAGCTATTCTAGTACAGAGTGTATTAACCCTTACTCTACCACGCGGCGATATTATCGCCGTTTTGGGTGCCCCGTCTTTGGCCCCGCCTCCCGAGCGCATTTTCAAAACAGTGCTGGTAGAGTAAGGGTTAATCAGCCCCGACATATCGCCAACCCGAAAATATAGGCAGCATGATCCTGGTGGGCGGCCCAGCGGGTCCCGAAGCGGAAGGGTCCGACTTTTCTGCCTGGAAGACAGAGGACCCTTCAATAATCACGCCTTGATTAACCCTTACTCTACCACGCGGCGATATTATCGCGTTTGGGTGTCCCGTCTTTGGCCCCGCCCCGAGCGCATTTTCAAAACAGTGCTGGTAGAGTAAGGGTTAATCAACCCGCGACATATGCACCAACCCGAAAATATAGGCAGCATGATCCCGGTGGGCGGCCCAGCGGGTCCCGAAAGCGGAAGGGGCCCGACTTTTCTGCCTGGAAGACAGAGGACCCTTCAATAATCACGCCTTGATTAACCCTTACTCTACCACGCGGCGATATTATCGCCGTTTTGGGTGCCCCGTCTTTGGCCCCGCCTCCCGAGCGCATTTTCAAAACAGTGCTGGTAGAGGAAGGGTTAACTACCAAACAAGGAGTATAATGGCAATGTGAAGGCTTTTTCTCCAGTCCATTTTGACAACAGAAATCCATTTTGAAAATAGAAGCTGTTTTAGACTGTGATTTTTTATGCTCAGCAGATGGTGGGGGATGTATGGGGCTGGTTTCCTTATTTTTTTATAGAAATTATGTTATAACAATTTTGTAGGTTTTAGGTTAAACATCAAAAGTTAAAATTGGACACCACTGTTTAGATGCTGGTTCTCTGCATACCCACCACTTTTCCTTCTCGGGATATACCTAGAGATTTACCTACACTATAGAATGATAACCTTTTCACCTGATTGATTGAGTAAAGACAATAAGATTGAACTTGCATTCTTAAAATCTTTATTAGCGTTTGTATTAGGTGCCCTCTCGTACTAAAAATAAATTTAGAATTTTTAAAAAGTAGGACTCACTATAAATTGAGGAAATGAATTTGGTGAGAATGATAAAAGACTAATAGTCGCCTAAAATGCGGCTTTCATCATAATGATATTGGGCATAGGCCTTATGAATAGTTCTGATTTCAAATTCTGCAGATTTGATCAAAATCTTTTCTCAAAATAATCAATAATTCTGTAGTTATAGATTTTTCCATATATTTTGCTCAATACTTTTTCCAATAATAAATTCTTTACCAAAATGTTTTTCTTTGTGTTTTGAATTTTGTATCCTTTAGATGATGAAGTTACAGTTGGCAAATTCTATGCAACATATCTTATACAAGACTACTTTCGACGCTTCAAGCAACGTAAGCGCGAGAGAATGCAAGGGCAAAATACTGGTACCTTTGCCTTGCAAGTGAGTAATGGTTCGATATTTAATGTAAGTATCACAGCTTTGCACACCATGCATGGGCTTTCTTTTTTCTTTCAATTTTGTTGTTATATCATTCATTCATTCATTCATTCATTTAACTCATCCATTCATTTTGGAAATATATACTTCCAAAGAAGGGAAATGTTTTGTTTTCTGCATGAATTATCAAAAAGTCTCCCACCAAATTTACCTCCCACCCCCCCCCACCCCCACCCCTTCTTCTTATACAATATACTGCTATAACACCAATGCAATCCATTGTAAATAAGGTTCAGAATGAAATTTTTTTACAAATGCCTCAATGCACCTTAAGGATCCTCACACTTTTGTGCACATAAATCAACTTGGCTCGCAAATGGAAAACTAATATGTTGCAAATAAATTTTGCTTTGATTTCCAAAGCTGCTTTGTCTATTTTTCTTAACACACTCCTGATCTGTTGCCAATCCAAAGTGGATTTTTCTTTTAAATTTTTTTTTTTTTAAATACTTGTTTGGAAGTGTGAAATAAAAAAAAGAATGATACTAACTTTCAATGTCAAGCGCTTCATTATTACCTTTTAACATGCAAAAGCTTCACAAGACAAATCTAAATCTTAACTCTCTCACTTCTCCTGATCTGTTGCCAATCCAAAGTGGATTTTTGTTTAAAAAAAAAAAAAAAAACTCGTTTCAAAGTGTGAAATAAAAGCAAGAATGATACTAACTTTTAATGCCAAGCACTTCATTATTACCTTTTAACATGCAAAAGCTTCACAAGACAAATCAAATCTTAACTCTCTCACTTCTCTCAAAATTTTAATTCTTTGAATTCTCCTAATTTTGTGCATCTTCTTAGTGACTTCAAACAAATTTAAGCACTTGTGAAATAGCCACAAGATTTGTGGAGAAGTTTATACGTAGGAGATCCTTATTTTCCATCCTATATTACATAATAAAGTATTCAGATACAATATTAAACTGACCTTTAAAAATTAAAAGGATGCATATGAATGTGTACAGCGAAACTCCCATGAATCTCAGGAGTCACTTAATTGTAATCATGATAGCAGACAGGAAAAAAGTTGGTGGGTCGGGAGAGGGGGGAGTTGCATGGTTTTACATGCATTAAACAGGAAATATTATTTTCTACTGAAAAACAAAAGACAGTGATTTTCAAAGATCTAGTCTCCAATCTATTCTGACAGTTTGTCACAAATAATTATTATGTTTTTGGAAAACATTATTTAGACATACCAAAATTCCTCATCATATGCATGCATGTTATCATGATCTTCATAAAGAGACCATTTTGAGTCACCTCCCTTTCCCCCTACCCCATCAAAGCAAGGGAACTAAATTAGATAGATGCCTGTTGTAGTGGTGTATTTTGGTTTTGATGTCAGTTAAAGAGATGTATTTTTGATACTGTGTGGTGAAGTATTGTTGGTGTTACTTGTTTTCTGTGTTTTCAGGATTGGTCAATCAAGTCTGTCAGGCACAATTTGACCTTTGTTGTCGTGGTGCCGTTAAGCCCTCATCAAACAATTAAACAAACTACCTTATGAAAGAGGACTTCAAAAGTAACAAAATGGTGAAGAAAGCATTCAATAATCTTATTCTGTTAAGGAGATATCTAAGTTTATTATAGTTTGGCATCATTTGTGTCAAAACGACTGAAGTCAGACTAATTGTGATGTCAGCCTCAAATTCCTCAAAGTCTTTATGTATTCTATCATATTTTGTCCTGTGATTTTGTATCTTAAAAACCAAGGGATATGTCAAAAAAGTAATAAAACTTAATTTAGGAAGAGTATTTACAATATATCACCTAAAGAAAGTTCAAGGAAAAATGATTTAGATAGTGAACAACTTTAAATAAACTTTCTCTAAAGTACAGTAACAATTGTTAAGAATGTGAGGACAAAAACACCAACTTTCCATAGTATATTTACTACACCAGTCATTTATACACAAATAAGACAGGAGATTTAAACTTGATATCTTCTTAACGGAACAAGATTTTTGGAACAAGATTTTTGGAACAAGATTTTCGAAGTCCTCTTTCATTTAAGATGGACTTGATTGACCACTGAAGTAATCCTTTTAATACGAGGGACCATCCAGAAATTATGCACTAGATAAAGGAGCACTAGACTGAAATATGAAGGTGTAGTATTTTAGTGCCCCTACAAGAATAATGGAGTTCATCTCTTCCATGCAACAATGCTGAATATTGTCACGATGACACAGTTCCAACATTCCCTCCAAAAATCAGGGGCTTAGAAAGGGGTCACATTTCAGGGGAATGGGCTGCAAAAATAAACAAAAGCATCTCAGTTACAAGCAGAATCATTGCACTGGTAAATAAAGTTTCCGTCAACTGTTGCTGCTAATTGGGAAATCGGCAGTTTTGGGAAAATTACAATTATCAGGGAATTTTCTTCATTTTCAGGGAAAATTATGGGAAAAATTTCTTTGATTTTGGGAAGATTTTCTTCCATTTTAGGAAATTTTGTTATTTTGTATCAATTTTTGTTGAGGTTTCTTCAATTTTTGAGAAGTAATGCCCATATATATCAAAAATTTCCAAATGTTCCTTCAAGTTTGCCAATGTTTTACAAGTTTACCTCCCAAAAGTTTGGAATGCTTTCTTTATCATTTGTTTCTTTTAAATCCTCTTTAATATAAGATGGACATGCTTGACCACCGAACTAATCTTTTAGCCACAAATTAAAAGTTTGACTACGAGGGTGATAAAATATGTAAAGGAGGGTCTTTTTGCACCCCCTTTGCCGATCCTCTTTGTACAGAAACCATAGATAAAATTATTTTAAAAGCTGTATATCAATTTTACAGGAGACACAGTCTGGTACAATTATATGATGGAGGATTAAAATCTAAACCAACTTCCAAAAACAACAAGTCAAAATCTTATTCCTATCTCAAGTTATTCATGTTTGATGTCAACACATGGAGGCTGCCATTTTGTCTAATTTTGTCTTAAAATCATGCCAATGATGACATAATTTGACCTATTATATAATAGGTCAATGTATTAGCACATATAATGAGACTTCTCTTTGAAATTTTCTTTCCAAACAGCGTTGACATGAAGTTCTAATTATTACTATTATATACAAATAAAAATTCATAGACCCATGCAAAGGAAAAATTATTTCTTAGAGGTTAGAAAATAATGGATTATAAAATAAAGAAATATACATTGATATCCTAATCTGTACTGGGTGTAAGACATTTTTTTTTAGAGGGCGTGTAAACAAAATGGCAGCTCCTATGTTAGTTTATATTGACAGAATTAATGTTTGATAAATTAAGAAAATATATGCTAAATTGTTTTGTATTGATAATTATTATTAATATTTCTATCATAAAATCCAGACTTTAGTCTCCTTTAGAAATTGTCAGACAAATTGAAAATGTTTTAACAGTTATGCTGTGTTCTAAGAAGTGTAAGTGAACAGTGGGTTTCACTAAAGTGCAGATTCTGGAAGTTTTAAGGTATGCATTAATACATCAATGGGAACTTCCGTATTTACTTTTGTTGCTGTATTTTTAGTGTGTTATTGGTATGGTGCTTGTGTGTGCTGTCGTTGGTATGTATTTTGTGGGTGTTTTTCTTCTTGTGTTTTTGATTGTTGTGCCAGTATAGCAGGGAGATAAGTCAGGTGGCAAAAACTGACCAATATATTATATGGAAAAATGATATCAGAAAATGAAACTGATGGAAAAGTCACTTTTAAAAACATTAATTTAGCACTTTCTGCTGTTGAATATATTTTCTTTTTATGCTTATTGACTTTTTCATTCTAAATTTTTCACAAATTGGAAAAAGATGAAACGTCACTTAAAAAGCAAGTGTTTTTAATCAGAGAAAATTGGCAACAATAATTTTATTGCTGTAGTTGTTTGTCAACAATAAAGGGTTTCAAAGGAATATTTTGTAAAGCTATTGGAAATTTTGACAAAATTTTCTGAAAATTGACAATACAATTTCCTGAAAATTGACAACACATTTCCTGAAAATGAAGGAAATTGCCCAAAAATTGAAGACAATTTTCTGCTTGCATAACTGGGAAATTCTGAGATTCTTGCACCCCCTGAGAGGTGACCCTTTCTACAATCCTGCTTTTGACACTTTTCAAGTTGAATTCATGCAATTGTAACTATTGATTGCCCCGTGTCAGTAGGCTGTTACATGGGTCCATGGTGGAAACTGTAGTGGATAAAAGAAATTGTATGGATTTTCACAGGTGTTTAATTTAATTGTCAAACAATTCATCTTATATAAATTTAAAAAAAGAACATTTAAAGTGGTGTAGAAAGCAGTCAAGAGCTTATTCTGTTAAGGAGATATTCAAATTTGATTTTCTGTAAAATATAATAGCACTTTTATTATTTTATATGAAAACAAGTATGAAAAACCCTTATTGCGACAAATTTAAAGCCAATTTGTATTTTGCTTATTTCACCAATAATTGGCATATGCCTTGAGCCACAAAATTTCAAACATTATTTACTAAAATATGCATTTCTAGTCTGAAGCCACTTTGTAGGAAAAGGAGTGAATAATATCTTAATGAAATGGAAGTGAGATATTGATTATCTTCTTTACCATTGTTCTTTACCACTAACAGCTTCTGTTTTCAAAATGGATTTCTATTGTCAAAATGAACTGGAATAAAGCCTTCACATTACCATTATACTCCTTATTTGGTACTTAATAACCTATCTACCAGAATTGCAAACAAAAATTTTGTTAGCTATTCTGGTACACAGTTCTTTAAGTACCAAACAAGGAGTATAATGGTAATGTGAAGGCTTTATTCCAATTCATTTTGACAATAGAAATCCATTTTGAAAATAGAAGTTGTTCATTGTTCTTTACCATTGTTCTTTACCATTGTTCTTTTCAAATATTTTATCAGAGAGGATTGTAATGTTTAAACATTAAACATATCTTTTAAGCTTTGGACATCTTTTATGTAAATTCTTGGGTGATAACTTTCATAAAAAGGAAAACATTTCATTTTTTTTTTTTACCTGAACCACATCTTCCTTTGCATAATATTACTATTTTTTTCTAAGTTTGGACCATCAGATGCATTTAAAGCTTACAAGCATGTATCCTCTGACTGATTCAAAAAATTAAAAGGTCATTGGTCAACCTATTGTACCATGCTATATTTACCCCTCTTTCCCTTCCACCATTTTATCAAAATTATAACATCATAGCTTCTGCAATTAAGTGGGGATTTTTCCTTTATACTGCATTCACAGCTTTTACTTTTTTATTCTGCATAAAACTAATGCAGCTTCCCTATTTATGCAAATTTATTCAAATTACCTCCATATAAACAAAGGCTTATAATTTCACCAAAAAAGTGCCTTTACCAGAGCATAATAACCTTGCATGCTTATACCATTGCCATTTTGCTTTCCTATGGCCATGAAGATCCCAAATTAAACTTGAAATCTCAATAGATCTGATCATGTGATCGCATATTGTGATGGATTTGTGATCAGGTGATCATATTTTTGAAATCATGTGATCATTGTTATGATTAGTGTTCCACAGATCATATATCAGTGCTAATTTAAGTTCACAAACAAAAATAATCATTGGAGTGGTAGTTATTATGTGAACACTTGATCAAATCTGTTCTGATTTCTGTGGTCAGGGTTATATGGCTGAAATCTTTTCCTGATTTCAGAATTTCTCAAAATGCTAATAAAGAGTTCAACAGTACCACCTACAGGCTACTTTCTTAGAATGAGACTCAAGTGTAACATGGAACAGAATCATTTAAAAATAAAAGTACTGCAATAAGAAGAATATTAATCAGCAGCAATATGGATAGAATTAAGCATGGTCGGGATTTCCTACCGAAGTAGGGAAAGGTCTCAAAATCCAAATTTGTCTGCCGAAGATATGAATATGGAAAAATTGTGTGCTGGGGTGGGAGTGAATGCCCCCCATGACCCCCGGTAATCTCACCCAATGATTTAAGTTAAATGTTATTTGTGGGAGCAACTTAGATATTGTCAGTGTTTGCTTAAAAGGTGAATAGCAAAAAAGTGATAAAAAAATAGCACCTAAAACAGACACGTTCTTTTGTTGATCATGAGTCTAACATTTGTTTTAATATTAGACATCCTGATGTAAAAAAAATATAGAATAGGCAAAGATGTAATGCCACATTCCAGTGGTGTTTCCATTAGTTTTTGAGTTGACATTCATGTAAATTCTTGTTTTAGTGGGGGCAGCATAATCAGCATGTATTCTATGGCTTAACTATAAATTATTATAAAACATCCATAAATGTCCTTGTGGAGGTGGATAGATTTTTGAGCTCTCTGAGTTGTGAAGCATTTTGAGAAATTCTTGGATTCACTGGAAGGATTTTTTTTTTTGAATCGTTGCTGATAAGGGGCAGTGGCGTGTGATGTCAGTCAAATATTATATCTCCTGTCCAGGCTGGTCTTCGTACTCTTCATGAGATGGGGCCTCAAATCAAGCGAGCCATCTCAGGGAACCTTGAGGAAATGGATGATACTGAGCCTTTTGAACCTGAGGAGCCTAATCATAGAGTAAGTCAAATCCATCCTAAGTGTTTAGGGCACAGGTTCTTATTTTTTTCTGAACCCATGTCCAGATAGTTCATTGGAAATGAGAATTGTCCTAGCAAGTAACTGATGGAGCTGGTCATGGTGACAAAACAATTTAAAATTAATTGCTTGTAGATTCAATTGTTTTCTCATGCTTCTGCTAGTTGTGCATTTGCATGGGCAGCAAAAGGGAAGCAGGTGTGACCTAAATAACTCATCCTTTGGCAAAGTGTGAAGGTTGAAGAATAAGTGTCATAATTTATGAGGGTATGGGAAAACTTCCCCACCCACCCTTTCAAGTAGGTGACTTAAAAAATAACTTTTTGCCATGGATTTCTTGTGAATAAATGATGTATTATGGTACAAAATGTTCAGCTTTTTTGTTTTGACGAAGAAAGGGGGGGGAATGGGATGGGAGAACATTTGTATATTTATGATGTAATCTCTTCCACCAAGCAATGGGATTGTACCATTTGTGATTAATTTTGAAAATATTGTTTGTCATTTTCACTTTTTGAGATAAATCAAGTGAAGAGTTGTTGAGACAGTAGAGAGGTAATTGGACATTGTAATTGGTGCATCCTGTATGGTATGCATAAGAAGATGATTAACATATCTACTTTTCCTTTTGTTTTTATTTAACAGAGGAGCCACTCCCTCTTTGGTACCGTCCTTAACATTTACCATAATCGTCGCCAGTCTCAACCACAAAACTCAACTCCTTACTCACCGAGGAACCATCCGATACCTCCGTACCAATCCAACAATATCACTGTATCCCCATCAAGTAACCATCGCAATGTTTCCTCAGCCAATTCCCTCAACAACTATGCCCCGACCCCAAGGAATAAATCCCCCTTCAGTTACTCTCCTCACGGTTCACTTCGTGGCAAATGGCCACCCACTGGAAATGCCTTACAAATCTCTTCTCCACACTCTCCGGGATTTACACCGGTGTCAGCATCGCAAATTCATCCCATTTTGAAGAAGAGCCACAATCCACATGGGTAAGAGATCATGTGATTTTTTTTGTTTTCTATTGCTGTTTGAAAAGTAATACAAATCTACAATCTTTAACAAAAGTCTTTTCCAACTTTGAAATGGGGTGGAAGGCTTAATACCATACCAATGGAATAGTTTATTGAAGCAGTTGCTATGGAGTGTTTTAGAGTGAAACTGGGTTCTGAAGAGCAGGTGCCTTAGGCTGAGTCTGTATGACCAGACACTTTTGTAAATAGACTATACAAATTTTCATTATTCATGGTATCCAACTGCAGTGGGAAGAGGTCATTTTCAGCTCTAAAATGAATCAAGAACTGTCTGAGGTCAAGAATGAAAGACAACAAGTTAAACTCCTTGATGTACATTAGGTCAGATCATTTGAGCAAAGTTGACTATCAGGAAATTATTCAAGACTTTGCAGGCCAAAAATGTTGCAAATTGCAATTTTCAATGCGTTTCTCTTGTGATTATCTTTTACTTTGGCAATTTATTTTGTCGCGCCACCCAGTTTAGGCTTAAGCCTGTGCAGCCTATAGGGCTATCCACCCCTGCCGTATAGCAAGAATTTTTTAAGCTTTTAAAATTTGTAGAATTTATATAACACAGGTTATGTAACCAATCTGTGTCACCTCAAAAAAATTTATTTCCTTTTATGCACTTGGAACTACCCAATTTGTGACAATTGTGGCCTAATGATTCTTCACCTCTATTAGCCACTGCTTTTTGTGGCATCTAAATACACGGCTGAAATTAATGACATTTTTAATGACAGCATGCTTTTACATTTGACTTTTTCTTGCATACATAATTACAATTTTCACTCCAGAAAGTTCATAAGTACATACTTCATAATTCATATATTTATGTTCTATGTATTTATTTGCTGCCTTTAAGAAAAGCAGCCCTCACTCCCACCACTTAAAAAATGATAGTCTTCAGTCACTAAATCCAATTCAGATGATATTCAACACCAGAAAATTGTTGGATAAAATATGTGTATTTGTGCTATTTACAAAATTGCCTCCCAGAGGGGGTAAGGGCCTCCCAGAGGGGGTGAGGGCCTCCCAGAGGGGTGAAGGCCTCACAGAGGGGGGAAGGCCTCTCAGAGGGGTGAAGGCCTCACAGAGAGGGGTGAAGGCCTCTCAGAGGGGTGAAAGCCTCCCAGAGGCGGTGAGGGGCTCCCAGAGGGGGTAACCGTTATCACCACCACTTGGACAGTCTTGGAAAATTGATGCGTTTATATAGTTGGCAAATTAGATTATTCATATATGTGTGTTTTCTGCGAACTGCCTTCCAGGGGTGGGGTGAAAAACTCCCAAAGAGGGTAACTCACTTGGAAAAATTTTCAGTGACTATAAGTCTAATTCACATGATATTTAGCACCAGAAAACAAATGGTTGTATAGTTAGCTGATCAGATGAATCATATTTATTCTAATAGTTGTATAGTTAGCTGATCAGATGAATCATATTTATTCTAATGGTTGTATAGTTAGCTGATCAGATGAATCATATTTATTCTAATGGTTGTATTGTTAGCTGATCAGATGAATCATATTTATTCTAATGGTTGTATAGTTAGCTGATCAGATGAATCATATTTATTCTAATGGTTGTATTGTTAGCTGATCAGATGAATCATATTTATTCTAATGGTTGTATAGTTAGCTGATCAGATGAATCATATTTATTCTAATGGTTGTATAGTTAGCTGATCAGATGAATCATATTTATTCTAATGGTTGTATAGTTAGCTGATCAGATTAATCATATTTATTCTAATGGTTGTATAGTTAGCTGATCAGATGAATCATATTTATTCTAATAGTTGTATAGTTAGCTGATCAGATGAATCATATTTATTCTAATGGTTGTATTGTTAGCTGATCAGATGAATCATTTATTCTAATGGTTGTATAGTTAGCTGATCAGATTAATGATATTTATTCCAATGGTTAAAAATATTTAATTTTCAGGATTTAGCTGATCAGATGAATCATATTGATTCTAATGGTTGTATTGTTAGCTGATCAGATTAATCATATTTATTCTAATGGTTGTATCAGAGAATCATATTTATTCTAATGGTTGTATAGTTAGCTGATCAGATTAATCATATTTATTCTAATGGTTGTATAGTTAGCTGATAAGATTAATCATATTTATTCTAATAGTTGTATAGTTAGCTGATCAGATGAATCATATTGATTCTAATGGTTGTATTGTTAGCTGATCAGATTAATCATATTTATTCTAATGGTTGTATAGTTAGCTGATCAGATGAAACACCGCTGTGGTCCTCGGGTTCACGATGGACCGGGTCGGCCAACAAGAGGCGACGCTCACGGGGCCCTACGTGAGTTGGGGTCCCTTTTTACGCCAGTTGTAGACGCCATTGATTCCTTGTATCGGGTCCATTAGGGTCCGTGACGGCCCGTAATCGTTCCATACGCCCCCACGGCGTTAGCTGATCAGATGAATGTATTTATTCTAATGGTTGTATAGTTAGCTGATCAGATTCCGCATAGTTTTTCACTGGTTCATGGACACGACGAGTCCTCGCTTGTCGGCACGCCACGCCCCAGGATGCCTAGCAGGTTAGCGCTTTGTCGGGTTTCAGGCCTAGCGCCGGGTGATAAGATTTCCTTCTTTACGGAGGCATGTACTCATCACAGAGCTATTCCTCCGCGGCCACGTAGTTCCACGCATCGCTCAAACTACTCTGAATGTGATTCTGCGTCGAATCGCAGACCTCGGCTCACATTCTACAGATATTAACGCCGTTTCATATTTATTCTAATGGTTGTATAGTTAGCTGATCAGATTAATCATCTTTAGGCTAGTGGTTGTATAGTTAGCTGATAAGATTAATGATATTCATTCTAATGGTTGTATAGTTAGCTGATCAGATGAATCATATTGATTCTAATGGTTGTATAGTTACCTGATCAGATTAATCATATTTATTCTAATGGTTGTATAGTTACCTGATCAGATTAATCATATTTATTCTAATGGTTGTATAGTTAGCTGATCAGATTAATCATATTTAATCTAATGGTTGTATGTTTAGCTGATCAAATTAATCATATTTATTCTAATGGTTGTATAGTTAGCTAATCAGATTAATCATATTGATGTGTAATTTCTTTTATAGTCTGCCTTCCAGAGGGGGAAACCCCCATGCCCACTACTTAGACAATGATAGTCTTCGGTCACTAAGTCCAATTGATGGGATAGAAGAGGACGAGGAGGAGGACCGTTCCTCGATTGAGTACCATCCAGAGCCTTATGTATCACCTTACCGTGAACCCTTCAGGGACTACAGTAGGTAAGTCATTTTCATGACTTACATTCAGTCAATAATCAATCAATCAATGTAGTCACAAAATTATCAATTGTTCATAGGCAGATATAGAGGGAGGATCCTTGAGTCCAAAACCCATTTTTTTTCTGAGGAAAGTTGTATAACTTTTTAAAGCAAAAATTAGAGTTAGACACTACTTGTGAGTGTTGGATTTACCCACAATCCCCCTCCCCACTCTTGTCAAATCTCCCACTCCATTTTGAAAAGTTTGAATTCATCCCTGTAGTTTGCTTTAAGGCACTTATTAAACAGAGCATCACTACATGTATACTTGTCCAAATAAGTCAAGTTTAAACTGTTTCTTAAAAGTGGAAAAGATTAATACACTTTTCTGATGTACCTTGTAAGTCCATTGCACTTCTTGGGACCATATAAAGAGAAAGATGTGTCAGGGGGCAGCTTGCCCCCTGTTTCCTATGCCTCTGAGGAATGGTTAAAGGAATTTAGAGCCAGGGGCAGAAAATCCAGTGAGGGTACTTTCTTTATTTAAGATTTGGATCTGAAACAGAAAAAATGATCTCAAAGATGCCCCACTGATGAAATTTGGGGTGGCTCGCACACTCTACTAAGGTCCCTCGTTAAAGAGTTTCTACAAATTATAAGTGGGGAAAATAATGGGTAGGTAGATGTGAATTCCTTTTTTCAGTAGAAAAAAAAGGACTATGTAGGACTGCTTCAGGGCAATATTTGTGGCACTTTCTCTAATGAAAAGATCAAATATATAACCTAAAGGGCAAAGTTTTTCAATGTTAGAAAGGGCACGTTCCTTCCCATGAAAAGGATACTTGTCCTCTCTGAAAAGGGTACATTTTCCCTATGAAAAAGCTAGACACTTTTGCTCTCTAGTAAAGGGTAACTTTTTTACTTTTAAGAAAATTGGGGATACATGCCCCCTCTTCCGCCATTTCTGCCTGAGTGCATTTATTACAATAGTTTGCAGAAGTTTTGAATTCTTTGAGTCACATTTTGAGAAAAGTGCATATGAGGTTGTGCATACCTATATGTGGCACTTACGATAAGAATGATACATTTAAAGGATTAGTTCAGGGGTCAAGCAAGTCTCATATGACAGAGGACTTCAAAAGAAACAAAATGGTGCAGAAAGCATTCAAAAATCTTTTTCAGGTAAGGAGATATCTAAGTTTAAAGTTTGGTATCATTTGTGTAGAAATGACTGAAATAAGACTAGTTGTGATGTCATAGCCTCATATTCCTCAAAGTTTTTATGTATCCTATCATATTTTGTTCTGTGGCTTGAAGACCATGGGATATGTAAAAAAAGTAGTCAAACAGAATCTAGGAAGGGTATTTATAATATACCACCTTAACAAAGTTTTAGGAAAAATAATTTTAATAGTGAACAAATTAAATAAACTTTCTTAAAAATTCATGAACAATTGTTAAGAATGTGAGAATGAAGACACCAACTTTCCATAGTAGACTTACTACACCAGTCATTTCTACAGAAATAAGACAGCTCTTTAAACTTAAATATCTCCTTAACGGAATAAGATTTTTTAATGCTTTCTTCACCATTTTGTTTCTTTGGAACTCCTCTTTTAAATAAGCTTGCCCACTGAACTAATCCTTTTGAGTTTTGTGCGTTTATTATTATAATTATTATCAATATTGTTAATATTATTATTATTATTATTATTATTATTATTATTATTATTATTATTATTATTATTATTATTATTATTATTATTATTATTATTATTATTATTATTATTATTATTATTATTATTATTATTATTATTATTATTATTATTATTATTATTATTATTATTATTATTATTATTGTTATTATTATTATTGTTATTGTTATCATTATTATAAAAAATATATTTTGAATGACACAAAGATGGTATGACATGTTGTTTACCTTATATTATGTAAGCCCTCCTGCTGAACTCTGGAAACTTTACTGGTATGATTTTCTTTTGATGATTATTCAAGCTAACATACGTTTCACTAAACATGTTATCCCTTCCCCAAATATTTTCCCTTATATTTCGCATAGGACCACAGAAACACTCAATAGATGAATATTTTTACTAATCTCAATGATATAAATACTGTTTAGGTCACATGACACCTTCCTCCGTCGATATCCTCTTTCAGAGCTGTCACTGACTAACAATTTTGTTAAAGGAGCACTAGACCCAAAAGTGAGGGCGCTGGTTTTTACAAATTTTACAGATATATCGATAAAGTTCATGCCTCCATAGCCCATGGACGACATCAAGGGCGGATCCAGCAAGAAATTTGAGTGGGAGGGAGGGATGACGGTGGGGGAGGAGGGGGTAATTAACGGAGTTATGATAATTTTGTGTTCAAAAAAATATATATGGCAGCATTCTGCACATGCAGCTTGCGCCTAACGGCGTGTGGTCCAGAGGCCCTCTGCTTAAGGGTTTCTGGTGGGGGTCCAGGGGCAAAGCTCCAGTAGGGGTCCAGAGGGCAAAGCCCCTGGAAGCTTTGAAGATTTTTGATGCCTCCAAATGGCTTAAAATGATACAGTTTTTCAGGGATGATCTGTACTAAAGGAGGGTATATGTGGTTTCATTTGGTGAGAAAAATGAAATCAGTCCAGAAAATAAGCTTTTGGCCAGGTTTTTTAACTCTAAACAAAGATCTATGGGGGAAATTTTCTATTGGGATTCATGTTGGGGGCAACCTATAACTTATTTATTAAGAAAGAGACATGACAACACTGCATATATAATATTTCCTTGCTGGTTCCGATTTGAAGTTTAAACATGACTGCAGTGTCATGTGAAATCATTTTTCTTAGCTATACTTGATCATTCGCTAATGTTTTGTAACTAGCACTGCAGGCTGCAACTAGCATTGCAGCCATAATTTAGTAACATATTCAAGTTTTTCTTGCACAAAACCACATTTAACTATCTATTGTCATGAGTCAGCACTTTTCCTGACTCTCCACCACGTAGCGATCACCGACACCCTAAGCTACTATAAGCGGGCATACGGGTTGAAAAATGTTAAAACCTATTTCTGGTTTACACGATTGTAATTATTGGCAAGTACTCGGAGGGGTGGAGGTCAGTCCGGTCACAACAGCATGGCACGATTGAAACTAAAAAATTGATGGATTATAAGTGGAGTGGTTACCCCTTTGTCCCCCTCCCTTTCTTTGGATCTACCCTTGGACCACATGAGGGCAAAGATCACTTGAATATTTATATTAACTAGAAAATTACAAAAGGAAAGCGTGTTAGATAAGCATTCGATTTGGGAGGGGGCTCTAAAAATACACCCCCATTTTGGGGTCTAGTGCTCTTTTGATGTGTTTTAGGATTATCAAAAAATAATAGTAGAAACAAAATTCAACTTAACCGAACACATAACTTGTATAGAATGGTCATAAGTATGCTCAGGTTACTGGGAGTGGGGGTGATAGATGTAATTAGACAAAGAAGGAAAATCAAATGTTTTACATGTATGTTTCTAGAATTGATTGAATATCGGCCTGACTTCCACAAAATGTAGGAAATCTTTTTAGGAGCAGAATAATCATGCCTTTCTAAAAATTGTTGTGCTACCATTACTTTTCTCTGTTATCCCATAGAAGCCTCTCATAAAAATTACCCATGTCGACTTGTTAACTATCCATCAGATGATGTCCTAGGAGTATTGAGGGGCGTTTCTTTCATTATGAGTTACTTCAAATTAAATCCATCTGAGCCATTAGGCTCATAGGGCCGGTGCTTATCCCTGGTGTCGATGGTGCAAGCAGATGAGGGTACATGACTGCCCTTTGATGGGATGCCATCAGTCCATCGCAAGTTAACTCCCCAGCAGTGCTGGTACTTAGTTTACAGCTGAGTGGACTGTAGCAAGCTGAGTAAAGTGCCTTGCTCAAGGACACAATGCAATGCTCGGGGCGGGGATTGAAGCTGGTACCTTTCAAATACGAGCATGACTCCTTAACCACTGAGCCATTGCACCTCTCTTGGTTATGAGTGGGACTGGGGTTATCAAGACCTGCGCAATGTTCACATATTGTTGAGTGACCTTGCATGAAGGGTAATACTAAGGGTATAATTGTAATGATTCTTATTTGTACGATATAGTATAACATAGGTAGTATGCAGAAAGCTAACTAGCAGTTCAAATGCATTTTAAGTGTTTAAGGATTAAAGAGGAAGGCTCGCCTCAGTTCGTGCTTCGTTGTGGTCTCAATAAACTCGGGGGATGCTGAGCTTTTACGTCACTTCCGGTTCTGGAATGCACAAGATCCCTGTCTGTTTGAAAGTGAAAGATTTATTTAGATAATACTGACAATAGCAGTCACCAGACGAAAATTACAATGAGCGAAGAAAAGAAAAAAAAATGGAGAAACATTGTTCTGGCTGGATTCGAACCTATATTACAACTGTTGGTTCGAAGAAACTCTGAAGTTTATCACCTTAACCAACTGGGCTATATCAAGCATCATTAGGGCTTGAGTTTGATGTAATAAATAGCCTTAACCAACTGGGACATAACAAGCTTCATTAGGACTTGGGGTTTTATTCAATAAATAGCATGAAATAAGAGCCAACAAATCATGCAGCGATTGGTTGAATTCTCCATATGATGTGTCCATATGATGTTTTGCCTCTTTAAATAGAGATGAGCAAGTTGGGGGTTTGGTAAAGATACAATCGTCTTCATTAGAATTATTTTCCCCTTTTCAAAGAGAAATGTTTATTCATACTTCACAAGAGTAACATAACATTTTGCATATTTGCACAAAAATCTTTAAAAAGCTGTAAAATGGCAAATATTTGGCATTATTCACCATCAAACAAGATAACAACAGTTGTAGTTCACAAGGATGTAAAAGTGAGTGGTTTATTTTACAAGAATAACATTTAACATCTAAATGTTTTCAAAGTTTGTGGTATTATTTGTACATAAAAATAACTTAAAACTATCCATACTCTCTCTATCACTTTACTTGATATGTCTATAACCTTTGTAACCCTTGTTAGACATGAGGATAATGACTTTTTTTGATTGAATATGAGAGGTGCTGCAGAACATTTTTTCCCATTTCTAAAGTTTGGTTTTTCACAATATGGACAATCTGGGGTGGGTAGGGGGGAAGGAAGGCTTTCATACCAACAAGGTGCTAAATAGCCATCATTAAAACTTTTTATTCAAGGAAGTGGTGGTGGGGAGGGCATACCAACAATGCACTAAATGAAAATCATTCAAACTTATTATTCAAGGGACGTGAGTGAGAGTGGAGGGGGTTGCATGCATACCAACAAGGGTTTAAGTGACCATCATTAAAACATAATATCCAAGAAAGTAAAGGGATGGGGCACACAGTTATTTTCTCAAGTGGGAAAGGGATCGTTCAAGTAAATCAGAAAACCTGATTCTGGCAAAAGAAGGTAGAGGGTTATGATAAAGAAATTGAGATACATCACAAAACCTTTTGTGTGTTCATTTCTGAGTAGTGTATTGCATTTCCTTTATTTCTTGACTATTTCATGGCAGCTTGTTAAGATTTATGTGATCCATACCTCTCCGAAGATTGTACACGTTCCTTCAGTTTCAATGGGTTTCAAAAAGTGAGGATGATTGTAAGAGCACTGACATGAGCGTTTGCTTACTGAAAGTGGTGGGGGGTGGGAAAGGTCAGAAAATCACATTTAAGATACAGAAAATTACCATACAAAAAATATAGATATGGCAAAAAAAGTGGGGAAAATTCCCACCCCCTCCTTTGCATTTTCCCCCATGCATCCCCATGATCTCGCTTATTGTTGCAGCCATATGATACTAAAGGCGCAAACAAATTAGGATTCACTGTCTTGCAGGATATGAAACAATACCGTATTTAATGAAGTGAATATTGTCAATGATGATTAAATCCCATCTGTGTGTATACTCCATTGTTGAGTCGTCAGATCTGTTTTCCAGCCTGCTTTAACCTAATTATTGTATTTTTTCCCCCTTCATTCCATTGAAGAGTAAAAATATTCTTTAAAACAAAAGTTTCCAGGTTGATATATTCCTTTGAAATTGATTTGCAGCTGTTGGTGTAAAATGTTTCACTTTGTTGCTTGTTCCTAGCAACCTGGCTAATATTATTTGGAATGTCATATCTTCAGAATTTGAAGTGATTTTAGGCGCTCTTAAGGTTGTTTTTTTTTTTATTCTTTTTTCTGTTTAATAAACCAATCAAAAAGAATAGTTAAATTCTGAACAAAATACTCTTTCCTTTTGAAAATAGCATATTTAGTTTTCAGTTATTGACTAAATCTAGATTATCTTTTACATTTATTCACTTGGTTGGTGCCACGTCACATCCGGGAGATGATGTCATTTGCTGGAGTGAAAACAAAGTTTTGCACTATACATGTGGGCAAGTCTATATGCGTTCACTGTGTGTGGTACATATAGTATGTAAACAAGCACAGCTGATTGCTTTGTTTTCACTCCAACTGCACATGGTTACTATGCAGTCTGATGACCTCAGGTCATAAAGTTTCTGGACATCCAACACAAGTGAATACATGATAAAGATCCAAACACATTTGTCACCATCCTGAAACTTGTCATTTTTTTTTTTTTTTTTTTATTGAAATTTTACTAAACTTTTTTTCCATATTACCACAAATTTTCCTTAAATTGTTCCAAATCTTTCTCCAAGTTTACCAATTTCATTTTACTAGTTCCAAAATTGTATCTTATCACAACCAGAAGAAAACATGCAACTTGAAAGTTTTCTAGGGAATGATTTTCCCTCTGCCCCTCCCACCACTTTGTACACCTATAAAACAGTTACAGATGTCAAACCCATGATTGCTTATTCACACAGGGACATAACTACTGGGGAGTGTGATGGGTGTCCCCTCCCCTCCCCACCCTAAATATTTTGGTTTGTCAGCAAATTGTTGTGGTTCCTCTGCAATTCATAGACTTTTAACTTAAAGAAGATCTACTTTCTGAAGAAGAAAAAAAACTGGCATACGGTAAACATGAACAAATCTGTGTCGGTAAAATACCAAAATTGGGCAATACAAAAAAATTGAAATTAAATGAACTGGGGAAAAATTGTTGAGGATTTTCCCTCTGAAAATATAATTTCCATTTGTAACATAAAAGTACAACACTGTACAGAAGAATGCTGACAATCTCACTTAACCAGTAATTGTGAAGTTTACTAGTAAAATTTTGCACAATCGTGGAGATCATTAAAAGCCAGGCTGCTTAGACCGAGTTTTAACCTTTGCCACTGCAAACAATTTAGTGGTTTCCGGACTATTGTTGTACATCAGGGCCCCTATGCAATTATCCTCTTTGCCCCACCTCTCGGGCCCTGCCGGAAACCATACAATTATGGGGTGTGGCTCCAAATTATTTAAATGTCTTCATTTTTTCCGTGTTTTAAATCGGAAACCCAAATGTCTAAAAGGTGATTTTATTATTAGAATTAGATTTTTTTTTTCCTCACATACCCGGACGGTGATCATTTGAAAATAAGGGACTCATGTAAAAATCCACGGGGCAAAGCCTCCAGAAGCTCTGAAGATGCTACATTTTTTATGTCCCAAAATGACCTAAAATGATAGATACATTTTTGATCATTCATTTAGCATGACCTCAGACTCCAGGGGTGCAGGGTCGTAGGGAAAACCTTGAATTATTGCATGAGTGGGGAAAGAGGGGGAATGATTATATTAAATGTGATCGATACATATATGCTATGGAATCATGAAATTATACCTTAGCAATGGACTTCAATAAAGTGCCCCCCCCTTCCATGCCCTCGTATATACATATACAAACAGTCTTTTCAAGAAAAATGGGGGAAATTTGCTAATTGTAACTCATTTTTCAGAAATATTGTGTTTCTTTTCTGAATCAAAAAAAAACTGAATATTTTTACTAGAGGAAAATTTTGCATTTAGAAATTGGAAAATATAGTAGATCTGTATTCGGAAGAAGGGTGATTGATGTGTAACAGCATTACAAATCAAGAAATTTCTACAAACTTTTGATGTATGTCTTGGTGAATATTCCAGTGATCTTAGAGGCCATTTATGCCCCCCTAATTACTGAAACCCCAGAGCTTAACTTTTCCCATATTTTCTCCCATTTTCAGTGAAAATTTCTCCTTTGCCTGTTTGGATGATAACGCTATAATGCCTATCTAAGTAGATTCTAACACGATAATTTAAAATTGTCATTATATCCTCATTTGATTAAATTTTTCGAACTTGGTCAGTTTGTGTTGATTTTCAACCATTTTGGGACATCGCTTCTGGGGCTTTACCCCCTGGACCCCTTCCAATGGGCCCTGGACCCCTTTCAATGGGCCCTGGACCCCTTCCAATGGGTCCTTAAGCAAGACTTCTTATCTTTGACTTCCTAGTTTTGCTTTGCACCAAGACCTCACAATTTTTCATTAACATTTTGGAACTTTGTGGTGATATTAAGCCATTTTGGGGCATCAAAAACAAGAAATCTTTAGACCAGAGCTTCACCCATGCATAAACCCATAATTTTGCCAGAGTTAAATCAATTTTAGGGACAATTTTCTCAAGTTTTAGGGACAATTTCTCTTATGCCTGTCCAGCAATTGTAAGCTATAAATTTTACTAACAGAAGAATTTGAAATTGTCCTCTTATTAATAACATTTTTAAAATTTATGTTGATTTTAAGCTACTTTGGGCAACAAAAACAGGTACATGTTGTTTTGCAACACGTGGTACTTTAATACTGCACCCCAAGCCAAAATGTCTAGCGATGGCACTGGTTGGATGGGGAGGTCTGTTCCCAATTGTTCTATATCACAGGCTCTGAATTAATTTTTCCAAGGGCCTCATTTCACAACAGCCTCAGGCTACGGGTTAATTGCATGGCAAAACGAGTGTCACGTGACAAACAACTCCCTCAAAACAATCCCTGAATACAAACAAGCTGAGGGCGTGCATGTGATAAGAAGGATATATGCCAGATGTTGGCGGTTCTCTTATCCACCTTCCTTTAACAAGTCCAGTGGCTTGCCAGAGATTTTTGTTTTGGGGGGCACAGCTGTTCAGAGGAGTAAAATGGGATGCACTATAAAAGTGGCACTTATTGGTGGCACGCGAAACATGCACATACCGACATGGGGTCCAGTGGCCAGCATTAGGGCCCCTGGTGGGGTCCAACGGCAAAGCCCTGGTAAGGGTCCAGTAAGCTTGCAGATTTCTTGTTTTTCATGCCCCAAAATGGCTTAAAATCAACCACAGAAATTCCAAAATCAAATTGAAGACACAAACAAAAATTGTGCCTCCCTTTAGCGATGCCACTGGACAAGCTGCGAGTCTGCCCAATTTATATCAGCACTACCTGAAGATAACATTTTATTTGATAAGCTGCTGATCTGCCTAGGAAAAACCCAAAGTGCTTTGCGATTTTTACCAATTTCTTACAGATTGATCAGTATGATGTTTTTTTTTCCAATATGATTACTGTTCGCGGGCCAGATTGGATTGTCTGGCCCGCAAGCCACATATTAAGGATTGCTCTTCTATATCATGCAATTGTATGACACATATATCATTTACAGATAAGTCAGGCAAGTAAAAAATATTTGTCGGGCAAATTTGTCTTACACCTTCCCAGAGCTCGAAGTCTAGTTACACTCCTGATGTCAGGAAAGTAGTCAAACTGAATCTATAAAGAGTAATTATGATTTACCACCTAAAGAAAATATGAGGAAAAATGATCCATAGTAGATTTACTACAACAGTCATTTCTACACAGATAAGCCACAGCTTTAAACTTTATTATCTCCTTAACAGATTAAGAGTTTTGAATGCTTTTTTTACAATTTTCTTTTTTTTTGAAGTCCTCGTTCATATAAAATGAACATGCTTGACAGTTTCATTTTTTTAGTAGCCTGTGATTGGGTTAAGACATGACATTAATAGAATAACATGGATTCTGCACCATTTTGTTTCTTTTGATGTCCTCTTTCATATAAGATAAACTTGCTTGACCACTGAACTAATCCTACTTAGATGTAAAAAGCTGAGCCTCTCCTATGCTTTTAGAGTCCTCACCAACACCCAGAACCCTGTTTACAACCTCATTAGGTACCCCAATTTCTCCTCCCTCTTTGATAGGACTAAAACCCTATCGCCTCCCTTCAGCTTACGCATTAAATCAGACCTCTTTCAACTTGGCATCAACCCCGCCACTCTCGGCACCTACTCCTGGCCCACTTTTCCTCCTTGGGCCACCGCCCTTCCTTCTGTCCACCTAGACCTCTCCACTTATAACAAAACTCAAACTCACCCTAACCTCTTCATCAATCTCCACAACCAAATCAAAGACCAACTCTCAAATTACACCTCCATCTATACTGATGGCTCCAAGGAAGGCAACAAGACAGCTGCTGCTGCCATCATCCAAGACATCACCCTCAGTAGCAGACTTCCTGACTACTCATCCATCTTTTCGGCCGAGGCTAAGGCCATTCTCCTCGCCCTTAACTTTATTGAGTACTCTCCTCTTAGTCACTTTGCCATTTTCTCAGACTCAAAGGCTGTTCTTACTTCATTACTTAATCTTAAATGGGATAACCTCACCTGCCACCTCCTCCTGCGGAAACTCTTTTCTCCCACCTTCTGCAGGAAAAGTGTTCTTTTCTTCTGGATACCCAGCCATGTTGGCATCCCTGGCAATGACAGGGCTGATACAGCCGCTAAGCTTGCCCTTAACCTCCTCCCTTCCCCTTTTCCCAAAACCCTCTCTGACATCAAACCGCTTATTGCTTCTCTTGTTCGTGACCGCTGGCAAACCTTATGGAACTTCCAAATTGATAACAAACTCCATGTTATCCAGCCCACAATCCCGATCAAATCCACCATCAACAACCTTTTCGTCAGATCGACAACGTTCATATTACCCGTCTTAGAATTGGTCACACCCACCTCACTCACTCCCACCTCCTTATTGGTTCCCCCAAGCCCTCTGTAACAATTGCCACTGCATCCTCACAATCCAACACGTTCTCCTTGCTTGCCCCTGTACAACCTTTCCAGAGCTTCCCTCGCTCCCCACAACTCAATTGCTGAGTTCTTCCAGAAAAATCCTCCAGATAAAATAATCTCCTTCCTTCAGCATGCATCCCTCTACAACCATATTTAATTCTCCTCTTCCACCCCCTCTCTACTTTGTTTTTGTTTTACCCATGCACCTCCTCTCTCGATCACAGCTTTCTGGCTTTTGTTCTTGAATTTCTCTCATTCTCCCCCTGGTCTCTTTCCTTACTACCTCTAAAATGATCTGACCTCTCAGGCACAATTTGACCTTCGTTGTCGTGGTGCCGTTAAGACCTCATCAAACAAACAAACAAACAATTTAAATTATAAAAATTAAAAGTGCCGTGAATAACTCACGGTTCTGATGCTGTAGCATCAGGAACTTATGCTGTTATGATAATGTGTGTGTGTATGTATGTGTGTGCATTTGGTTTGATATCATTTAAGGACCTTGATCTGACAACACACTAATTCTTTAAGGACCTATGTCACATTTGGGGACCTGAACACATCCTTAAAACGTTTTTGCTATTAAACAAGAAAATCTTCCATTTAAGATGGCGCTTGAAAAGTTTTACAGATGTCCTTAATGAACAGGTTGAATCTGAAATCTAATTTTATATCTTCAGTGCTAAAAATTCCACACTGATTTATTTTTTTAATGGATTGTACCACAAATTCTTAACACAGTTACCCACTGATTCGCCGCAAGTCCTTAATTGTTTAATAGTAAAACTGAAAATTATGTAACACACACAGAAGTCCTTAGATGAATAGATTTATGTCCAGGGTCATTAGTTGCTCAGCAAAGCCTCAAATTTTGTTTTGTGTCCTTAAAAAAAGATAACATAAATCAAGGACTGTATTTTTGTTTACTTTTCAAGTCCCCTTACCCTACAAGCAATTAACAATGATAAAACAACAATTGTTTCAGTTCCACTATTTCATTATTGGTCTGTATCTTTAGAGTCCTCAGATGGATAGTTCGATGCCATGCAGGTGTTTGGTCAGTATGAGAAGCACATATCTCAAGAAAGATACACTGGATTCATGTTATATGTGGTACACAGATATCCCATTGTCCATAGATGTGCCCTATTGTTTTTATGGTAATGGCATGCATATTAATGAGTAGGCGGGGTTTAATGTAAAATCTTGAAATGTTCATAATTTAACAACCACATGTCTGTTTTGTTTCATATTTGGTGTAATTATGATGTCAGCTGTTATGTACATCTTCACGATGTAAAAACATTGATTTTCATTAATATGCATAGTGGGCAGGGCTTAATATGATTTTGCTAAAAAGTGTTTGTAAACATGGTTACTCTAGAACAGTAAACTGAATTCATGTCATATTTGATACACAGATAGCCCATGGCCTGTAGATATGTAAAAATGTTGAATTTTGTTGATATGCATAGTGGACGGGCTTAATATGATTTTGCTGAAAAGAGCTTATAAACACAGTATCTCAAGAACAATACATGGGATTTAGTTCATATGTGGTACACAGATTGCCTGGCATGGTGTGCTGATGTGCCCTATTATTTTAGTATCTCAAGAACGATAAACTAGATTCATGTCATATTTGGTACACAGTAGCCCATTGTCTGTAAATGTGCCTTATTGTTTTTGATGATGATGCCATTGATATTAATGAGTAAGTGGGCTGTTTTGTTTATTATTTGTTATAAATAATGTTAGCTAGTGTTTATGTTTTCATGGTATAAAAACGTTGAATTTATTAATATGTGTAGTGGGTGGGGCTTAATATGATTTTGTAAACAAAAAGCACAAGTAAACACAATATTTCGAAAACTATGAACTGGATTTACATCATGTGTGGTACACAGATAGCTCATGATCTGCAGATGTGACCTAATGTTTGTAGTGGTGGTGATTTATGCATATTAATAAGTGGGCTTAAAGTGAAAAATTTGAAAAAGTGATAAATGAGCAACTGCATGATGAAATAACCCTCTTTTAAATGGTCCATCAATTCAATTCATGGGCTTTGCACAAAGTTCTCCAGGCATATTTTTATTTAGGCTCAGCCAAAAACTAATCTGATTTGCTTCACTGCAAAGCAGATATGTAGATGAATGACCTATTGTGTACAGCCTAACAGTAGCTGGTTGTTAGCAAGTAAACTATGAATAGACTGTGAAGAGGCTCTCAATTGGAAGGTATTGATTACCACCTGTGGTGTGTATGGTGTAACAATAGCTGTTTGCTAGTAAGTGAACTGTGAAGTATCTCCGGTTTAAAGGTGTGGATTACCCCTGATTTTGAGAAAATTGAGGGTGTCGGGTTTGAAGGCAAGGTCTAAGGGAAATAAATTTGTAATGGTATGTCCGTTTTGATTATTTTGTTGGTTATGGTGTACATGCTTATGTTATCAACAGATGCTTATGTTATCAACATATGTCATTAATATACATGGTGGGCGTGGCTTAATGTGAAATGCCTAGATGATGTAAACACTATAAATGGTATATCAGATTTATGCTATATGGCAGATTTCACAGTTTAAAGGGTCCAAAAGCTCCCTCCAGACCCCAAAATTAAAACTTATTTGTTTTTTGTTTTAAAACAAGTGAACTACCATTTAATGCTAAGACATACCATTCAATGCTAAGACATACCATTTGATGCTAAGACATACCAATTAATGCTAAGACATACCATTTAATGCTAAGACATACCATTTAATGCTAAGACATACCATTTAATGCTAAGACATACCATTTAATGCTAAGACATACCATTTAATGCTAAGACATACCATTTAATGCTAAGACATACCATTTGATGCTAATGCTAAACATACCATTTAATGCCATACCATTCAATGCTAAGACATTAATGACATACCATTTAATGCTAAGGCATATCATTTAATGCTAAGGCATACCATTTAATGCTAAGACATATCATTTAATGCTAAGACATACCATTCAATGCTAAAACATACCATTTAATGCTAAGACATTCCATTTAATGCTAAAACATACCATTTAATGCTAAAACATACCATTTAATGCTAAAACATACCATTTATCATTGGTGAAAATGCAGAGATACAATAACCAACAGTTGTAAGATAATGAAATGCCACATATGTAAGACTGACTTGGACAGACAAAACTCACAAAATATAAACAACAAAATTCCATTGAATAAGATAACAAAAAGGCAGGTACTTGAGTTTTTTGTATTTTATTAACATCAAATGTAGCATCAAATATCAGAATAAAAATCAAACATTAATTGTTAGTTAACCAAAAAATGAGGTGAAACATCTATACTGCAAACGTATCACTTGGAGGGACAAATGTAACATGCGCATTGCAAACATAAGCTTGGATGGACATTACACAACAACCATTATTTTCCTTGTGTATATTGTCAATAAGTTTAATTATTTGGTATCAAGCAATGAGCTGGTCAAGAATAATATTAGTGGTTATTTAATTTTCTTTTGGCTGCTATTGTAAGTTATTTTCCCTGGTGTCCCTCCAAGGTTATGTTTGCAATGCACATGTTACATTTATAACAAGTTGGACGGACATGCTTGAACATGAATTCTTTAAAAGCAGATACAAATTTTCAAATGTGTGGATGCTGTTTTTAGGACAGGATCATGCATCTTAAAATAACTGGGGACTATGTTTCAAATTTACTTCAAATTGACTGTTTATTTAGTAAGGATATTATATTGCAAACAACAGCCAATTTGGACAGACAGTTATGTTCGCAATGTTTATTGCATGATATTTTAACCAATAAGCAAAGCATTGAAAAACAATTTCTGCTGGTAGTTTAGGCAAAATACTTTTTGATAATGTAATACTAAAACAACAGTAATTTCAGTGTTTATTGTTATTTCAAGAAAATATTTTTTTAACTTTTGGATGGACATTTTGTAAGAAAGAACTGACCATCATGCCATAAACTTATCAATGTTACATACAAACTTAAGGAGACATTTTATTTTTCATGTCCTATCACTCAACAGTGCATACATATTAAAATGGGCTTCAGTTGTGTTGTATTTTAAATGATAGACAAATTGTATAAACAGCCTAAAATATTTGGGAGATCTGTCCGTCCAATAATTACTCAAAACATGATTTTACATCATGATAACTCGGACTTCTGTCAGAGGAATTACTTTATTTTATCTTTTCTATTAAAACAACACATAATGATTAAACAATTGATATAAGATATTGAAATGATGAATATTTTGCATTTGATGAGCACTTTACATGACTGTGGTGTTTTGGACCCCATTACTGTGAAACCTGCCATATGTGGTACACAGATGGGTTATGGCTATACATATATTCTAATGTTGTGGTAGTGATGTCATGAATGCTAATAAGTGGGGGGGCTTACTGACAAATTCTTGAAATAGGATAAATGAGCAATCGTTTTGCATCATACTTGTTTTGATGATGTTGTTAATTATTGTACACATGCTAATTTTGTCAACATTTTTAGTGACCTGCAATGGTGGGTGCGGCTTATGAATAAAAATCATAGAACAAATATTTCATGATGATATGTAATGACATGACAGTTAATACAAATTTTGCAAATCAATCAGCTTATGAAAAAGAAGCATCGGAACCACAAAACCTTCTTGTTCTGGTTAACCAATTTGTCAGGTCATTTGCATGCTCAATATATATAAAGTAAAACCTGATCAAACTTCCATCAGCCATAACTCATCAAAATTTGAATCTAATACCCCACAGGAATTAAGGTAAAGATTTTAAATCGAGTGTCCATTTAAAAATAATTCTATTTCTCATTAATCCTCACTATTTTTGTTTTTATATTTCCTCAAATTTCCTCAACATCTGAAAGTTATTCATATAAAAAGTTATGCAGGAAATTTTAAAGAGAATTAAATTGCCTGTGCAGATCGAGTCGTTAGATGTTGATCACATGACCAGTGAAAACTGTGTGCCTCCTGCCCTTAGTCAGGTTTCAGTTATTGCAAAGACTGTGATTACTCTGTGAAGATATCAGTGCTGAATCTCTCACTGCTTTGAACAAAATTATTCAGTTTTATTTCGTCTTGATCTATGGGTGTTTGTCAGTTTACTGGGGAACAGTTTTTTTTGTGTGTGATATTACTGCTGAGAATTGGTAAGTCATTTTAACATTTTTTCAGCATTGTTTTTTATTCAAAGCATTGTGGTGAAATATAGGTTATATGGTTTAGAATTATATTGTTATATTGTATATGATGAGACAAAGACATTGCAAATCGTGCGTTTGTGAACAAGTTTTCAGTTTTGTTTTTCCTATACTGTATATCATGAAGAATCAAAAGCGCAAGCAATAAGTGACTGCAAACAATAGAGACTACAAGTAATAGTGATTGCAAACAAACAATGAGAGACTGCAAGTAATAGTGATTTGACTGCAAGTAATAGTGCAAGCAAAGTTACTGCAAGCAATAGTAAGTGGCTGCAAACAATACTGACCGCAAACAGTGACTGCAAGTAATAGTGATTGCAAACAACAGTGACTGCAAGTAATAGTGATTAGTGACTGAATTGCAAACAACAGTGACTGCAAGCAGTGACTGCAAGTGACTGCAAACAATAGAGACTACAAGTAATAGTGATTGCAAACAACAGTGACTACAAGTAATAGTGATTGCAAACAACAGTGACTGCAAGTAATAGTTACTGCAAGCAATAGTAAGTGAAAAAAGCAATAGTGACTGCAGTGAGCAATAGTGACTGCAAGCAATAGTAACTGCAAGCAATAGTTACTGCAAGCAATAGTAAGTGAAAGCTCTAGTAGCTGCAAACAATACTGACCGCAAACAGTAGTGACTGCAAGCAATAGTGACTGCAAGCAATAGTGACTGCAAACAATAGAGACTACAAGCAATAGTGACTGCAATCAATAGTGACTGGAACTGCAAGCAATAGTAAGTAGTGACTGCAATCAAACAGTAGTGACTGCAAGCAATAGTGACTGCAAGCAATAGTGACTGCAAGCAATAAGTGACTGCAAACAATAGAGACTACAAGTAATAGTGATTGCAAACAATAGTGACTGCAAGTAATAGTTACTGCAAGCAATAGTAAGTGAAAGCTCTAGTAGCTGCAAACAATACTGACCGCAAACAGTAGTGACTGCAAGCAATAGTGACTGCAAGCAATAGTGACTGCAAGCAATTGTGACTGCAAGCAGTAGTGACTGCAAGCAATAGTGATGACTAGAAGCACTAGTAGCTGCAAACAATACTGACTGCAAACCATAGTGATTGCAAACAATAGTGACTGCAAGCAATAGTGACTGCAAACAATAGTGATTGCAAACAATAGTGACTGCAAGCAATAGTGACTGCAAACAATAGTGACTGCAAGCAATAGTGACTGCAGGCAATAGTGACTGCAAGCAATGGTGACTGCAAGCAGTAGTGACTGCAAGCTATAGTGACTGCAAGCAATAGTGACTGCAAGCAATAGTGACTGCAAGCAATAGTGACTGCAAGCAATAGTGACTGCAAGCAATAGTGACTGCAAGCAATAGTGACTGCAAGCAATAGTGACTGCAAGCAATAGTGACTGCAAGCAATAGTGACTGCAAGCAAAAGTGACTGCAAGCAAAAGTGACTGCAAGCAATAGTGTTTCAAAAGATGTTTGTGTTGAAATGAGAGTGGTAACTTGTACTAGGAAAACACATTGGTTTTTAAAAAATCCATGCTAAAGATTCTTTAATATTTTGATAAACATTTCATTTTGATTTTGAAGAGCAAAATGCTTAATTTATACCTTGTTGAAAAGGGAACAAATGTGAACCCTTTGCAAGTTATCATGAAAATATATCTATCACTCTTCTAGTATGTTTATTTTAGTCACAAATACAATCACCAGTATGCAGAATTGATAAACACAGTCCTTATTGTTTTTCTCATTCGTCACTACATGACAAGAGGGATGAAGTAGGCCTATACAGTGGGCATTTAGCAACATCTACTTAAAGGATTAGTTTAGTGGTCAAGCAAGTTATATATGAAAGTCTTATATGAAAGGGGATTTAAAAGAAACAAAATGGTGAAGAACACATTCAAAAATCTCACTCCGTCTTATCTATGTAGAAATGACTGGTGTAGTAAGACAACTATGGAAGTCTAGCGCCTCGTCCTCACAATCTTAGCAATTGTCCATGTATTTTAAAGAAAATTTTGATTTTTGTACTCTTTGAATGACTTTTCCTTAAATTTTATTCAGGTGGTAAATTATAATAACCCTTACTAGATTCTGTTGTTCTTCTTTCCGGACATATCCAACAGTTTTTAGGCCACAAAATTGCAGGACAAAATATGATAAAATACATAAAGACTTTGAAAAATGAAAATTTGCACCAGAAATCCTATCTATCTTATAATAGCTTAAAGAGATGTACCCATGTGTTGACATCCTTTTGCCTATTTCAACTGTAATAGGTGTAATCAGAGGCATTGCCTCAGCTGGGCCTTGATGGGTGATGTAATTAAGTCCCCTCCATCTCCCCTTCCATCCTCAAATTGTTTTGCATTTTATTTATGACAAATTCTTCAAAAGTCATGTCCTCTTTTAAAGAGGACAAAAATTGTTTGAATTATCTCACATTTAGAGCAATTCTAAAACGTTAATCTGAAAAAGTACTAACACAAAAAACTGCCATTTATTATAACTTATGTTTTTGTAGATATTTACATAGATGAAAGCTATTAAAAATGTTGTATTTTACATAATTAATGGAAATTCCCTAGGCGCAGTAATAATTGGTAAGTTGGATAACCTTCAACTGAAGTAGTTCTTTTCCTTGAAACGTTCATTGGCCACACTAGTTAAGTTGTGACAGTGTAAACGGTTGGTTGTGTAAGTCAGGTTGTCATGGTTGCGTTTATTTTAATTCCAGGCCCACCCTTGTCACTGCAGAAGTTTTTATATATTTCACTTATATTTGTTTGTTGTATTTTAGCGTTCATCATACGCAAGAAGAAGAAGTGGAATGAGAAAATGATTGGTCATTATGTATTTTTATGAAATTTTTTGTTTCATTTGAAAAAATTGTATTACAGGATTAGTTCAGGGGTCAAGCAGGTCTATTGTATATGAAAGAAGACTTTCAAGAAGAAGTGAAGAAAGCATTTAAAAATATTATTTCAATTAGGAGATATCTATGTTTAAAGTTTGCTATCATTTGGGTTGAAACGATTGAAATCAAGACTAGTTGTGATGTCATAGCCTCAGATTCCTCAAAGTTTTTATGTATTCTATCATATTTTGTTCTGCAATATTTTGGCTTAAAAACAATGGGATATGTCAAAAATGTGGTAAAACTAAATATAAGAAGGATATTTATAATATACCACCTGAAGAAAGTTTGAGAAAAAATAATTTAGATAGTGAAAAATTAAATAAACTTTCTTTAAAATACATTAACAATTATTAAGAATGTGTGGATGAAGACACCAATTTTCCAAAGTAGACTTACTACACTAGTCATATTTCTACACAGATAAGACTCGGCTTATCTCCTTAACAGAATAAGAGTTTTAAATGCTCTCTTTACCATTTTCTTTCTTTTGAAGTCATCTTTCATATAAAATAGACACGCTTGACCCCTGAACTAATCCTTCTATATCAAGTTTCATTTTTTTATTTAGTAGCCTATGTATGATTGGCTTAAGACAAGGTAATGAATGAACAGGGCCATATTTTATCCACTTAACATTTTTCTGAAGTATTTTTTAATTGAATTTGTGCTAAGTGGTTGAGTTGTGAATACTTTGAGATGCAAGGTAGTCATGCAAACTGAGTGTGATGGGGGAAATAGGGACTGCAAGTGTTCAAGATTTTTTAATTGTGCCATGCCAGATTTACGGAGTTTTGAGTAAAGGTTTAATTTAGTGGTCAGTTTGGGCCCCATAAAAATAAGTTATTAAGCTTATCAGTTTTGAGGGATTTCTGGGTTTTTTTTTTTTTTTTTTTTAAAGTAATGTATTTTCTCACAGATCAGTCATTTAGTGTCCATACTTCCGTTTCTTTCTACTTTCTACCAAAATACTTACGATTGCTTTGGATTGTTTTCAATAATTATTACACCTGATTTGGTTGACCTGATTAAATCACCAAAATTAATTGGCTTGGGAAAAAAGACTTAAATAAAAAAATGCACACCCACATTACTTTCCCAACTGGGTTAGGGTGATAAGTTTACCATTTTTTTACAGGGTCTTATGTCTACCCTGTATGCAGTGGCGGTGCCAGGATTTTTGTCATGATGGGGGAGGGCAAGAGAGGGGCAATTTTGTTTCATAAGAGGAGGAGAAAAATCCTATAAATCAGACCATTAAGAATTTTTGGCGCTTAGACCCCTCCAACCTGACACCCCCAATTTTCTCAAAATCGGGGGTAATCCACACCATTCAACCCGACAGACTCTTCACAATTTATTGACTAGCATCCAGCTATCATTACACCATACCCAATACAGGGGTAATCTATACCTTCTTAACTGACAACATCTTCATAGTCTATTCACAGTTTACTTGTTAGCAACCAGCTACTGCTACACTGTACACAATAGGTCATTCATCTTGGGCTCAAGTCACTTAACTGCTGCTCAGTGATGCGAATCAGATTAGTGCTTGGCGGAGCCTTAATAGAAACATACATTATATGCTTGGGAAGACTTTGTGCAAAACCCTGAATGATTGATGGACCATTCCTCGTAAGGATGGTTATTTCATCATGTTAAATATGTAACTTTACAACATTTTCTGGGGGGCAAGTGAGAGCAAAGCAATCTCGTGGGGGCGAATTTCCCCACCCCCTCCCTCCATGCCACCCGTAGTACCTGTATGATAGAAAAAAGACAAACAGAGCTGTGAAGAATCTTCTTCTGTTAAGGAGATATCAATCTTAAACAATGCCATTTTTTTTGTAGAAAATGACTTCACTTTCTGCACAATTGTTAATTTATTTCATTGAAAACTAAACCTTTTTTAATTTGAAGCTACTTTCCTCAAATTATTATCGTCACTCCTTTGCTGATATATCCAAAGGTTTTTGTCACAAAATCTCAGAATATGATGCAATCAATTACACAAAGACTTTGAATGATTATGAGGCTGTGATGTAATCTGATTTCAGTCATTTCTTTATCAAATATGACTGAACTAATACAGTATGAATATCTCCTTCAGGTAGCATGTAACTTGTAGTCTAATTTCAGTCGTTTTTTTATGAAATTTTGACAGAACATCTATGAATATCTTCTTAAGGTAGCACGGTACTAGTATGGTATTGCTCCACCAGCCAAAATAAGAACTCCCAGAGAAAAGGCTAATAAAAAATATTTTCGAGAGGTCCCATTTCATGGGACAGGAAGCTGAGAAGTTGCAAATTTCAGGAATGGTAGAGAATGGATAGGTCTTGAATATGCATATCCAAACTTGACAAGATCTGTTTCAGAAACAGTTTCATGAGAAATTATTTTACCATGGACCCATACCAAAAATTTGCTTATTTGCTTAAGATATATATATAACACCTTCAGTTTAGCTAAAAACCGAGAGTCCAAACCTCAGGTCAATCCTATCAAACATACCATCATCCAAAAGAATTAGATTGTACTTTTCAGAAAAAATTGCAAAAGTTTGCGAAACTTCTCCTTTCTGGTACAAAAAAGACCCAGAACTTGACTCTTTCATTAAAGGTTTCAATAGGGCAAATATTTAGTTCCGTGCTACTGTAAAGGTCAGGTACAAAAGTAGTCTTTGAAGTTTGAAAATAGCACATGTAGTTTTCAAGTTATGAGCAATCAAAGTTTGATTTTTTTTTTAATATATTGAAAAGATTGTGATGTATGAACTGGAAAACATCTCAGAATGCTTTTTTTTTCCTGTATAATTCTTTCCTTAATTTCAGACCTTGAAAAAGTTTAACATGCCTTCTCCAGCTTGAAGTTTGGTTGGGGGTATATTAAATCCTTTTCATTAGAGTTATTTTTCCTTTTTCAAGAGAAATGACAGAGGGGTAAAAAACAATAGATTTACATAAGAAAATAGAGCGTATGTCTTGTTCATGCATCACAAGAGTAACACAGAAATCTTTAAAAACCTGTCAAATGACCAATTTCTAACCAATTTTGATGAAATATTTTCTTCATGTTTTTTATTGGATTTTAAAGAAGCGCTAGACTGAAAAGTAAGGGTGCTTATTTTTGCAAATTTCCCAGATATCATCCACAACAGATTAATAAACTTAATGCCTCCATAGCCCACAGACGACGTGAGGGCTAAGGTCACTTGAATATTTATATTAACCAGATAATTGCTATACCCGTTACTGCTAGATAAGCATTTGATTTTTTGGGGCCCCCTAAAAATATGCCCGCACTTTTTGGTCTAGTGCTCCTTTAAATTAATTTAGCTAACACTGCCTCATATACCTTTAATGGAGTAAGAATTTTATGTTTTTTCACCAGTTGTCTTCTTTGTTCATAATGGGCACACTTGACCATTAAACTAACCCTTTAAGGACCACAGGAAAGCAACTTGATCTGCTATAAGAGAGATTTATTCCTCCTTTCACATAGGGTCAAGATTTGGAAGGGGAAGGTGGTATTGGTGCATGGCCATCATATTTAAAAATATAACCAAGTATCTCCTTGCATAAAACAATTATAACATGGCAGATCATAGCATTGCAATCAACATATAATGTGGGTGAATGTTTGTATAACGTGAAATAATTATAGTAGATTACAATGTATAGTGTCAGGGGCAGCGAAACTAAAAAAGTATTGGAGGGCCACTCCCCCTCATCTCCCGCTACTGCGGTTAACGTGATGTATAACATAGAGAACTGCATGTTGATGAAAGTTGTCAAGAAAATGAATTCAGATGAAACAAAAGTTAAAACGATAAAACAATTATAACATGGCAGATCATAGCATTGCAATCAACATATAATGTGGGTGAATGTTTGTATAACGTGAAATAATTATAGATTACAATGTATAGTGTCAGGGGCAGCGAAACTAAAAAGTATTGGAGGCCACTCCCCTCATCTCCCGCTACTGCGGTTAACGTGATGTATAACATAGAGAACTGCATGTTGATGAAAGTTGTCAAGAAAATGAATTCAGATGAAACAAAAGTTAAAACGTGAAAGCAGAATCAAAATTTGACTTTAAATGACTACTCTATTCATGATTGTGGACTATGGAAGATGTATCCAGGGTAGTAATTCTCATCCATGAATTGAATTAGGCACAACTGGACCAAATATCCCAGGGGTCTTGGGCAGATTATCATTGGGGTTATGGTAGAGCCCCCTCCCCCCTGAAGCTGAAAATTTGAACCAACATTAAGTTTAAGTTGGAGGCACAAAATGTTCAAAACAGTTTGACACCCCTCCCTGCCATATCAAAACTCTACTATTTCTATATCCCTTTATTTGATATGTGTTGATCAGTTTAATTAACTCTTCTAAAATTTTCAATTGTCAAAAGTGAATATATATCTTAGTTTGTTCCTTTTCCTCAAACATCATCAACTTCCTCCACAACAACAACCTCTTCCACCACATATAATCTCCCCCCTCCTCCCTTTCTACACCTAACCTTACACACCCCTTTCTTTTCACCTAAATTTTTCTACCACATTCAGCCTTTCCCCTTTATCTGTTTTACAAACCTTCCATCTCCTCACTATCCTAACTCTTACACCATAATTTATTAACATCCTCATTTGACTCCGACTGTCGCGGTGCCGTGAAACATCAACAAACCGAACCAAACTTTCTCCTGAGCTGGCCTCCACTTGATGCAATTAACTCCAAACCATGATATATTGATATTTTCTGCTACACATTTCTTAAGCATTATTCACGATAAGAGAAATGACCAATTTTTCGCCAATTATTAGAGCATTCACACTGCATCTTTGCCTTGCGGCTTTATTACTTACAGTGATAACAGTAGAGGTCACACCCTGCAGTAGTAATAGTAGAGGTCGCACCCTGCCATACCCATTCTCTCTTTTACAGTTTAGACTTTAAGACCAATATGAATCACTAACGTTCAGTGTATGAAGAGAAAGAAATGTTACATTTTCCAACATTTTGGAAGTATTGGACAGGTTTCCTTGCAGCAAGACGGACACATTCTTTGACTTAGTTAACATTGATATTCATTCCCCTCTAGTTATGTCGCTTTCTGTGCCAAATTTGATTTTTATTGACTTCCTTGTTAAATTAACATGTTTTTTTGGTTAATTCTTGATTGACGTTTTCTTCGATTCATCATGTGACTATAACGTTTTGGTCATTTTGTTATATTTTGTTTTCATCGCATCTTGTTGCCAAGGTGTGTTTGTAATTAGATTGCCTTGCTAACATGTAAATCTTTGATTTTTGAATTAGCCTACATTGCAACTGCCTCTGAATGTGGGCTTAAAGGGATACTCTGCTGATTATAAAAGCAGTTTCTAATAACCTGAAATTTTCATTGGTTTAAAAGAAGTATATCTGATTTACATATTTGCAAGTGTTACCATATCTTCCATTTAGGCTTTTATTTCTTCAAGAAAATTTCTACTTTCTGTAGAATGCAAACAGGAAGATGTTATTTTAGGTTGCTTTTTAAAGGATAAGTTCAGTGGTCAAATGGAATAATATATTGAAGTAGTTTCTTGACTGTTTTGTTTTCCTTAACTTCTCGAGACCCAGCGTGTTCAAAACATGATTGCAATTTTTCAGACCTTTTTTTTTCTTTTCAAAATTTATTTTTACAACTTTCCTTTCATTTCCTATCACTACAAGTTTGGTTTATATGAATGCTAAAGCATCAAACTTTTTAATAAAATGGTCAAAACAAAGAAAAAAAATAGACATAAAATGCAAATTTGTAGCAAAATTAGGCCACTTTTTTGAGCTTGTAATTTTTTTCTGTGAATAAAGAAAATGGAGGATTTTTTTGCATATTTAGATTGTTTATAAAATTTCCTTTCCATTGATGCCAGTCTTAATTTTTTGCTCAAAACAAAACATACAAAACCAATGAAAATAAACAATTAATAATCACCACTGTAATTACTTGTGAAAAACAAAGCTGCTCATCCGGTACGGTTTTAAACCTGGGTCACTCACGTGAAGTCCCGCACACATACTGCTACACCACACTGCCTGTGACTAACTGATAGATTTGTTTTAAAACTTATATTATGGTGTGGACAAAGAGAGTGTATATAGTTACTCTTTTTTATTTTAATTGAAAATGTGGTGGATTATGATTCTAATAATATTTTTTGTGTAGGACAGTTGTATTGCAATGAGGAACTACGATTGTTGTCAGAAATTGATCTCAAAAAGGCTAAAAATTATGAAATTTTGCACAAATTTTGCCACAAAAATGATATTGATAATAAGGACAATCAAAATTTGACCAGAATTGGGTGCATTGATGTTTTTGACAGTTTCTCATGGGTTTTTAGGCAAAAGCAAGGTCTGGAAGTATTTTTAACAAAAATTAAACTTTTTCTTTTTACCCATTTTCAAGTGAGTTTATTCAAATTCTCAATGTAGCACTTATTAAAAATGTTAATTTATTAAAGAACTATTTGAGCTCTTTCAAATGATACCAGGATCACTGCTGTGGGCCTATATGACAAAGCGAAATAATTTTTTTGAAAAGTGCATGTCCAGTCGGGATTTAGTAATGTTTGTGATATTCCGTACAGCAAAGGTATTCGATTTAGTGTGAGACTCACACTTAATACGGCCTCACGTTTTTTGGCCAAGAGCTTTTTTAAAGTCTTCTTTTATATAAGATGAACTCACTTGACCCCTAAGTTAATCTTTTAACAGTCCAGTCAATCCTGTTATAGCCATGTTGTTTAGAGAATTTATCTTTTACGAAAATATTAATTTTTCTTTTTTTCCCCTTTTTTTAGGGAACCTCCAAAACTAACCACAGAGTGTTTTGACGAGGAGGAGAACGAAGAGTCGGATGAGTCAACCCACCTCCCTGATACTCCCCTCTTAACACCTCAAAGATCCCCTCCTCCTCAAGAAGTCACAGCCCTTCTCCGCAATCGTCCGGGAGGCCAGATGTGCCCTCCTCCTCAGCGAACAATTCTAGTCTTCCGAAATTAGATGCAGAAAGTGAGAGTAGTAAGGGCAGTAAGCATATTTCAAAACACAACAGCGGTGAAACGCACAACCGGAAGTCTCCCATTATGAAGTCGTGCAAGGGACGAGCTGGTGATTCTCCCATTCCCGCTTCCGAGAAAAAAACTGCAATGGCTATGAAATTAGCTCAGGCACAGGTAAACATTTATTCTCTACGTTTGTTTCTCTTCTCTCTTATTTTTCTTTGCAATTTGTTTTCCATGCTTCTCATTTCACATAAATTTCTCGTAGAAGTTGGAATGAGGACTTCATTAGCATTTTTCTCCCAAAAACAATTATGTGCCCCAAGAAGCATTTGTAAATTTCAAATTAAGTCATGATTGGTCCTCCTATTCTTCTCTTTCTGATGTTTCCATGGTAACTGTAACATGATGCCAAACAACAAAGAGGCAGCACTAGATATTCAATACCTTATTACCTGAATATTTCATTTGTGATGATGACTTTTGTTCTTCTTTTTGCCATCCACAATTTAAAGGGTTTTTTTTTTTAATAAAGGTCTTTTTTAATTACGACAAATCTTCATTTGAGTTTCTTCTTACATGTGTCTGAAAATGAACTTAAAGAAGAAAGGGCTTTTTCCTGGGATTTTCATTATCTTCCTCCTGTGTTCATATTTCTAAAGATGCCAATTACCTAATCTTCTACGTGTAAAGTTTCATACAGGAATACTCCAATGTTTTTGTCCAATGTTAATTTAAATATCATTTATTTCAGTTCATCTCAGTTCATACTAAGCTTTTAACGTTAATAGGTAAAATATTTCTCATCGATTGAAAGGTTATTATTCATAGATTTATTTTGTGAACTTGTTGTTTTTAAATATCTTTGTTTTTTCAGAGGAGTTTTATTTAGTAAACCTTGGAAATTAACATTTGTCTGTTGTGTTAGGATCAGTATTTCATTTAATGTTTTTCTCAAACTGATTTGCCTGGTATATTCCACACAGCACATGGTAAAATTGAATGTTCCATAAGAAAATAATTCATTTGCTTGAATCGTAAAAAAGTTAATGAGTTGAAAAATTGTCATCTTGTAATTCGTCAAACAGAAAACACCAGTTTAGATCCGGTATGCTTCAGTGGAAGGGGTGGATTTTAATTTTAATCTTAAGCTTGCATAGTATGTTTTAAAAAATGAATTTTGCAACAAAAATGAGATAGAATTATAGTGAAACCATCATTATTTGAATCTTTTATTATCAATTAAATTAATTTTTTGCACCAAAAATAAAGAAATAATGATTCATTTGGGTGATTTTGTAAAACCTAATTCCATCAAGCCATTAGGCTCATAGAGCCGGTGCTTATCCTCGGTTTTGATGGCGCAAGTGGATGAGAGGCCATGACTGCCCCAGTCTATCACAGATTAACTTCCCAGCAGTGCTGGTACTCATTTTTACAGCTGAGTGGACTAAAGCAAGTACGGGAGTCGAACCCGCTACCTTTCGAATACGAGCTTGACTCCTTAACCACTGAGCCATTGCACCTCATGATTTTATGTGAACCATGAAATATGAAGCATCAGGTTTATGACGGAAAGTGATATATTGCCCAACATACAGAGAGTTCTGCTTCTCCAAAACTGTAAAAAACCTCCTGTTTGTGGGGCTATATATACTTTTTCGTTTATGACGTAGTCGTTTGCATTTTGTCCAACAGCAAAATTTGTAAGATAGATTATGATAGACAAGAAAGGCTTATCAATTTAAGTGCACATTGAACCATTGTGTTTTCACTAATCAAAACACAGGAATTCAAATATATTTACCTGCTTGTTATAGAGACTATAACTGGCCTTTAAAATTACAGTTAGAAAAAGATTCACATCCAAATCCCTGTAGAGATAACAACCTTATCTTGTGCATAACGAAATGCACTTTTTTGTCAGATTGCGAGAAGATTGTGCAGCAGATGTTATGCACCTTATTTATATGATTTCACTCCACGGATTTCTGATAACCAAAGAAAAATGTTTGTGGCATTTTCTTCATAAAACCTTTTTTGCACTTCCAAGGAGGTTAGAAAACTGTTTGTGTGAGTGCTCTAATGAAGCATCCAATAATGTCTTATTTTTTTTTAATTAGATATTTGCACATGTATCAAATGCAACACATTTATTTTTCAAAAAAAATTTTCCTTCAGAGGAAAATATATGGAAAACAAGTTCTCAATCTTTTCAAATTGGAGTTGTTATTTTAGACTCTTAAGAGCTTCCTGAAAATTGGAGCATGTGGAAAAACCTTTTGCGAAGTTATGGTTTTAGTTGATTTATATTTGGGGAAAATTTACGACTCATCGGAATCCAGGAATGGAAAATGAAAATTGGTTTTCAGTGAGATTGAACGAGATGGTTCACGACTACATCTGCATGCGTTGTTACTTTTCAAAGGAAAAGCAATTCTAAGATTTTTGAATACAGTGGAAAGGGAGAATGGTTTTGAAGTAATAGTTTCTTTGTTTTTATGTTGATGGATAATGGGACATTGGCATTTGGACTAAGAAAGTAATAAATGAATAAAGTTTTATGCTAAATCTTTTGTGATTTCATTAAGTGTGCAGGAAACAAATGTGCTGATCACCTTTACTGTTTGCTTCTGATGCTCTCTTGCCAGAGAGTATCCATTGATTTTGTCTGAATTTCCTCATTTATCCACCTGTCCCGGAGGTCTCCAATGCATTCAAACCAACTTCAACTTCTCACAATCTGTAGCTTAAGATCACCTCTGTGTATCCTCTGTATGCTTATAATAATGGAGAATAACCAAGGAAGCCTACTTGAAAGAGAAATCCTTAGATAAGAACAAAAGGTTTCTTATATACAGAACTTATGGTGGCCATTCTTTTTGTGATATTTCTCACGACCCCTTGCTACAGGCCTGTGCCCTCTCCTTACGTTTCCCCTAATCTGCTAAATGATAGTAGAGATTCATGCCACTTTTTTTTCCTTTAAATTGAGTTGGGCTGTGTTTCACCTCTTTTAATAATTGATCATGGTTCAACCCCCCCCCCCCCCTCCCTCTACCCCCTCACCACTTTTATCAATTGTTCCTATGGCACTATGCTATGCCATCATTCTTACCTTATGCCTAATAAATAACACACATAAATCAAATGTATAAAGTAATACTTATATGCTTGAAATATGAGGTAAATTGGGCAAAAAGGTTCAATGATACAAATTATGTCAGAATAAGTTGTGCAAATTTTAGAAGGTAATGGTTTTGGGGGTGAAGTTTTCCACTTTTGAACTTGCAGTTCATAAGATCTTCATACTATGGATATAAGCATGGGCAGGATTTGCCAACTGGAAGTGGGGGGCAAAGTCAAAGTGGGGAGAGGGGAGGGTAAAACCACAAAAATATGCTTAGATGCAAAAAATCACCATACAAAAGATACAAATTTGAGAGAGATTAAGTGCCCCCTCAACTCCCGCTTATGTTTTCTTACCATATAGTTTTGGAGAGAAAAATATAAACCAATCAAATCACTTCATTTGACACCATCCATAAACTATTTTTGTTTAAAATGGGTTAAAAACATCACATGATGAGTTCTATAAAAGGAGACATTAATTTCAACCTTCGCTATTAATTGGGTAAATAAATTACTGTAGGTGTGACACTGTAAAATACACATCTTATAACATCATAGCCTAGAATCACATCAAGGAACCACCAAGTGTTATTTAACTTACTTTCACCTGAAAATTGATCTTCCTGGTGGCGTAGCTTTGAGCCTCCAGTTTATGACCGTTGAGAGTTGCCAATTTGGTATCTCGTTAAACTTGAGAAACGTGCCAGATGATTGTTTAATATGCTAGTGGTCACAATTCTCGGTGGAAGAAGCTTTGGAAGAAAGCAGATTGGTCGCCGATGGGAATTGGAAAGTGGGTTATTCGAGTGAGATCTGACCCACACTTGGAAAGAACATTAGAGGTGATTACATGCTATCATAGACTTTTGATTAGATTCTCTCCTAAATGCACTTGGCAAAATGGGATTAAGTTTCCAAGGGGGAAGTCAAGTATGACAGAACAAAAACACATTGATTGATTAGACCTTGTTTCTAATTAGTGTCACGATTTATGCTTGTGTACTTGAGATATTTTAAATTCAGATTGCAGTGCTTTTGATAATTCACCTAGGTGTGTATTTTCTGAAAGAATTCTTTCTCTGAAAGTAAAACTTTTGTTTGTTGTTGTTTTTGTTTTTTTGGGGGGAGGGCATGCTTAAGGTGACCTAACCCTTCCTCCTAGTTTTTTTGCTCATACAAGTATAATATTTTCAGCTATTTTGAAGTTGAAAATTGAGAAGTAATGGCTCAGTTTGTTGTAAATCTTAAATTTTTTAAAAGTTTATAAAAGAAGATTTTTTTATTAAGAGGGCTTATGGAAGTTACCACAATGCATCAGTCAACAGGACAGATTTATCTGACAAGCTGTGCCATTGTTATGCAAATAGACATTGAGAAAATTCTTTGTCATTTTCATATGTAATGAGGTTTCATTCTTGCATCTTTTTTGACAATACTGCATATATAAGTTTCATCTACTTTGGATGGTTGACTGATAAAATTGTGATAAAACAGGAAAGGTTGATGCCTATATATATATCATAGGTGTGTTGTGGGAAAGCGAAATCTTTTCCATACTATGTTGTTTAATTAAACAATTAAAATGATATTTTTTAACAATTGGTCTGTGATCAGACATGTTCATCTTGTATGATAGAGAATACTAAAAAATACTAAAAATACTAAAAATTTCCTTTTTTTTTCAAATAACAAAAACAAGTTCTCATAGATTTTGTTTTGTTCCTTCCTTTACTAGTTTCCATTAAATCAATTTCCGAGGGTTCCTTTTGATGACAAGTAACATTTTCACATATTTTAAAAGATTCATCAACATTTTTCCAGAATAGTTGGGTGCCAAATGTATTTCTAAAAGAGGAAATTCCAAGCTCCATTGTTTCCTCCTTTAAAAACAGCAATACATTTTGAATGTCATGATGTTCAATCAAAATTAAGACCAATCTACCTTGATCAGTTTTCCAATGCAGGCTTGACAGGTTTTTCTCTGATGTGAAAAAATGACATTTTAATTGAAATATTCATTTCTGCAGAGAGCCAACTTCTCCTGTAATTGCCAAGCTAAATGGAAAAGAAAATATTTTTTCTCCCATGTTTAACAGGAAATTGTTCAGAGATTCTTTTAGAATTTCTTAAAGGGGTATCAAAGTAGTTTTTTTTTTATTTGAAGACAATAAAGAGGACCCATAATTTTGTGAAAGTAAGAATCGATATCTTACATTAAAGGAGGTTCATATATGATAAAAGAAATTTAGGGAAAATGAGGGGGGGATTAACACATAGGCTCCTGTAATAAATATGTATTTGTCCAAAGTATAAATTGTTCACTTTTATTTTTGTAGTGGGAAGTGGTGGGATTTTTTTAGGAAACTTTTCTTTCACTCTATGCTTTCTGGCTTTATGTGTACTTTTAAACATTTCCTGTTAGCAATGATTTGTCGGGTGGATTGGTGAAGGGTGGGTGTAGGCATGCTGTTAGTTGCTTACTCATAATTTTTTCTGTTGTCCCTGACAAAAAGCTTCACTTTGAAGATAAGGCACAGTTTATCAAATCGATTGTGGATGCAATTATTCTGCACATTTTATTGAAAGATATTTCATGTGACTGTGAATTTTAAGTCAGATTTTCCATTGGGAAGGGGAGAGGGCTGCATCTCACACCGATCCTTCTGAGCATAGGATGGGCCGCCTCTCAGGGGGCATAATCCCCTCAAATTTCTGATTACAAGCAGAAAGATTGCACTGGTAATCGAGAAATTTCATTAAGGGTGTGGGGTAAATTTCTCATTTTTCTTTGTGAAGCTTTTTTTCAATTTTAGGAAATTTTCTTCATTTTTTGCAAAATTTTCTACAATTTTGTGGAAATTTCCCTTATTTTCAAGACATTTTTCTCAATTTTGGAGAAAGGTTGCCCAATTTCACCAATGTTTTTTCCCAAATTGTTGTCCAGTTTTACCGTTTTTGGCAATTTTATGTTAATGATTTTCCAAGTTTACATCCCAACCAGGCAGAAAGCATGAAAATTGGGTAGGTGACATCTTCTTAGAGGGGCAGTCTGACCTTACTTCCTTTGCCTCTATCCTCTGCCCCTTCCCACACCCAGTACTCCATTGTCATCATTCTATGTGTAGGATATAATACTCACATCTAGTCTATATGCTATAGGTAAACTTGACTTGAACAGTTATATATTGTGTATATCCATCTTTCCAAGCTGCTTTAATCAATTTCTACTCAGGCTTCCCCAGACATCACTATTTCAAAGAAATTTAATCGTACATCTATAAATCTCCATTGTTTTTGATCCAAATCATTTGATAGACAATATTGTTATAAACTTGGAAATTATAGCTTGTCGGATAGAATCACCCTGCTCTAATAAATCTCCCTGGCGTGCTGTCCCTTTAAGCAAGTTCTCTCTTGAAGGAAATCAATATTCTCTTGACATTTAGGCAAAATTTTTGTGAAGCATCAAGCGCTGATGTAGAAGTTTTCAAAGAATTATCAAAGTGCAAAGAAAAACTAAAGGGTGTTTCTGATTGATTTTCAAATTTGAGGCAGCTGCTGTGTTGTTGTCATGCCATTGGTGAGAAATGTCATCAGAGTTTAACAGCAGAACAATTTGACTGTTCTTGTAACGGCATGAAACGAAATGTTAAGTTAAGAAGTGTCCTATGAGCAAACAAAAGGTTTAAAGATAAAGTAAAAATTTGTGGGATTTATGAGTTACATTAGGCCTTGCAAAAAAAGTGGTGAACTTATCACCCCAACCCAGTTAGAAAAGTAATGCTGGGTGGGAGGCTTTTATTTTTGATATTTTTTCCCCAAGCCAAATAATTTTGGTGATTTGCAGCATTCCGGATCAGGTCAACCACATCAGGCGTAATGAATATTGAAAAACTATCGCAAGCAATCGTTTGTATTTCGGTAGAAAATAGAAAGAAACAGAAGTATGGCTTCGGAATGACTGACTGATCTGAGAGCAAAATGTGGTACTTTTTCAAAATAAATCTGGGATTCTTTCAAAACTGATGCATGCAAGGGTGATAAGTGCTATGGGGCCTAACCGATATGGGCTCATATATATATTAAACATTAGGTCTGTGTATTAAAATCAATCAAATAGTATGAAAGAAGTACCAAATCTCAGTAAAACTAGTAGGTTACATATATATATATATAAAAATATATATATATATATATATGTATATTTATATATATTTATATATATATATATATATATATATATATATATATATATATATATATATATATATATATATATAAAAATATATATATATATGCCTTTTGCATCATTTTCTTAGTGCAGATATCTTTTTTCATCATTTTCGTAGTGCAGATATTTTTTTTCATCATTTTCGTAGTGCAGGTTCCAAAAAATGCTGTTTTACTCTGTCAATTTCATACTGCTGGTCAGAGTTTACAATATTTTTGTTGAATAATTGATACTGCAGGTATCAAAATTGACTTCTTTCATACTGTGGGTATCAAAGTTGTATAATTTCATACTGCAGATACCAAAATATATATCATACTGCAGGTATTATTTTTTTGGTGAAGAGCTGCACACCTTTTACTTTTAGTATGAAGTGCCCTTGGGTGGGTTATATGCCATTAAAAGTTTGTTGTTGAAAAAGTTTCAGGCTTTAGTTTGTAAATTTGATGCAAAAACTTCTTTATGTATGAATAGGCAGACCTCCAGGCACATATCCAGAAATGTCAATTAGGAGTTCATTTAGTTGAAAGCTGAATTGACATATTGCATTCAAAACAAGCTTATTTTAGGTTAATCCTAGCTCTAATTTACCTTATTTTTTATTCATAGTTTGTTTTTTAGAGTGTGTTCCCATTTTGATTATGTGCCTGCAGACCTCTATGTTTGTTTCTTGGTTTCTTATTTCCCTGCCACATTGACTGAAAAGATAGCAGCTGCAATCTTGGACAAAACTGTTGGGACACTTACCATTATTTCAAATATTCATGTTCAGCTATTTTCAGCCAAACTCCAGCTTCCCCCCCCCCCCTTCCTTCCTCTTCCTCTCCTCTCCCCCTCCTCTCCCCCCTTTCAATGTTGTCAAAATATTTCACTAAGAAATACAGATACATGGAAAGCAATTATCAACATTTTCCACTCATTTCACCAACATTGAACGGGGGAACGGGGGTGTCCCAATGAGTTTTGTCCAAGATTGTGGCTATATTTTCTAATTAGAAAATAGGCTCCTCATATCCTTCGACTTAAACTTAGGGAAAAATCAAGAATTTCATCAAAGAACTTGAGCTGTTTGTGTTTGCAAAATCTCAAATTAGTTGTAAAGATTGAAGAAAAAAACACTTCAAAGTTTTATCAGCTTTTACTCAGAAACTAAAACGAATTTCAAATATCTTTGGTATGACATTAATATTTTCGTGTGAAAATTATATTTTGTTTGGACATTATGTAACTTAAAAGATAAACTTCCATAAACTGGTGATTCTTAGTAGGCGGACCACGGGCCAAATCTGGTCCACCAGACAATCCAATCTGGCCCGCGAACAATAGTTATTATATAATGCAATTGTATGTAAGATCAATCCGAATGAGACAGGTAAAAATCACAAAATACCACTTGTTTATTGTGGGCTCTTTTCCTAGGCAGATCAGCTCACTAAAACATCGCGGATTATCAAATAATATTTTATCTTTAGCTCTGTCATAAATTGAGTTCGTGGCTTGTCAAAGGAAGGTGGATAAGAAAACCGCCGACATTTGACGTACATCCTTCTTATTGCGTGCTCTCAACTTGTTTGTTTTGAGGGATTGTTTTGACAGGTTTTGTTACATGATGATGGTTTGGCAATGAAATTGGCTCACAGCCTGAAGCTGTTGTGAAATGATGGCCCTTCGAAAAATGTAATTAAGAACCCTTGCCTTAGACCTTTTAAAGATATGTTGCTTCAATATCAGTAAATAGAACAAACTGCTAAAGGTAATTCATGTCCAGATATTCATGACAACTATACATTTGCACTTGTCATACACTGACGGTATGGGTGTACAATTTTCTTTGTTTCGATTTCTGCAACATTCATTTAAACCATGAAGTTTGATTTCTTTCTGCAGGTAATGGCAGTAGCAGGTATTTCTCCAGAGGGAAAATCTCGCTCTGACAACCTACCTTCCAAAATGTGGCTGACTCCGCCCTCATCTCCACGGAGAATACGATCCTCCCTCCATGCGCCCTCCCCACCTCCAATATCCCCCTCACCGCGAATCGCTGGTGGTTCCCTTCCAGGTTCAGATGTGAACATTATAAAGCAGCCCCTAGCCCAGAGGCACTCTACCGGAGAAATTGGTACCATGAGAGACCCCTCATCAGCATTTTTCAAAAGTTTAGCAAAGAAAGATAGGGATAAATTATGCCATCGAAACAGCAATTCACCAGAGAGCATTGCTGGTAGTGCTGAGAGCTTAGTGGCACAGGTCAGTGCACTAGAAAGCAGAGATATAATCAAGGGTTTGTGTTTTTAAAGTATTCATGCACAACAGATATGAATGTCAAGTTCAAATTTACTTGAAACCATTTTCTGAATGAACTCCAAACTTCTTCAGTACCTGTGGCGTACTAGCATAGCCACCCCCACTTCTTGAACTTGAACACCAAAAGTCATGGGTGGAGACCCATCTCCACTTTTCGGATGCAATGCTTCTGTTCAGTAAATATTTATTTATGTATTGACTTCCTCAAATTCTCAAATTCATGGCAGGTTGGTTCGTGTCATTTCTGAAGTATTTTACAATATTAGAGTTCATATGTTGAGGCATCTGCTTTAAAATACAAACCCTGGTAATATATGTTTTCTGTTAATTGTCATGATATAAATTGATGTTATTGCTCTTTATATTTTCAGAGACCAGTTTTAAATCATACATCTCATCATGTTAAATTGTAGATGAAGGAAAGAAAGGTATTAGGGGGGTAAGTGGGATATGCGATCTGACAGAATCGGTGATTTGACGACGCATGCATTGGAATAAATGTATTTTAGCATGTACCTTATATGCCGTGTACGTGAGATTTGAAGGTTTCATTTAAAATAATAACGTTGTTTGTGATATGATGTATTTAGAATATAGTTCGGATATTATATAGAAGGTGATTGTATATATTATTGTTGCCACAAGACTGGAATATAGTGTGAGGAAGGTAGCAGGAACTATTCAGATATTCTCATAAAACATGAGCAGGTTTTTTTCTGTTCCATCAAAATCTAAAAGCACAAAATGCTTGGTGGGATTTCAGAATGTTTTCATGACCCAAATCCTACTCTAAAATTGATTTCTACTTTGTAGAGAAAAAAAGAAAATATGTTAAAGTCCATAGTGTCATTTACAGTATGGCCATGCATGTATTCATTATTAAAAGAGTGTGCACTAAGAAGATGTGAAGTTCTAATTGGCTAATTTGCTTCCGTCGTTTCCCAATCTTTATTTTCCATATTTAATATCTCAGGAAAGAGATTCAATCATGCTTCTTTTGTGACAATTTTAAACCACAGATAATTTTCTTTAACTGCAGTAGACACATACTGTATCTTCTTTTTCTGTTCAGTGCAATTATCTTGATCAGCAAGTAATATAATAGTCCTATAACATTTGCAGTCATGGGTGGCGTTTATCTACCAAATGTGTGGGGTGGGGGAGGGGGTATGAACACTGGTGTCGAAAGGAACTCAGGGGGGGGGCAAGGGGGCAGAAAATCAAGTGAGGGCACTTATTTTGACAGTAATTGAAGGGCACTTCCGTTGTCCCATATTTATGTAACCAGGGATAGAACATCCCTGGTGTGACTATAGGGAGATCAGTCCCCTGTTTTGATAAATCCCACTCATTGACTAGAATCAAATATACGGAATAGTTAGATTGATCATTTTATGACCAGAAACAAGTTCCTTTGGTATCTACATTTTCAAGAAAAGTATTGATGTAGGAGGCGAACTAGATAGTCTTAAACATATATGGACAGATAGCAAGAACTAACACAGTTTGAAATATACTAAAAACCATGAAAATGGCATTTTTTTTAGCACTTTGCTCATGTTAACTTATTGATTTTTAATAGGAGAAGATGGCTACAGTGAACAAAAATTTGATAATATTATAACCTTTGACCTAGATTTAATAGTACAATGCAATTTGACTGAGAACCTTTAATGTTTGAAATTTGCAAAAAAATATAAAAAATTACAGTAAAGATTTGTAGCTATATTCCTGTTCATACATCATCACTTTGCAGATGTTGACAGGGGCAGATTCAGAGGAGGGCCATGGGCCCCCTGAAATTTTTCTGCGCATACTTTTTTACCATGAGATCATTCTTAGTTATAGTTCATGTAAATTTTCTTCAATTTACGGTAAATTTCATTCAGCGTTTGGGAAATATCTCTTTTAATGATCTTTAGGAAATTTTCTTCATTCTCATGCAATTTTCAGAAAATGTCCAATTTTTCTTTAATTCTTATTGAATTTTCTTCAATTTTCAGGAAATTTCCTTCAATCCTTGGTAAATTTCCTTCAATCCTTGGTAAATTTGTTTCAATCTGATAAATTTTCTTTAACTCGTGCAATAAGTTTTTGAAATTTCCATTTGGGGGAATTTTTCTTCAATTTTCTGTAATTTTCTACAATTTTGGGGAAATTTCCTTCAATGTTACATGTGATATTTCTTTCAATCTTTAAGAAATTTCTTTCATTCTCGTGCAATTTTTGGAAAATTTGGGGGCAATGTTTCTTCAATTTTTGGTAAATTGCCATAAATTATCGGGAAAGGTTGCCAAACTTTACTAAAATTTCCAATGAGTTTACTGCATTTTCCTTCAATTTTTTCTTAACAATCTCCCAATGGAAAGAAAACCTGCAATAGGGAAGGTGAAATGCTTTCAGGGAGTACCTTTCTCTCTGCTCCCACTTCCAGTAAGACAACCCTTATCCCAATATCTTCCATTCAACATGACAAAACTGCTCATTAAACACGTTATCACAACATCCTGGTTTGGTTTGGCTTGGCCCCCCCTGACATTTTATCCTGGCTCAGCCCCTGGATACTGATAAAATGTACAATACTAAGTGCTATTGTGACCATTTAAAAACTGTTCTGCTCATAATTTAATGTTCATCTGAGTAAACCCCACCTGTTCATGTATCTTTAAGATAAGATGATTGCATTCAGTATTAGTGAACAAAAATTGTTTGAGGATTCTTTCAAGATTCCTTTTTTTGCACAAGTTTGGTTTCAGAATGGTATTCTTTTTACCCCTACCCCCTTCCCCTAGTACTAACATCCCTCTGTGAATGCTTGTTCTTGATCCCTCATTGATAAAGTAGAATGACATGCTGTGCATCAATGAAAAACATTTTGATTAAATTGTAAAAGAATGATCATTTTGAAGGAATAGATTATGGTTTTAGCAGATTTTCAAAATGTCTTTCTGAAAATTTCATTGTTGAAATGTTTTTATTTATTCAGTAATTTGTTGTTTAGATATCAGATGATAATATGGTCAGTCATTGGTCGTAATTGAGCTTCTGTAATTGTTTGAAGGTGGAATTGTCTAAACCAAAATGTCCCGACCACTTTAGATCAGTATTGGGCATTACTTATTATTATGCTGTCAATTTGAATTTGTCCGGTGAACGTCAAGTTGAGACTTTAAGGGACTGTAAAAATATCGGGCAAGAGACAGGGGTAAGAAAATGTGGCCAAAACATATGGACCTATTAAGGCACTATAGGGGTACAGGAAAAAGTGACAAAAGCAAAATAAGAGGTCATTTGCATATTTAAACTGCATAAAAATAGCCAAATATTTACAGGAAAAACAATACATTATTTGGCATGTTGGGGCCCATGTAAGAGGCATGGGATCAGTGTGGGATACAGGGTCGGTGTTCTTGAATGCCAACTTATTTTCCCTGCCAGCCTTCCCTGGTGCCAACTTGTTTCCCCTCCCAGCCGCCCCTGGTGGGATACATTGAGAAGGGGGTGGATCAGAGGTTACTTTGATTTGTAGAAGAAGGTACCGTTAAAGGGTGCATGAAGGGATGTTTGAAATACTTTATTTTGCTTTTTCCCAACACAAACACATGCAAATCATGTGGCAGTGTGGATCCTCTAATAAGATGTAAGTTAACAGGGTAAATAAAGATATTTCATGATGGAAGTCAGGTGGCATGGTAGACAATATGAATAAAGTAATAGAGGATTATTACAAGTCAAAAGAAAAGATGTAGGTAAATAAACTTCCAAAATCACTTGAAAGTCTATAGTTACTGTTATCATAGAAACCTCAATTCCAATTTTTTGTCTGGGAAATTAATACAACATTCATTTTTTTTTTTTGTATAATAATTCACAGGTTTTGGCAAATGAGGGGATATCTCCCCTTCGTGACCGAGATCTGATTTTTACTGCTGAAAGAGAACTGGCAGAAGCATGTAACATGACCAAGGCTGAGCTAGATACCGCAGCACATGAAATCTTGCAGGCAAATGGCCAATCACAGGACACCAAGCTGCCGTACTTTGATCACATAAGTGGCTATGAGCTGCAGGATTATACCCAAAGGTCAAGCAATGACAGGTCAAGAACGGTGACCCCTGACATCACCATTGACCCCGATTTAAGCTCAGAGGAAGCTAAGCAGGAGGCAGTGTATATAACAACGTTATGAGATGCGATCTCTAGAGCAGATGTGAAACTTGTTTAAGGTCAACGACAGGGATCTACCTATCAGGTATTGCTTTCTCTGTTGGAAGTGCCGAAATGCAGCGACTGAATATTCTTGTGAATATGCGAAGATAATTATCGTCGTTGCCGAGCGTGGACGAAATGATGGTGCTCTTGGAACACTGCACCATCTCCGTCGCAAATGAAAGTCATGTTAAAGGTGCTAGAAGCAAGGTGTCTCATGACGAGCAAAATCTGACACATGGTACGTCAGAAGATGAAAGTTGTGGTTTTGTTAGAAAACAAACTTTGCGATTGAGGTATTTTTTTAGAGAGTTTGGTGTACAGCATTTATATCAGCTGACGAGGCGTGTGACCAGATTGATCATTTATTTTGAGGTTCGAGTTTGATTCAAATGAATTTTAAGATTATTGCTATTCTAGTTGATTTTAATACAGAGATAGTGGTTTATAATGATTGTACTTGACGAAAGAAGGATTTTTTTATCTTTTCATGAAAGGTTGCATATTTGTTGTAAAAAAAAATAAAAAATACAATACAAGAGATGAAGTTAAACATAACTCTCACAGGTGGAGTATACTGAAACTGACTTTTAATTGTGAGCTTGTATTTTAAAGGTTTCTTTTCTCTAGGAAATGCAATAGTGATCTTAATGTTTTGTTTTTTAAATGAAAAGCTAATCACATTTCATTGTACTGAGTCTTAAGAAACAATTATCTGCACAACTTTGATGATAAACATGATGATCCATTGTTCAGAAACCTCCTCAGCACAGAAACCACATTTTATCTACCAATTATCATCCTACCTAAGTACTTTTTATTCTTTCTCTTGAAGTCCTCCAGGCACTACTTGGAGAAAACTATTAGTGAATCGAATGGTTGGCTTGGCCCAGAAAATAAGATCTCCAAACCACAATTTACTAAAAAGGGGCTGTGTATAGCCAGCAATTTAGCTTGCTCACATTCACTGTGGTAAATCAAGCATTGGTGTAATGAAAGAGTCCAGGAGAGTGAGACTTAGTGGAGACGGGTTTGAAATATGATCTCCCCAAATTGTTCCATTTGCCAATCGGGACTTGGGGGTTGGAAAGTAATAGGCCTCTTGGATCGTCATGCATTTCTTCACTTATTAATTTATAACATATTTTAATAGTTGTCAGAGCTACTCATCAGCGTGGCAATTGTTTTAAGTGATATCGGAAAACTAAGATATATTTATAGGAGGTTTAAGTGATGTTTCAGAGAAGACCACAATTGTGTTTTGAATGCGTGTCATTCAGTGAATTAAGATCGCAAAGGTTATCATTGAAATCTATAGTAGTTTGTGATTTCTGCTTGAGAGAGATATGACAGGAATAATCGAGCATGGAGTTATATTTAGATTATTTGGAAACAAAATATTTGACATGTGCAATATTTTTGCACAATATGAATAATCCAACTCGCAATTTGAAGGGATGTTTGTCCTTCCTCCCTTGATACCTTCCCTCCTTGTTGCAAGACTGGAACAAATTAAAAGCACTGAACACAGGCTGTGGTGTGATTTTGATGGTGGAGCATCTGCAGTGTAGGGTCACAGGGCAATGGCCCCCAGCCAGTTAGCCTTGCCACCAATTCCCAACTTCATATTTAAATACTGTTTATCATATTGGTAAAATAAGTTTTTCCTTCCTTATAAGAGACTGGACGAACTAAAATGATGATGTTGTCTACATAGCACAAAAAAAGAAAAAAAATGAATTATACCCTGGATTTGAACATTTTACACATTTCCATGAATTCCTTTAAACCAGCCGCCCAGATTTTTGTTTTGGTGTTTCTTCAAAATTGTGTGAGGATTTTAGTATATGGCCTAAAAAGGTTGTTTGTTTGCCCTCCGCCGCCGCCCCTAATTCATTAAAAGATGAGAGCGGCGTTTTTAAAGAAATCTTTTTTTTTAATTTTCAGAAATCCCTACACGTCGTAAAAATGCCTATAAATCCCTACAAAATGGCATGGCAACCACTTGCTTGTTGAATGTTGCTGTTACTGCGGAGAAAATAAAACCCTCACCCACGGGAGCTGAATACAAAGTTGTCCTGCCTGTTTGTAATGTGTCAGGCATGTGAAAGATAATTTCTAATCACACAAAAAGCATGAGTGAGCTACAAAAACTAAGCAAAATAAAATAGATGGGGAGGGGGGTGGGAGGGAGGCTGTTGTCCGAGTGAACGAACCCCTTTTGTTGAGAAATTGCCCTTTTAAAATCTTAAGAATAATAATCACCTGGAATTTCATAGTTGTTGCCCCTTTATACGAAAAACGAACCCCCTTTTGTTGAGGAAGTGACCTTGTGAAATCTAAAACTTAAGCACGTGGAATTTTAAAGTTAGTTGCCATATTATACGAAAATGAACCCCCTTTTCAAATTCCTGGCTACGGGCCTGGGAACCAACAATTTGAAAATAAAGTGAAGTGTTTAATTGTGTTTTATAAATGTTCTTGATACTTAATCCTGAGGCAGCAAAAAAAAAAGTTTCTCCTCCCCCTCTCTTACAATTTTGCACAAGAAAGGGACAACAAACATTTTGTTTTTAGGCCTAATCAGTGATTTTGTCCTACTATTGATACCTGCAGAAGTCATTTTATGTGATTGGAATCTTAAAATAATGTAAAGTTGTTTTCAAAAGAAGTTGTGTAAGTTTCCAAATTATTTCATGAAGCGTGATGGCTTATCGGAGGATAAGTAAAAATTGCCCAAAATGTAACATTGACACTAGCCAGATCATAACTGTGCCTGAATTTTGTTCCATAGTCTGCCAAAACTAATGATACCGTTTGGGGCGGCAATCGCCCCTGCCTCCTACACCTATCGAGATGATTAGTTGTTCAATAAATAGAAGGAGAAACACAATTTGTTGGGATAATTAATCAAATGATATAAAAAAATCATTAACGATCATTTCAGGTGAATCTTTTGCAAATTAGTCGAGTCATTATACCTCCTAACGTCAAAAAAATTGCAACAAATTGTTTTATGATTGTTTTGTGTACTATTTGATGAGGAAAATAACATATAAGTTGGACAGTGATGGAGCATGGGAAAGTCCAACAAATTGATGTTAAAAAACAAAATGGCCACCACCAATCAAAATGCCAAAACTTTGACTGAAATAATCAATTAAAAGGTCTTTTAGGTCTCTCTTTTGAATGAATTCCCTTTTTTTTTTGTTTTTCATATTTTCATTAATTTCTATAACACAATTAAGTTTTTCTGAACATGGTGACGTCATCAATAAAGACATCTGATGTGAACATATATAATATGGTACCTCAATGACTTTTCAAATGTCTTGTTCGCCTCATGCTTGTTCGTCTCATACCCCTAGGTCATTTCCCATGTTTTCACAGTTGCCATTTTGGCAATGCCGACATGCAGTGGTGCATTCAAGCGCATGCTTTTTACATGAACACTTAAGTGTATTGCATCCTCATGAGCAGTGAATCATCTGAAGAAGCTTCTCTGGTGCAGGGTTTTTGTCTGTCATCACTGGAACAAGTGTATTGCTTTCTAACTGCCACCCCCACTCAAAAAGCTCCATTTCAATACTGTAGCCCATCCATTCTATAACCTGATAGTAAGTCCTCAGGGAGTGAAATTTACAGGCTGAGGCAGTAGGTGGCAGTCTTTCAGGAGTAATAAAAGTCTTAGCTCTTGCAACTTTCTTGCAGAGCATGTTGTACCTGATAGATGTGGTGACAGGGAGTCGTTTTGATCAGCATTAAATAATGACATTGCTCTATGGCCATTGTCTTCCACTAAATCTTGACTTGGGCTTGGTGAACAGAATACTTTACAACAGTCTTGGTACCCTTCTCTTTCTTCATGTCACCCTGGCTTCTTTCCAATCCCAAATATTCTTGACGTAGCATCGCATCCAGTGAACGCATGGAGAAATAAAAGATTATTGCAAACTTCTTCTCGGAGTACCTGCTTAAGGACCTTTATATTGTAAACATATGATTGTGCCTTGTCCCACTAGAAATTGTGCAGTTTGCTTTGACTACATGGTACAGCAAGAGGAGGAGGAGATCTGTTCTTCCTCAACGAGGGTGGTTGATTTGGAAGCAGACATAGTAATGGCTGCTTCTACAATCTCATCAGCATCTCTGTCAGCTTGAAACACTTGACAGCCTTTCTGCCACATACACTCCATGATGAGCTGGATGATGATTGATTGCTTGTTTGCCTCATTTGATAAGAAGAAGTCCTTCCCAACAAATTTTGTAGCCCCTGTAATGTCCACCTTCCTTGAATATTAATTTCTACTTTGATGCTGCTGAGTACAGTCCTCTGTACTTGGCCCAACCTCATAACCATCAAAAAGAATAGTGGCGTTAGCATACTGTTTTATTGTGAATGAGGCGTAATTCTCTGCAATGGTATTGTAAGTGCAGCCAGTTGTCCATTTTAATCTATGTAAAAGTGATGCCCCATCAAGAATGTAGTGATTTGTCACTGGAACAGTCTGTGTTACAGCATTGTCTGAATTGGGTGTTACAATGTCCCTTATTGCCTCTGCTAGTTGTGGCTTATCAGGCTGGTGCAAGATGTTCTTTGCTTCAAACAAAGACATTGGATAGGGACAGACTTCATGGTTCATTACTTCGTCTAGCCGGGGTAACCTGTCTGTGACACAAACTAGGAACCTCTGGAGTAACAGCACTGGATCTATCGTACGGTCTTCTGAAACTTTGACTGCTCTGCTTGATGCTAATGTCTTGACCTTCAAACTCCTTTTGTGAGAATACAAAACACAGACTGACCATCCATTTGCCTTATTATGTAATTTTCTATTGAGAACAGGTTGTGCATATTAACATCTTCATTTGTGTTAATACCAGTGATGATGTTGCACAATGAATTTTCATCAGAAAATGGAGTGAAGCTATCGATTATTTCTGCAAGCTTTTCTAAGTCAGCCGTATCTCTACTCTGGAGGTGGATAATTGTTATGCCCTTATCTCTACTCACTCTGGAGGTGGACAAATCATTATGCCCTTATCTCTACTCACTCTGGAGGTAGACAACTCGTTATGCCCTTATCTCCACTCACTCTGGAGGTGGACAACTCGTTTACCCTTATCTCTACTCTGGAGGTGGACAACTCTTTATGCCCTTATCCTTATTCTGGAGGTGGACAACTCTTTATGCCCTTATCCTTACTTTGGAGGTGGACAACTCTTTATGCCCTTATCTCTACTCACTCTGGAGGTGGACAACTCTTTATGCCCTTATCTCCACTCACTCTGGAGGTGGACAACTCTTTATGCTGTTCACTGGTGGTATACATATTCATTGTTAGTTCTTGCATAGCAATGTTGTAAGATGATGAGATAGTGCAAGACATAGTCCATACTGCTCTCTGGTGCTCTGACATTGCACTTCCTTGTGTTAAGCCCCCTTGGCTTTTAAGTGAGTGCATTAGAGTTTGTTTTATCACAAGATCAGAACCAGGACCAGACCAGTATTTGTTGCTGCACCTTATCACATGGAACCCCGACAGGAATTTCTGATAGATTTCAGGCAGGGTGGTCATCCTGCATCCTCTGTAGATACAAACGAGCTGACTCAAGATAATTTGGATGGCCAGCTGCTGCAAATATTGGCAAGCAAGGTGAGACAGCAGCAAGGTGCATGACCTCATTCGATCAGCTGCAATGAGTGTCCTAGCAATTTCCACCATACGTTGGTAATTGAACCATAGCTTACTTGTTTGGGAAGTCTCAGACAGTTCATCTTTTTTGAGAGTTATAGCTTCCTCAATTTTACGAAAGCAATCTGATTTCAATGATGACTCTAAATCACTTTCGCCGCTAGCATGTAAAAGTCTTTTAAGTTCATGTACTGTTTTTGAAACTTTGGATCTACCTCCATGATTTAAGCAACAATCTGACTGGTAAGACATTGATCCACCATCAGGAACCCACAAAATGCTCTTTGCACTGCCTTCCCTGTCAACATATATATGTGCCACTGCATTTTCACCATAAACTGTCTCCAGGATCTCCTTAAACCCACTACCATCCATTACAGTTCCAATGTCACCCAACAAATTCATGAATGTATGGAAGCTCCCAAGCAATAACACAACATTCCTGATGTGCCTATTGTCTGGAGCAGCATTCACTATTTCTGAAGCTTTCCAAAAGAGTGGTTGATCAAAAGTTATGATTGGTGGAATGTTGTGCTTTGACGCATGTTTACAAAGGTAGTCTAGGGTGGACAAGATACATGTTTTGTCTCCTGGGTTTATGTCAATCATCGGGCGAAACAACACTGAGGATTTTCTTGGATGATCACATTCTCTGTGCAGTAAATGCATCATGCTCTGCCAATTAGGTGTACTTTGGTGAAAACAAAAGTACATTTCCCAGAAAAATTCAATCGTGCGGTCAAAGGTAGCAGAGAATCGGACAGGTTGAAATTTAATGTTGCGATTGACATGCTTTGCATAGCGGTAGTCAGTATTACATTTATCTTTGTCAGTTCAGCAGTTTTCAAGTCAGATATATTTTGCCTTGGAATGATGGAACTTGCTTGCTTCTGTGGTGTGATGGCTGCTACCATGCCCATTACATGGAAGGCACCCTTTCCATCATGTTATGGTCCACATTGTCTCCAGCAAATAACAAGGAAGTATTAGTAACCGATCTATGTCACTATCCAACATATCTGGAGCACGTGCATTCTCTTCAAACCTTTGCACCTCTGAATAAGATGAAGAGGAGGTCATGGATGGTCTACAGGGGTTAAAGTTGATCACATACAGTATTTACAAAGAAAACACCTAATTCAATTTAAGTATTAATCAAATTGTTATTAGTTTGTACTGAGTTTTGGTGGTGTTGGTGTTGGCATGACGTTCCATGGTGTTAGGGATGTGGGTAGGGATGGGGAATGGTGTACTTACCCTCTATTTTTTGCGTTCTCTTATTTTGCATTTGATGTTCGATGGTCTTATTAGCATCACTAAAGATAATTCATGGTTGTAATTAAAATAGGTTATTTGATCATAGCACAGGAGACCACGGATTGTGTCATTGCATCATCACTGGGGTCATTTCATTCAAATGACACTGGTCAACAAATTAGGCCCCTATATCATTCATAATTGCAATATGTTATGGTCTCAAATGTATTGTAAGACAATAAAAGAATCGATTTTTATTTATTCCATAAATCATTGCAATAGCAATGGTAGAAACAGTGAAATACAGCAGTTATAAGCATGATTTGTTCCCTATGACGGGCATTTTTTTTTTCATCCTGCAATTTTATAACTTTCCCATGCTTGTTTTCTGTCCCAACTTTTAATATGTTGTTCAGCATGTCTGAAAGTACAAAAAATTATCATAAAACAATTTTTTGCAATTTGTATTAGATAGGGGTAATATTGGCACTATATTGTGACTAGCGTAAATTTAAACAAGCTTTTCAAAATAAAAACATTTTTTAAGTTTGATCATTATTTACCAAACAATATTTTTTTCTTTCTCTGTTCTCCACAGTCCTTGTTTTATAATTTTAGGGCATTTCAGTTGAAGAAAAGAAGCAAAAATCAACAATTTTTGTAATTTAATGTAATGCTGTGTTTTATACATATCACTTCATACCAAAGAATTTGATGTGGAAGGTTTATTTATGTAATCAGTACTTTAAAGAGTTTGACAAGGATTGGATTATTTAGTCTATTAATTTCTGCATTAGTATTCATCCCAATATATTGATTCATATTGATACTTAAAAATACTTTGTTTTCCAGAGTGCTGTAGATGAATTACTTAAAATGTTACTTAAAATACTTGAATTACTTTAATATGATATTTATGTGGGGGATTATAGAGGAACTTTTAGCATGGTCAAAATAAGACTAGATGGAAGAGCATTTATCAAGATCAGCAGGGGTCACCTCTTAGGGGGGAGTAGCAAAAAACAATTATTTCTGGTTACAAGCCACGGGTAAATTAAATTTCCATCAAACATTGCTAATCAGTGTTAAATTTCCTTAAATTTTCCATTTTCTGGAATGTTTCTTCAATTTTCAGCAAATTTTATATTTTCTGGAAATGTCCTTCAATTTTGGGGAAAATTAATTTAACTAATTTCTTTACTTCCCAACCAGGTAGAAAGTGCTCAACTGGGAAGGTCAAATTCTTTCAGAGAGGACATGGTTTTTTCCCCTGCCCCCTGCTTCTTATGATATGCCTCTGATCAAGATAATTATGGAATTGCATTGAGAGGTCCCTTAAAGGGATGCATTTATCATGACCAATAATTAATAAATTTTATCAAGACTATTTTCATATATAGACAGGATTGAATCAATTTATTCAAGTAGAAAACCTTGTCTTGGTGGAACCATGAAAGGAAATTTGCTCCTGGCAGACTAAATTTTCCAAAAAAAGGTAAGGAGGGATGTAAAACCAATAATTTTGGTATCAGATGCACCAAAAAGGAATATAAACGGGAGATTACATCTCAAAATTTTAGGAATGGGAACGACGATGTTCAGAAATGCTCTGTTTTGAAAAAATTTAGCATTATGTCTAATCCTTGCTACAACTTTTCAGCTGCAAGAATCTTCATTTCGGCTTTTAGACTCTGCTAGAAGAAATCAACATCTCTGAGTAAGTTACAAAATAAGCGACACCCACCATGGCAACACGGTAACTAAACAAACTTGAAATAAGCTATCATGTACACCAATGCATTGACATTTATATGTTCACAAGGCCTGCAGCAAACTTTGATTTATTTATGGCACTTCTCCGAATCTTTAGAGTTTTTAGTAAATGGGATCAACAAAATTCAGTTTGCTAACTGTTCTGGGTAACAGCAATCAGATTTACAAAACCTGCAGCAGGCCTGTAAGCGCAAATTTTGTTCACCATTTTGCCGTCACTTAATCTGTGTGTGCAGAAGTTTGTTTTATACAGTAAATTGCATTTACTACATGAGCTCGCCGCTAGCTAGCTGTACTGTACCAGTACCGTGTAGGATGTTTGCCCCACTTAGTTATGTAGATTTTGTTGCTAGACAAATTCATATGGCGATTGGTTGAAAAAGCTGTCAATCATCAAACCCAGAGAGGTTATTTAAGAAACCCACCACAGATAGTTGAGTGGCTTTATGCATCAGGTATTACACTCCTTATCATCTATATGCACACAATGGAACTTATTGTGAAGAAGCAGGTATTGTGGATGGGCTTGCTGCATGGGCCATACCATTCATGTAATGTGGGGCTGAGGATTCATTTGGACTTTTAAAAGGATGTTTTCATTAGTGAATTATAAACTCTAGTGAGTTTGTGTGCAATAGACTGAAATGTTATAGCCAGAGCTATTCATAATGGTATCATTTACTCACCCCCCCCACCTCTTCCATTGAAGTTGAGACAAAGACAGTTAAAGCAATATTGCAGTCATAGTCAAAAAGTTAGATATATTTACAAAAACAAATATTCATATGAAGAAGGTTGACTTGATTTGATTGATGGGGTTGTAAGTGGATATTATTTTAATTATATTTAAAACTTGGAATTGTTGTTTAATTGAGAAGAATGTCAATTTGGGAAATATTGTAAAATGATTATGTGCAAAGAAATTTTATGGATCTGTGATCCAAAGTTTTTATGAATTTTTAAATGATTCTGTGCCTTTTCAGAAAAAATGAAATATATATTAAAAAGAATTTAAATGTATGATTGTTAACCTGGATTGATTGTACGACATTAATACTGTTTTTTTTTTTTTTCATTCAGCACAGATATTGTTGTAATTCTTATATCTTTTTTTTTTTTTTTTTTTTTGCTGTTGAATATATTAAGAATGAAACGAAGAAATAAAGAAGTGAACTAATGATTTTTGTAAACTGTTTTTAATAAGCTTGCATCAATTCTAGGTGTATTAAAGAAATGATGGTTGTTGAAATTTCATTTCGGGAGAGATGAAACCTTAGGGTTTCAGTCAGAGGATGGGTTTAAGTCATTTTTTGTCAATTGTCAGAACCCTTGTAGATAGTTATAAGATTTTCCTCTTGTGAAAACTGTACAAATATTAGGATTTGTAGAAATTTTCAGAAAGATTTGTAAAAGAGTACTATTTTTGTCTCTGTGTCTGCTGGGCAGCTCACAGGCAAGAATTCAGAAGTATATATATACTGTTGTATTTGATTGATGTAACCCACACTTCTCTTTTTCTTCTTGATGAACAATTATAGTGGACAAATCAAGCTTGTGGTTTCTTATGTAAATGACATTCGTAGTCAGATTTTTGTTTTTAAACAATACAAGCATTTATCCCTGTGGAATTCTCCAATATAATCAGTCTTTTAAAAAGTTGTGTGAAAGGCGAGAATGTTTGAAAATTGAAGCTGGACTGCAAGTTCAAGAAAATAATATCATACAGGTTTTTTTTTTTTTAAGCAAGTTGTGAAAGGGATGAGAAATTGCATCATTGGTCAGCAATCTACAACTCCTCATCAATATGTAACTTTTTGGCCATCTCTATATGCATGGCTATTTGCCATCTCTTTGTGTACATTTGGCCATCTCTGCATGGCTATTTGGCTTTCTCCGTGTGGCTATTTAGACATTTTTGTGTGGCTATTTGGCCATCTTGTGTGTGGCTATTTGGCCATCTATGTGTGGCTATTTGGCCATCTGTGTGTGGCTATTTGGCCATCTCTGTGTGGCTATTTGGCCATCTTTTTGTAGCTATTTGGCCATCTCTGTGTAGCTATTTGGCCATCTCTGTGTGGCTATTTGGCCATCTCTGTGTGAACATATGACCAATTGTTATGATTCTCAGGCAATCAATATGTTAAAATGCAATGTGTTTGAGACATTGACCCCAAGTCATGTGGGTCATCCATATTAGTTTAACACCAGATATTTGTAAGAAAATTAAACCCAGGATCTTCTGTACTTCCAAATTAGTTTTTAACAATAATTTGGAAAATTTGAATTTATACTATTGACTTCATAATATCAGATTACTATTGGACCTATGGATTCAGATGGGGTACACATGGGCCTGTGCCTCATTCTCTGAGAAAACCTTAGCATTCGTTTGTTCTTTGTAAAAATTTGACCTCCTTTTGGAAGGCATGTTTTTAAGTTGTTGTAATGTTTCATTGTAGATAGGCTTTGTGGAATCGAAGATTTTATTTTGCTCTTTCTGAATTGTTAACCCTCTTGTCTACCACATTTGGCACAGATTTCTCCTGGAAGTTAGCAAGATTGTTAAGGGATAGGCCTATTATGCTTTAAGACAACTATATTTTAATGATCAATGTCTGATAAAAAAAAGTGGATAATTCTGCGTAATATTTGTTTTTTTGTTTTTTTCAAATTAAACAATAATTATATGGTGAGTGTGTATCTCTTGACAAAAGTGAGGTGCATGAAAATGTGAGTTTTGAAAAAGAGAGTTAAAAGTGAGTTTTGGAAAAGAGAGTTAAAAAGGTGATGATTGTAAAATTGTTTTTGTCTCTGGTGTTATAAACATCCCCAATAATTTCTTTTCTGGAGTTATTGGCCTCACAACTCAAATGCAATACAAATATTTTGTGTGTCGATTATTTTTAGTATTTTTGTTTTTGTTTATTGCAGTTATTTTCAATGCAGTCAAAGCAATACATCATCAAGACTAATACAAATTTGATTATTTTCTGAAGAAAATTTCAATTGTTTAATTTTTATTGGTACTCCCTAGATGGTGCCCAGGGCCATTATATCTGGGACATGTCCCCAACTTTTTTTTGTGGGATAACAAAAGTAAAACTACATAGTTTCAGAATTTTTTTTTTTTTTTTTTTGCATTGAAAAGCTTGAATTGAGGGTGTACATTTGGATTTTGTAAAAAAAATGGTTTTATTGTTAAAACTTTATTTCTTGCTAAATGCAAAACTGAGAAAATGGATTGAAATTATGTTTGATTAGTGAGAATGAAGGTGTTTCATATTGAAGTACTTATATGGATAGATACTTAATAGCATTATTGATTCATATTTTCTATGTTTGAGCAAGGAGTTGTTATTTAGGGACTTGTTATTTGTCCAAATAACAACTCCCTGATTTGAGAGAATAGTTGCTTCAAAGAATATGACTTGCATCTTAAAAGTGGAGGATGCTATAGTGTAAATGTTTTGCATGGGGCATAATGGCCTGGAAAGGGTGATAATTTACTGAGGGGCATGAGATCCTGTGATCAAGGACTTGAGCAGTGAAAGTAAGATCAGAGAAAACCGTTTTAGCTTCATATTGAGAAACTTGATATTGTATTGAAGATGTGGTTTTGCTGGTTTCTTAGTAAATGTTTCTTTACTTGTTGTCCAGCCAAATTTACGTTCCTATTTCAATAGGAATGGAACTACAGCATTTATATTGTTGTATTTGGCAGGGAAATATATGATGAATAAGAACACAGATTGGAATGATGAATATTCTTCAGTGATAGATATTCCAGTGGCATAAAATAATAATGATAATATTTTTTTTTTTAATTCTAACAACAAAAATAAGTCTGGATGATAATTATAAAAACAAGTACAAATTACATTAACAACTGGGGGTACTACTTTCCTTCATTTTGCTCAAGAAAGGTTATGAAAATATAGTCTGACTCCACTTCTCTTTAAGGAAAGGGAGGGAGGGGGGGGGGGGTATAGGGAAATTAGAGTATAAGTTGGTGGTAGCATAAACTGATAAATCCACTGGAATAATCATCAATGAAGATAAACATTGTCCAAAACATACATATCAAGAGTAATTTTTTACAGATAGGTATAATGCCACAGATTACTTACAGTTTCCCTAAAAGGAATATTATTCCCTGTAATTAGGATTTGACTCACTGCAAAATGCATCCTTGGAAGGAATGAAATCCCTTGGAAGGAATGAAATCCCTTGGAAGGAATGAAATTCCTTGAAAGGAATGAAATCCCTTGGAAGGAGTGAAATCCCTTGGAAGGAATGAAATCCCTTGGAAGAAATTAACATTGGAATTCTATTGTCACTGTATTTGTAGAACTAGTTTAGTGTGCAGGTGTTCTTTCAGTTTCATTTAGGTTTTTATCATATGTCCGGTTCAATGATAAAAACATATATATTTTCAGGGCTCGCCTCATTGGCTGAGAGAAAAATCATGTTGCCCTGGTTATCTACTATAAAGAAAAAGGTTTCGTATGAATTCTCTTGGAATCAAACAAGATTATCACTCCGCAAGAGTTGCAAAAGAAATTGATGAAATTTAAGATAACACCATGAAGTTTTTTGTTAATTTTTGTTTCAGTTTAGTGTCAATTTGCTTCATACCCAAATCTTTAAGACGAGCTGCAAAAAGGTTTCTGAATGGTTGGGGCTCGGGGCCTAGATCACCAATGAGTAATGAAGATCCTGCTGGGTTGTGTTTTCTTCAGTTTAAGTTTTAATTGGAAATACAAAATTGGCATCTTCTTATTTTGTACTTGCAGGCATTTACAGTTGTATTTATATGCTACCTGAAATTTGTTAGGAAAATTCCCTATGAGGAAGTACTACTCAATAACATAACATTTTTGCATATTGAGAAAAAGTGAGTGGGAAACAAAAGGAAAAAGAAAGAAAAATGTCCGCTTTTACAACCTGCACCCATCGTTTTCATGAGTTGAGTCTTTCATATTGACCACAATTGAACCTAGAATAACTCTTGTCCGTGTTTGTGTTTCTAAATAATCTATTGTTTTCTTTGTCTTGGCCAAGGGCAGTGAAATGAACCCATATTTGTCCCATTGTTCGTTTGTCACATTTTGGTGTTTTACTATGAGTGTACCTTGTCATCTCAAAGGAAAATGAGTTTCAAACTTGCGCCCCACCCCTTCTTGAAGAATGACATGTTGAGCTACTACATCACTGATGTTCTGTTTTTAGAATACAAGTACAAGCTATCCCTGAAGAGTAAATGTTGAGTTATATGTACATGATTTACTTAAGATTGAAGCTTTGTGAAACATTCTTGCCTATAATATTTAATATTTGTCGCCCTCTGTTATGGGGTTATGACCTGTACATACCTGTGAATATATTGGAATGTTTAATAAAAGGAGATTCTTTTTGCTAAAATACATAAGAAACAAAACTGAAATGGAATTCTTCTGATTATTTCAAAAAAGATGTAATTAAATAATGATTGTTCTCAAGCTATTCAAAAGCAGCAAATAATGTGGGCAGTTTTAGTCTTCTGAAGAAAGGGGAGGGGGCAAAGTCACAAAATCAAATTTGCATACTGATACCAAAAGTGTAAGGGGTAAAATCACAACAACAAAATTTCAAGATGGGGAAAATGCCTGGTTCTGATATCATATTTTTCAGAGATCTGGATAACCCATCCTTTTCCTATTGCATCTTTCATTTTCAAAGGCTGGGCCTCCCAAATTGTTTGATGTTTTTGTATGTATAATGCTTCTGAAGATCTGGGGTTTAAGGGACAAGAAAGGCCAGCCCAGTTGTATGTGTGTGTTTTCAGATCCTAATTACATCGTCCCCTCACATTTGTTGTGTTTTACTTTGTTGTATTCTGGTCAGGCCATTTGGAGGATGTGATTACAAACAGTTATATGTTTTTGATGGCCAGAATGCAACCCTCCTTCATTTTGTGTGCGAAGTTATTGTTGTAATATATGAAAACCCATTAGGGCCATTAAAAGCAACAGTTTTGCGGAAAACCATTTTTTTTTTTTTCTTCTCCCAAACTGTTTTTTTGCTCCCAAAACTTGATTTCTTCTCCCACAACATTTTTTTCCCTCCCAAAAATGTTTTTCTCCCACAACTTTTTTTTTGTGAAAAATAGTTTCGGCAGAAAAAAACCCTTCCGCTTTTAATGTTAAAGTGTTGGCACATACATCAGTAAATGTCTACTGACTGTTTAGGGTTATCAAATCTTTTTGTCTCAAAGCGTTTTTTTATGGCCCTGATGGGCTTTCTTTCATATTATATAGATTTTCTACACCAGTCAAATTTAATTAAAATGTCACACTTTTCTTTTTGTGTTTCTTGAGTGGATCGAGATACTTGTAGAAATTATGTACCATTCCAGCTTTTTATTCTAGGCTTAAATAATAACAGGATTTGTTTTAACTAGATAAATCCACCAATTGGGAGAGACCTCTGTAGTCTTGTGGTGATAGCATAGCTTTGGCAATCAAACGGCCACCTAATCTACCTACCTACCTTTAATTGGCCTAGGACTGAAGTGGGGGAGGGAACTCTTCCCCACTTCTCGTTAAGATACCATGATCGATTTTCCAAAATCCCTATTTGTCCAAAATTCCTATTTGTCCAAAATTCCTATTTATTCAAATCTAGGGAAAAGATGATGAGAGGTAGGGGAAGTTCCCCCAATGTCCCTCCCAGTTCGTGGTACCTGGCGCTGCCAGACGTAATTTCGTCAAATTCCCATCATCAATAGTGAACAGGTTTTCATTACCACATTTCTGAATGTTGTTATCCCTCTCTTTCTCCCTTTCTTTATCATTCTTCATTTCTGGATTTAACAGTATTGAATTTAGACGAAAGTTTCATCTTAAAAAAAAAAATTGAATTGATAATGAAATTTGATAATGAAAAAGTACCCCTCCACCCACCAAATTAAAAAATTAAAACTTAATGGAACAAAAGTGATCAATGGTTTGGCATAGTCTTCACCAAAAAATGAAGAGAGACAAGGTGCACAAAGCACTTCTTTCAGAAGAAAATAAATCATTTAAACGGCCTGAAAATAAATACAAAGGTCGTTAGCACAAATTAACCATAGCTTGTTTACTTTTGTTTTAACGAAAAAGGAGCTAAGAGTTGTGGGTACTTGTCCACCGCACCCCCACTCCCCCCCCTTCTCCCTATCACACCCCCTTCCTCCCTATCACCCCCTCCCCACACACACACACACACTCCCCCCTCCCATTCCACCCATCCCATCTATTTCCATACAAAGGGACCCTTCTTTCGTGTTTGGCTGTTTGTATGAAACAAGACAAGAGATTCATCGCTGGCATGAATAACGTACAATGACTAAAATGTAATAAATAAATACTGTATTTTCGTTTCAACTACTGTTAAGTTAAAGATGGAAAATACTTTAAAAAATGCATAAATATAATACTTGCCATTCAGTTAGCGGCAAAAATATAAATATGAAAATATAAATATGACAAGAATCATGAAACAAAAAATGCTAATACGTAATGGCCTACATTGGTTTTTCCCACCCGTTATATAATATACGAATTAACATGGCAAGGCGAACGTGTTTTCAAGTGTCAGACATGTCTGCATGTCATAGCGTTTGTGATGGGCTTAAGTTGATCAAAATGGTGAAGAAAGCATTCCAAATTTGTATTCTGTTAAGGAGATATTCAAGTTTAAAGCGCTGTCTCGTCTCTGTAGAAATAACTAGTGGATTAAGTCTACTATGGAAGGTTGGCGCCCTAATCCTCACATTATTAACAATTGCTAATGAATTCTAAAGGAAAATTATTTAACTTTCTAAATACTTTTCCTCAAACTTTCTTCTAATGGTTAATTATAATTACCCTAACTAGATTATGTTTTACTATGCTTTCCTGATATATCCAATGGTTTTAGCCACAAAATCGCATAACAAAATATGATAGAATACAAAGACTTGAGGCTGTGACATCACAACTAGTCTGATTTCAGTCGTTTGTACACAAATGATACCAATCTTGAAACTTAAATATCTCCTTAACGGAATAAGAATTTTGAATGCTTTTTTCACCATTTCCTAAAAGATGGATTTGCTGGATCCCTGAACTGAGCAACAAAATTGCAGGACAAAATATGATAGAATACATAAAGACTTTGGGAATCTGTAGGCTGTGACATCACAACTAGTCTGACTTTAGTCGTTTCTTCACAAATGACACCAACTTTAAACTGTAATATCTCCTTATATTAACGGCATAAGGTTTTTGGATGCTTTCTTCACCATTTTGTTTCTTTGAAAGCCTTCTTTCATTTAATATTAAACTTGGTAGGCCACTGAACTAATCCTTTATTATACCTATTTCACTAAAAATAAAGTCTCTATTATTAAACTATCGATAAATAAATCAATAAAAGGAAGTGAATTTTTATTTTCGTACAAAATTGATACAAAAGTAAGGAAATTTATCCCCAGCAAAATAGGGACACACAGTCAAGCCCGTACACTTTGGTAAGATGGTGGCAGTGTTTCCTCAATTCCTAAACTTCTAGACGTGTTATTGGGGAAAATGGTGATGTAAGATGGAGGAGCGTCGCAATTATCAAAGTGGTTTTGATGTTGGTTCATACAAATAACAGCATCAGGAACACGATAATTCGACACTCTAATGGTGAAGACATCACTGGTTGCAGCCGGGAGTTGCGTTAGTATCTGGCTCAGTGATGAAAAATGCATGCTTCGGATGTGGTTTGAATAACTTGGTGGGGCATCTATGGCAATCGTGTTATTCGTTGGTATGGTTTCTCTTCGTAATCTGGGACTCAATGGTTTTCTATTACCTGCATGAAAAAGATGACAAAAACTGTCAATATATATCAGGATCCCACGGTATCGACTCACCCCACCCGAAAAAAGGTACCAAAAAGTTTTGCAAGAAAGAGTTTTAAATGTCTTTTCCCCCAGGAAAAGTCAAACTATGACCATTGACCCCACATTGACTTGCTTTTTTTTTTTTTTTTTTTTTTTAAATAGCATTTACTGAATTGTTGAAGAGGATTTGAATGAACCGGTCTTCTACTCAGGATACTCATGTCATCAGTGTATCTTACCCTTTTTTGTCTTCATTAAGAGGATATTTAGTCCCAGAAAAGTATTAGAACATAAATTTTCTTACTGGTACGAATATGGTGAAAGCACATAGCGACCCATGACACAGGTGGAAGAATAGACATCATAATGATTAGGATAACGCTGGATACTGTGAAAGAAAAATACAAGATAATAAAAGTTGTCTCGGCCCTTTCGTGACTAGTTGCGAGGACGCATGCACGTGAAAAGGACAGCTGGGGGCGAAACTCATAAAGAGAACACTTTTTATGATGCCACTTTGGTAAACATAGTGAGAAACAATCGTAAGCATGGGCGTGAATACGGGTGTGTGGCCCAGAGCGTGTTAACGCCCCCCAATTTTAAGATTCGTTGGTAAAAATTTGATATTAGTCGGTAAATCTGGTATCAGGTCGATAAAAATACCGATTTTTTATTAACTTTTTAAAGACAGGCATTTCTTTTTCAAATGGGGTGCTAATTTGAGGCCATCGGTAAACCTTGTATTTAATAATCCCCCCCCTCCCCCTTCCCTCTCCCTACCTATTCAAAATGCTTTACTACCGCGCCTGACTATAGGTGACTCCTTTAAAAAAAAAAAACTTGCCGCGCGCAATGAGGGCACTTCTTTCCCCCGTCGGGGTCACCATGTGGTGTATGGCATAGAGTAATTGCCCATGGTGCAGGCGTCCTTGTGGTATAGGCTTGGCGGATCTAGATTTTGAAGGTTGATCATAGGCGTAGGAAATGGGGGATCGGAGAACATTGCCCCATTAACACAAAGAAGTGGGAAAGGCCTAAATATAAAGAAATGAAAAAGTCACTGCCGACAGTCTTTTTAGACGCCTATCAGTATATTGTGGATAAATTACTTTAACATTAAAGCTACAATGTTTAAGAGCTGGTTTTGAGTATACGAGAGCAAACTATTTTCTGTTACTCATGCATTTCTATACATTTTTCAATATACTTTTTTTTTTTTTCTCACCTGCCAAGTCGCAGTTTTTACCGATGTAGCCTGGTTTGCATTGACACCCCGTATTTGTACAGATCCCATCATTGTCTATGCAAGCTGAGTTTCTATTGCACATTTCTGTTGGCAAAAATATTGGGTAGGCCTAATCAGCAATATAATAAACAAGCTATATGTGTATGGCCGAGGTGTAGAAAGGGTCACCTTTCAGAGAGGGGGGCAGAAACCCCAGATTACTGGTTATCATGTGGAAAAGGTTTGCACTGATAAAGTATTATTTACCATTTTGTTGATAATTTCCCTTCAATTTTACCAGGTTTTTGACTAATTCCAGTTCTAAAAGAATATTCCCATGGACTTTCATTTTTCATATATAATAGAGAAAATGTATAGAAACAAAGTGGTGAAAAACTATGTTAATATCTTATTCCGTTTACAAGTTATAACAATTTAAAGAGTAGAAAATTGTTCTTAAAAACACCTCGTACAATATATGTCCTTCAGCTTGGCGATGCCATTTTTAAAGAAATACGAAAGACGTTTTGTTGAAAGAAATTGTCTCTATGATATCACAACTGTTGCCAAGCAGTCACTTTTGTCCAAATTCAAAAATACTTTAAAATTTCGTAACTTTTAAACGGAATAAGATATTAACATAGTTTTTTTCTCACCACTTTGTTTCTAACATTTGTCTTTTCTTTAATGCTCCCAACCTGGAAAGGATCACGCAGCCGAGAAGATACAGCCCTCTCATGAGGACGTTTGAACAATTAATTTCACATGATCTTGAGGGAAAATTTACTTTCAAGGGGTACCAATGATTAAATTGTTGTCATTATTCTCTTATTAAAATAAAGACGGGCTCCGAGACACCCCGCAACAAACAAGATGGCGCTTCTTCCTCGCACGGCATGGCCCCCGCACAGCGCGGCACCGGCACGGCACGGCACCGGCACGGCACCGCACGGCACCGGCACGGCACCGGAACAGCACCTGCACGGCACCAGCACGGCATGGCACCGGCATGGCACGGCACCGCCGGCACGGCACCGGCACGCACCGGCACGGCACCGACACGGCACCGGCACGGCACCGGCACGTGACCGGCACGGCACCGCACAGCACCGCACGGCACCGGCATGGCAGCCCTACATGGCACGGCACAGCCCTGCGACGGTAGAGCATGGTCCTGCGACGGCATGCATGGAACGGCACTGCATGGCCCTCCACGGCACGGCACTGCTTGATCCTGTAACGGCACGGCACATCACTGAATGGCATAACAAGGCACGGCAGGGCCCTACACAGCACGGTACAGCCCTGCATGACATGGCACGACCAAGCAACGGCACGGCCATGCATGACACGGCACTGTACGGTACGACCCTGAACTGCACGGCCATGCACAGCACGGCCCTGTATTGCACCGCACAGTCGCGCCGCATTGCCCTGCACGGCACGGCCTTGCACGGCACGGTACAGTATTGTTTCAATGGGAGAGGCCCGGTCCACCCTTTAAAATCTGAAATGCCAAAAATAATGGGTTGCAACGTTTGTGAAAACTTGTCAGGTCTGATGTATTTTAGTGTACAAATGGCAGCGGCCATGAAATAAGCCATAGAAAGTTGTATTTATCCAAGAGGCCTATAGATCTTCATTCTGGCATACATATATGTGTTAAGTCATACATCAAAGAAGGCAAAGTCAAGTAAATGTCATCCTTTTTTGTAAAAGCGGCGATCACCCCCTCCCCCCCCTCCTCCCCCTCCACCACACACACACACACTCAAACCTTTGTTTCACAAAATATGTGGTGACGTTACAATATCATTATTACCAAAAAATAACATGTAAATTCTAAGATAAACTGAATTTATGAATTGGTTAGTTAATGTGTCACACACTGTTTAATGTCGTACCACTTACCTGCTTACTCAATTTGCATATTTGTTGAAATGCAAACTTTAGAGAAACTTAGAACAAAGAAATTTCAGACAAGACTCCAGATATATGGTTTGAACTGTTATTTCTGTTCATAGTTTTTTGGATAGCTTATTTTGTTGTAAATAGTCAAGTCAAGACTAAGTGATATAATAGGCCTGTTGACCCATATTATTTTTAGTGAACGTGTCAAAAATAGTTCTAGTTCCGGATATTTGTTCTAAGTAAAATACAATGGAATTGGCTTTACTTTTCAAAGTGCTAAAATACGCACGTCTTGGGTCAAATACCCGACTGTTTCCAAAACTACAATATTGAAAGATAGTAGAGACAAACAAGGACCTAGTGGTGTATTCAGCAATTCAGTTGGTTGGTCAGGAGGGCAAGTTGAAAGTACAATGTAGAAATGGGATATACCGTTTTGTTTAATGGGGATGGGGTGGGGCAGTATACAATATGCTATAGCACATATTCGGGTAGTTAACTGTAACAAATTAATAGATAAGGTTAAATATCTCCCAGCTTTCTTTAATTTTTCGGGCAATTTTCTTTAATTTTCTTCGTTTTCTGGCAATTTTCTTCAATTTCTTTATTTACGGACATTTTTTCGATGTTTGGGGAAAGTTTCTTCAATTTTCGGAAATTTCATTCATTTTCGAGAAATGTTTTCAGATTTGACCAAACATTCCAATAATTTTACGAAAATTTCCAATACTTTTAAGAAAATTTCCTATAATTTAACTAAAATTTCCAATAATTTTGCCAAATTTACCAGCATTCTTTCAATCTTATGTTAATAACTATCTTTTTTTTAAAACTCCCAACCAAGGAGAAAGCATGCCCGGGAAGGTGAAATCTTACCACGGGCAGCTTCCCCCTCTCAATGTACCTTTTTTTCCAAAAAATACCGTTTGCCCCCTCTGGACCGAAAGCTGAATACGCCACTGCAAGGACCTCCTAAAAAAATATATGAAAAACAGTACCCTAAACCTTCCCATTCTCTACACTTTCTTCAGAATGACAGTTCTCTAATATAAAACCAAAAGTGCAGAACAACAATTTACCTAAAAACGAAAGAATTCCCGCAACTGAAGCGAATTACCCGAACATTGAAACATTTTCTCCATAAATCAAAGGAATTTCCCGAAAATTTGAACAGATTTTCGAAAAATTGGAGAAAAAAATCCCGATTAGCAGCAACGTTTGATGGAAGCTTGATTTACCATGTAGTGCAATTTCCCACTCGTAACCTGCGAATTTTGGGGTTTCTTTTCTTAATCTTCATTAATAATATTTAAGTTTCCCTTGGCTCCAGGATTTGTAAATTTGCTCATAACACAAAGCTGTACAGGATTGTTGACGATCAGACGATGCTATAGGTATTCTTTACTGTTGCAAACTGATCTGGATAAGTTAGTTTCTTGGTCCCAAACGTGGCAGATGTCAGTCAATGTTGATAAATGCACAGTTATTCATTTTGGTCAGAGCAATTCAGCTTTTAATTACTGCATGAATGGTTCAATTCTTGGTTGTGTTGATCAAGAAAGGGATCTAGGTATTGTTATTACTAACAATCTAAAGCCTTCTAAACAGTGTGCTTTAGCAGCTGCAAGGGCAAATAGGATGCTTGGTTTTATTAGTAGAATTTTTGTTTTCTTGGTAGAGAGGCTGTTCTTAATTTGGCTGTTCTTAATTTGTATTAGCAGTTAGTCAGGCTTCACCTTTAGTATGATATTCAGGCTTGGAGTCCCTTTTATGAGAAGGATAAGTTCATTTTGGAGCAGGTTCAGCGAAGAGCCACTAGACTTATTTCCGAAGTAAGGAATCTCAGAATCTAGGTTGCGAATTCTTGGTTTGACCACGCTTGAGTTGAGAAGAATACGTGGCGATATGATTCAGGTTTTTAAATTCCTATCTAGTAGTGATGCTTTGACTTCCTGTAATTTCTTGCATGTTTCAGTTTATCCTCCTGTGACATGTGGTAACAGTTTGAAGTTGACCAAAAAGTTCTCACGGATAGATATTCGGCGTTTTAGCTTTTCGCAAAGAGTTGTTAATGAGTGGAATGGTTTGTCTGAGTGGGTAGTTAGTTCCAATTCTGTTCACAATTTTAAAGTCAATATTGATAAGTTCTTTACTAACTCTGGGCGTCTTTGGGGTTTTTAATTATTTTTTTGTGGTGGTGGTGGTGTTAGTTTGGGATTTTTATGGGGAGACTCACCTTTCTTAGCCCGTCATCTTGTTATGTTATGTTAACTGAAGTTATTAACCACCTGTTTACCAAACATCAGAAAAATATAGAATACATTTTAAACAAATTGAAATTCAAATTTCTGGAGGGCTGGTCAGCATACAAGGCCGCGCCGCTAATGCCTCTTTCCCTCGTTAAAATCCGCTATTGACACCACCCTCATGTCCCCCATCGCTAGCGACCCAGTCTACGCAGGGGTTGGCGGAAGAAAATCAGGGCAAGGGATCAGAACATCCTATTAGGGCGCCTTCTTTGTTAAAGATCTTTTTTAAAGATTTTGATTGTTGATCTGAAACAAGAAAAACGTGACTTTAGTTACAAGTGAATTCCTTCTTAAGTTCAGTCTTAAGTATGAACAATTTGTTATAAACGTTTAATTTTCCTTCATGTGCATAGAGCCTTTATGTAGCCTACATGTGAGATTTGAATCAGTTCGATGTAAGATTTATGAATATGAGTGGACAACTGGACAACTGGATTCCGAGTTTTTGTATTCAAACTTCAAGAATTCCCTAATAATTTCATATAACGTTTAAAATGTCTACGCGTCCGTCCCTACTCTGGGACAAACGGGGTTTTACCTCTCTTACGTATCCCCTTCATATTAGAGTATATAGCATTTCGTGCTTACCTATTGCACTTTCATAACTTTTAGCTTCAATTTCAACTGCAAGGATGCTCAATACGATGACAGCCGAAATAGCCCGAACAAAGTACATCGAGTTATTCATCTTATAAGAATCACCAGCGATGACCGACCCTCTGATCCTTTTCTTGTATAATAATTATGCAGTGGCACTGTTCTGTGAAGAAAATTTACGATTTACGTCGAAACTAGTAACTTTCATAAATGTTAAGCTGAAAACTTTTTATTAAGCTGGAAAAAGTTTTCGGTAATTTTTACCAAGTTAACCAACTTTGGCATTATAGTGCAGGTACGAATTCACCCCTATGACGTCGCCAGAGGTCCCACACTTAAGACTCGCCAAGTAGATCTTATGTTGTTATGATCATGGAAGAATTTACGGATTTAACTGTATTCCAATGTTCAGCTACACGAGAATGAACATAACTGCATAATGAAGAGATGAAAAATGTCTTCTTTTTTTTTTTTTTGGGTGGAAAAAGGGAATTGGCATGTCACAAAAATAATTACCACAATAAGATAAGACAAAAACGATTCGCCACATAAACAAAAGGCGTTGTAAACATATTCTACAGACGGATAGATGACACATAATCTTCGGATGCAGCAATTCATAACCTATGCATTATAAGGTGCAAGGCGATCCGAGGTCGGACTCCTCCTTTCTGCCTTTCCGGAAATTACCATTTTCTTCTAATACTTTTCATACTTTTTTTCACGTTTACCCCATTTTCAAATTCGTCATGTGACCTCTAACGCTCCGTATGTGCTGTATCCGTGAGGGTTGGGGAAGGAGGGGGGGGGGGAGAGAAACACTTAACGAGAGCACTTCAGCAGAGTCTTCATATCTTTCTATTTTCAGTTTGGTTTTACCTTTAGAAGAAGGATGTACTGTCCCTGTGCCGCTTCCCCCCCCCCCTGCCCCCGACGGAAAAATCCCTTTGAGTCCTTTTAAGACATACAAAGGAACCCAAAGGGTTTTTAAAGGAATTCCAAAGGGACCACTTACTTCAATGGGTTTTCATTTAGTTCCCTTCGTAACATGTCTAAGGAAGTCAGAGGGATTCAAAGTGACAAATTTCAAAGAATTTTTTAAGAGTTCCCTTTGTAACATGCCAAAAGGACTCAAAAGGACCACAAACATTCAAGGGTTTTCAAAGAATTCCTTTTTTAATATGTCAAAAGGATTTCAAAATGACAACAATCTTCAAATGGTTCCTTTTGTACCATGTCAAGGGGACTCAAAGAACCAAAAACTCCAAAGGGTTACCTTTGTAACATGTCAACGGGACCATAAACTTCAAAGGGTTCCCTTTGTAACATGTCAAAAGGACCCAAAGGAATTTCGAAGGACCACAAACTTCAAAAAGTCTCAAATGGATCCCTTTGGAATCCATGTGAAGGATTTTCCAGTGTGACAATTCACATATGTAAATTTATATTAGGAATACAAAAAAAAAGAGTAATTTCAAGATTAAAAAGCAAATATGATTTAATATGTGATTCAGCATGCAGATACGTAGGCTGGGTACTTTTTGTGTGACTCTGTATTGACTGGAAGTATTCCGTAAGCATCTATCAACAAAATATCAGTAATGTGATGGGCGGAGTCTACACAAATGATACCAAATTTTAAACTTAAATATTTCCTTAACGGAATAAGATTTTTGAACGATTTTGTCACTAGTTTGTATCTTTTTTAAAGTCCTCTTTTATATAAGATGGACATGCTTGACTACTGAAATGTCTACCTACTGTGATGTAACGGTTATCATACATGTCTACAGACCACGAGTCCCTGGGTTCAAGCCTGGGTTGGGTAGACACGCCAGTGCACCACAACTGGTTATCAAAGGCCGTGGACATTGACTTGGTTGTTGATGTTATGTTTGTCCGTACGTCGTACCTGTGTTTTCGTCCGGGTCGTGTTAAGCGTTTCGTGATAGCATTGTTGCTATCATAACCGATTACGCAGGTGATGACCCCGTCATTGTAATTGTGTGTTCACTCGTCGTCGTCGCCACTGAACTAATCCTTTTTAAAATGAACTAACCGACCTGTGTATATGGGCCTGTGACGAGATTTAGAAACCAGGCAACTTACACAGTAGAGAGCATGTTGGCATTGATTGTTATATGAATCTGGTCCATAAATTTCAAGATGAAATCATTGTTTTTCAATTTATACATTTTATTGCTTCAAAATGCTTTTAAATCTCCAACCTCTTAAACAACTGAACTCAACCGTCCAAGCCACCTATCCCTACCTTTGACATTCTAAAATTATCTTACCTGATCAAGTATGTCAAATGAAATGGTGCGAATACCATTCCCCTGGCTCACAGTATATTGCCATAGTCAGATCACCAGTTTTCCTTTTAGTCCAATTTTGGTATCACTGGAAGCGAACTTCTTTTCTTTTTTTGTAGAATATCATATTCAAAATCCGCAAAAATCACTTTGGGGGAAAATGCTTGAGGGGCGTTTAAAGTTTTTGTGCACCTTTTGCATAGACAGATTTCAAGGCCATTCAAATTTTATAGTTCAAATGCCAACAAAGAGCATAAGAAACCCCAGTCCCCAGTTATCGCTAGAACTTTATGAATATTGATATATAATGATGTAGTAATGTTACATCAAGGCCACATAATCTTATCAAATGCCCCCCCACGCCCCTCCTCCAGCTACGAAGGGGGCACAGAAATTTATGGTACCAATTTCCCAAAAATAAGTTATATATTGCTGGAACATATAGTCTGGATGAAAAGTGAAGATAGAAATCAAAATAAGCCTTGGAATTATTTTCATCAATTAAACTCCACAGGCAGTGGTGGCGCCAGTTGGAAGGATCAGGCATGGACCCCCTGCCATCGGGCTCACCTTGAGGTAGTCGGACTAAAACCCTTAATTCGCCGATCCAATCAGAGGCCCAGTCTCACCGGACAACTCGAATCGCAATGAATTCAACCCGACATATAAATTTCATGTATTTAGAGACGAGCTGGAGACTTCAGGGTATGGGGAGGGGATTGGGGTACGGAGCCTAAGGTTTTAACTTATAAGGGATAGAAATATAAATAATCAGGAGCAATATTATGATAAAAATGTACTGTATACTCAAAAGTTCCATTGTTTTTCGTTCAAAATGGTGGCACGGGATTTTTGGGGTCTGAATATTAGCATTTCCCAGTGTTTTTGCACTGGTATGCACAAAAGCTGTACAAAGTTATATAATGCACAATTCATTAATGTAGCCAGATGAAATTAAAAGGGCACCGAACTCTTGAAGCAATAATTTAGTCTACACTATAGAGCCTAAATTACCTCAGCACTTTTCAGCTCAGGCAGTCCGGGAGCATGCCTATTAATAGAAACATAAATGTTTCTAAAAATGGGAACATTTTGCTACTTGGAAGCCGCCATTTTGTGATATTTTCCATGATCCTTTGCTACCTTAACGTTAAAGACTTATTTATGCAATGTTACATATTTCAAATTTGAAATACGTCTGGAAAAAATATCTTTGCTAGGGGAAACTTAAAACTTATGAAAATTACCTTCATTACTGTCATGACTACAACTTTTTCACTCCCATTTGATATGTTCACCACGCCGTTTTCGAAATATTAGAAAAAACAGACAATAGAGGTAAACCTTAGGCGTAAAACGGCCATTTTGAAAATTCAAATGTTTTTCAACACAATGATTTTTAATATTTCAAGTACATAAATTATAAACTATGACATTTTATCGCAACATCTGAACAGTATGGCTGCATGACTTCAATATTCTTGTGTGTTATAAATGTTCCTATTAATAGGCATGCTTCCAGACTCTCAGGCAGGGTTGCTATACAACCTGACAATTACCATAACTTCATGACATTAACCCAATTATTCTCATGAAGACCGCTATACAGTAATATACAAATCGGGATAAATCCAAAAAGTCTCCTCCCTCACTATAATACTCTAATTCATAATATCTAATAGTAAATAATACAATTGTAGTACCCCCTCTCCCCCCTCCCCCTCTCCCCACCTCCCCCTCCCCTTCTTCCCCCATACTCTAATTCATGATATCCAATAGTAAATAGTACAATTGTAGTACCCCCTCCCCCACCTCCCCCTCCCCTTCTTCCCCCTCCCCTTGTCCCCCACCCCCTCCACACACACATACAAAAAGATAATATTTATTTTAGAAATGCAGGCATTATAAGGCGCATAGCACAATGAGGTATAGCATGGAGCAAAACATGTTGGTAAGGATACATGAGTTGCAATGTACGTCCCATTTTAAATCCCGATAAGCTGATAGGCTAGAGAAAAAAGTCAAGCTGGTTAAAACTTTAATATGAGGTAAACTGATTATTTATACAGGGGCATGATTTGTACAATTTTCACTAAAATATTCGTTGGCCACTATTTTCATTTTAACAAAGGCACTTGTATTTTTAGGAGGAAATGGGGGAGGGGGTAGGGTTGGTCAAAATTAATTTAACTGACCATGTTAATAATACTGCTGTATAACTCACAAAAGGGAAGAATACAACACTTTTCATCATAATATTTCCTCAACAATTAATATCATTTATCTTATAAGAATATTGAGCTACTCCCCAAGCCATACCCTATAAGTTGGAAATTACACCAAGGATTATGTTACTATTACAGTGTGTTTATTCCTTTTCATCCCAAGTCATGTGCTAATTTCCATCAATATAAAATGTATGTTTGTGAAATTAACCATTCTCTGTTCCCTTTACTGGCTGGGGAAGGATAAGGGGAGGGGTGAGGAGGGGGGGCACATTTAATGAGATTAAGTGGCCCTGATATAATAACCCTTTTATTGTACTCATAAATTGAGCCAAATAAATGTTTCAATGCAGGGTAGAGAAATTTTGGTAATTTGTAATTTTTTTAATTTCATAATTCGTTTGAAAAGATAACTACTATAGGCCTATTAGCAATTGTTAACTTTACACGAAAGCCTCAGGCGATGTGGTATATCTTAGTTGTCCTTTGTAACCAATTTGAAAATAATAACTATTTTGCGTCGGCATGATGAAAAACCAACGAAGTGTCTTTTGATGAAAAAAAACAACGAGATGTCTTTTGATGAAAAAAACAACGAAGCGCCTTTTGATGAAAAAACCAACGAAGTGTCTTTTGATGAAAAAACCCAACGAAGTGTCTTTTGATAAAATAAAAAAAAACCCAGCGCAGTGTCTTTTGCCACCCAATTTGAATCGCATTATCAATAACTACTGTAAAAAATGATACAATTATGATTAATGACCAATAACTACTGACATGTATCATAATACGGTAATACATTATACATATACGGTAGCACTAAACTAATTAGGTATTACTACGCTAGCCTAGAATGAGAACCCAGATAAAGGGCTGATAGAAACATTTTAGAGAGCTCCTAGACATGTAACAGGCAGCTTAGACGTTGACAATTTCAGGGATTGTCTCTATGCGGTCCGAAATTGAAGATATCTTCCCCAGAAAAAGAATTATGGGGAAATATACCGTGGGCCCATACTAAACTTTGAGTCATGTAATGATGGGGCACAACACCTTTCTACTTCGGCCTAAAAAGGGCCCAAAATATCAGGTGAACCCTATCAAAATGGTATTTTCAGAAAATATCTCGAAAGTTCTCGAAATTTCCCTTTTCTGCTGCAAAAAAGATCCTGAACTTTATTCTTTTATCATAGGTTTTAATAGGGCAAATAATTAGTACCGTGCTAAAGTAGGCTTTATAGGCACAGATCACAAGGGGAAGAGGCGTAAGAAGTTGGGGGAGGGGACGGGGAAAGCTGCCCCCATGAGCGATTTCACCTTTCCGATTGCCAGCTTTCTGCCCGGTTGAGAGGTGAAATTAGAAAATTATTAACATGAAATTGAAAAATGTCGTAAAATTATTGGATATTTTGGTTAAATTTCCAAAATATTGAAGAAAGTTTCCCGAAATTGAAGAAAATTGTATTACCGTATTATAATATGTGTCAGTAGTTACTGACCATAGCCGTAATTACCGTATTATAATACATATGAATAGTTACTGACCATAAATTTATAATTATTCACAGTCACAGTAATTACTGATAATGCGATTCAAATCAGGTGCTTTGTCTGTTTGTACTCTATTATTTACGTCTGTTGAAGCATAGCGCAAACGGAAACAAGAAGCTGGAAATTATTGTATTTCAACACCACATCATGCAGGCAAGTTTTATTAAGGATTAGGAATCAGTTGAAAAATATTTACTTAACGTCATCCAAAACTTGTTCAGAAAAATGCATTTAGGAGCTTTTACAAGTAGATGTTGTCCGAAGACCAATGACACCTTTTGAATAAGAATGACAATGAACGTCAAAAAAAAAAAAAACTACTATGTTGTACACAAAATAAAGGCTTTCCCACAAAATATATTAAAATATTTTAATTTTTGTAAGTCTCCCCTTGTGGGGTTTGAAAGCTTAAACCATCTTTAACCTTTCTTGTACTTGCAACTCTTAGATCATAAGAACGACTGTACATTTGTGTTTATTACATTATCTTGTTCGTTGCAACGCCCACAGGAAGGGGAGGATACAATGCAAAAGCTACCACTTCTACAAGTCTATTATGCAAAAATCAGAAGTTCGGACATCATACTACATAAATATACATGCAGTTTCCCCCCAATATAATACCAAAAAGGTCCATTTTGGGGAGTTGGCTCATGGACTATGAAGGCAAAAGCCAGTGTGGACAAATGAAAGTAAAATCATTGTAAGTGAGATTGAGATTGTACAAGGGACTCAAAAGGAACATAAAGGGTTTTCAAAGGGTTTCCTTTGTAACATGTCAAAAAGACCCAAAGGGATTTCAAAGGACCACAAATTTCGAAGGGTCTGAAAGGGACCCTTTTGGAGGACTTTCTAGTGTGACAATTTACATATATGTAAATTTACATTAAGAAAAAAAACAATTTCACAATAACAAGCGAATAAAATTTGATATAATATGATTCAGCATGCAGATATAACTGTATGAGGATATGGTAATTTTGTTGTGACTGTGTTGGGAGTTTTTCTCAAGCATCTACCAACAAAAAAATAAACATGTGATGGGCGGAGTTACATTTATTGACGCCAGTAAATGTTCATGCAGAAATAGGGATTAATAAAGGGCTGGCAGTTTTTCTTAAGAATCTACCAACAAAAAAATAAAAATGTGATGGGCGGATTTACATTTATTGACGCCAGTAAGTATTCATGCAGAAATAGAGATTAATAGCTGGCTGGCAGTTTTTCTTAAGCATCTACCAACAAAATATTAAAATTTGATGAGCGGAGTCACATTTATTGACACCAGTAAATGTTCATGCAGAAATAGGGATTAATAACTGGCTGGCAGTTTTTCTTAAGCATCTACCAACAAAATATTAAAAATGTGATGGGCGCAGTCACATTTATTAAAGCCAGTAAATGTTCATGCAGAAATAGAGACTAATAGCTGGCTGGCAGTTTTTCTTAAGAATCTACCAACAAAATTTAAAAAATTTGATGAGCGAAGTCACATTTATTGACACCAGTAAATGTTCATGCAGAAATAGGGATTAAAAGCTGACTAGCAGGATTTCTTATGCATCAAAATATTAAACATGTGATGGGCGGAGTCACATTTATTGACGCCAGTAAGTGTTTATGCAGAAATAGAGATTAATAGCAGGCTGGCAGTTTTTCTTAAGCAACTACTAACACAATATTAAAAATGTGATGAGCGGAGTCACATTTATTGACACCAGTAAATGTTCATGCAGAAATAGGGATTAATAATTGGGGACGACGACGACGAGTGAACACACAGTTACAATGACGGGGTCGTCACCTGCGTAAGCGGTTATGATAGAAACAATGCTATCACAAAACGCTTAATACGACCCGGACGAGAACACTGGTACGACGTACGGACAGACATAACATCGACAACCAAGTCAATGTCCACGGTCTTTGATAACCAGTTGTGGTGCACTGGCGTGTCTACCCAACCCCGGCTTGAACCAAGGACCTCGTGGTCTGTAGACATGTATGATAACCGCTACACCGCGTAGGTAGATATTGATAACTGGCTGGCAGTTTTTCTTAAGTATCTACCAACAAAATATTAAAAATGTGATAGGCGGGGTCACATTTATTGACACCAGTAAGTGTTCATGCAGAAATAGAGATTAATAGCTGGCTGGTACTTTTTCTTAAGCAACTACCAACAAAATATTAAAAATGTGATGGGCGGAGTCACATTTATTGACACCAATATATGTTGATGCAGAAATAGAGATTAATAGCTACCTGAATATTTCTATTTTGAGAATTCATATGATCAGCTTGGTATCTATACTTAATCCTTAAGGTTTTATTCCTTTCATATTTCATATTCAATCATTAATGTTGAATTTTTGATATTTTTTTGATGAAGCTAAGGAAATAGATAAATAAATTAAGCTGATGTTCATGTTGTTGAATACCTTTCTTTTAGTTGTAACTAAAAACCATGAGGCAGTTTGGAGATAATTTCTGTAAATAGATTGGTGTTTTGTATACCGATTGTTTACCCTCCATCCTTATTAACGGTTTTCTTTCTGATAGTGTTAACCTGGGTAGGGGGTTTATCGGGGCTGCCCCCTATCTCCTGCGCTTTATGTTTTATCATTTAGTGAACGTTTTGCTAAATTCCTGCAAATCGGTCGGATTTCCCAGGCTTGCTCTTGCCTGGTAGCGGGGGTCAGATAATCAAATGTTACGCTGATGACATCACTTGTCTGCTTGTGTCGTTACTTCGCGGGGTCTTTTGCAAGTCTGAACTCTGTTGGTTCTTTGTTTGAGCGTGCTTAGGCAGTAAACTAAACATCGTAAACGACCAGTGGGTTGCGTCTGGGTAGGTGGAGGGGTGTCCCTCTCCCCTTTCCTATTTCGTGATTTCGTGGTCTGATTCTAATATTAAGATTAATGGTGTCTGGGTTGATCAATCTACTGTGGTGTAGCGGTTATTATACCTGTCTACAGACCACGAGGTCCTGGGTTCAAGCCTGGGTTGGGTAGACACGCCAGTGTACCACAACTGGTTTCCAAGGGCCGTGGACATTGACTTGGTTGTCGATGTTATTTCTGTCCGTACGTCGTACCTGTGTTCTCGTCCGGGTCGTATTAAGCGTTTCGTGATAGTATTGTTACTATTATAATCGATTACGCAGGCGACGACCCCGTCATTGTAATTGTGTGTTCACTCGTCGTCGTCGTCGGTGGGTTAAGAACGATCGCCTGGATATGAAGTTTTGGCATGAGCGTATTAATTTGTGCATGACTGTTTTGAAATCACTTGAAAATCGCATTAGCTCCATCTTAACGAAAGCGTATGCAGTTAACACTTTTATTGTTATTAAGTTGTTGTATAATTCCCGTGTTTACCCAAACTGTTCGAAGTTCTTGCGTTCTCTTCAACGAGCTACTTTCACTTTTTTGTGGGGTGGGCCCACGGAGCTGTTAAAGTGGCACATCCTGTATTTACCTGTTGTGAAGGGTGGTATTGACCTGGTTCACATCGAGTCTAAAGTTATGGCCACGGCCATGTCTGTTTTGTTTAAAGTTGTTCGTTCCATGAACGACCCTTGATCGGCTCTTTGGTTCTTCTGTTACTTTGCAGCTTTAAAGTTCCGTAAGTTTGTGCGTGGGCTGTGGGTGAATAATTTACCGCATTTATCTTTCGCGCGCGCGCGTGTGTGTGTATCTCCTAAGCTGCCTAAGATTTAATTGCTTTCTTCACCATTTTGTTTCTTTTAAAGTCTTCTTGCTTGACAACTAACTAATCCGTTAAAGGGATTTCCAATTATATTATGCTTTTACCGTACCCATATAAATATAAAGGTTTGCATAAAAAGGAAACGTCCTGCAATATGTGACATTGGTGAACAAGCTTTATGAAGGACTTTCATTCAGTCATTTGTCCAAACTGTTTTTGCATAACGATGGAAACAACACGATTGAAAATGTTAGGTTTACAACAAACATCTGTAAACTTTTACTTAGTCCTACTTAAAACAAGCACAAAAGCAAGGGAAAAAAAAAAAGACAAGCAAAAACAAGCAAAAACAAACTGTAGACCACCGCCAACAAAATGGCGGCATCTACTGTTCAGAACTAGGACAAAACGCTAAAGATAGCAAATAAGTTTACCGTCAATAATGGAAGTTATAAAAACGCGGTGTCCCCAAAAGGCGACAAACTTTCTTTCCCCAACGATTAAAATCAACACTCATGCGAGAACAAAGAGAGTTCTGAATTAAACAAAGGACCATATCAGAGGTAACGTGACTATTTTCAAAGAGGGCTTTATTACGATTGAGCCAGATGTAACGCTTGATAATATTCACGATGACCTAAAGAAGGTCATAGATTGTATAATTTGCAAGGCCAGAAACCCCATACAAAACAAAACAAAAACATGTTTGGAACCCAGTGAACACAGCAAATCATGAAGAACCAGTCCCATACAATACGTAAGAAGCTACACTCCCAAAATAAATGAATAACAGTCTCATTGGCATAGCAACCATTTCTGGGGCACTCCCTATCACGAATACCCCAAGAGCACTGCACAAAAATTTCTTCTAATCAAATCAAGCATCCTATTTGCCCTTGCAGCTGCCTAAAGCACACTGTTTAGAAGGTTTCAGATTGCTAGTAATGACATTACCTAGATTGACAAACAACCAAGATCAACACAACCAAGATCTTGAACCATTCATGCAGTAATCAAAAGCCAAATTGCTCTGACCAAAACAAATAACTTTGCATTTATCAACATTAAATGACATCTGCCATGTTTGAGACCAAGAAACTAACTTATCCAGACCAGTTTGCAAAAGGGAAGAATTCCTAGCATCATCAACAATCCTGTACAGCTTAGTGTCATCAGCAAATTTACAAATCTTGGAGCCAAGGGAAACATCAATATCATTAATGAAGATTAAGAAAAGAAGCGGACCCAGTACAGAGCCCTGAGGAACACCACTTGTAATTCTGATATTAAAATGGTCAATTCCTGCAAGTTTACAGCACACTCTGATAAGATGAAAATTATTAACTCACCTTTTAAATTCAACCGCAGATCATCTTTATGTAAAAATTGTGTTCGCTGGGATGGGGTTAATCACAAATTTTATGTTCAACCATATCGTCAAACGTTATACAGGCTGACATGTGATATTAAAGCTGGTGTAACACGATACTATGGGTTGTTTAAAGTTCTTCGTTCCATGAACGACCCTTGATCGGCTTTTTGGTTCTTCTGTTACTTTGCAGCTTTAAAGTTCCGTAAGTTTGTGCGTGGGCTGTGGGTGAATAATTCACCGCATTAATCTTTCGCGCGCGCGCGTGTGTGTGTATCTCCTAAGCTGCTTAAGATTTAATTGCTTTCTTCACCATTTTGTTTCTTTTAAAGTCTTCTTGCTTGACAACTAACTAATCCTTTAAAGGGATTTCCAATTATATTTTGCTTTTACCGTACCCATAGAAATATAAAGGTTTGCATAAAAAGGAAACGTCCTGCAATATGTGACATTAGTGAACAAGCTTCATGAAGGACTTTCATTCAGTCATTTGTCTAAACTGTTTTTGCATAACGATGGGAACAACACGATTGAAAATGTTAGGTCCACAGCAAACATCTGTAAACTTTTACTTAGTCCTACTTAAAACAAGCACAAAAGCGAGGGAAAAAAAAAAAAAAACACAGGTAAAAACAAGCAAAAACAAACTGTAGACCACCGCCAACAAAATAGCGGCATCTACTGTTCAGAACTAGGACAAAACGCTAAAGATAGCAAATAAGTTTACCGTTAATAATGGAAGCAATAAAAACGCGGTGTCCCCAAAAGGCGACAAACTTTCTTCCCCCAACGATAAAAATCAACACTCATGGGAGAACGAAGAGAGTTCTGAATTAAAGAAAGGACCATAACAGAGGTAACGCGACTATTTTCAAAGAGGGCTTTATTACGATTGAGCCAGATGTAACGCTTGATAATATTCACGATGACCTAAAGGAGGTCATTGATTGTTTGATTTGCAAGGCCAGAAACCCCATACAAAACAAAACAAAAACATATTTGGAACCCAGTGAACACGAGCAAATCATGAAGAACCAGTCCCATATAATACGTAAGAAGCTACACTCCCAAAATAAATGAATAACAGTCTCATTGGCATAGCAACCATTTCTGGGGCACTCCCTATCACGAATACCCCAAGAGCACTGCACAAAAAAAATTTATAATCAAACCAAGCATCCTATTTGCCCTTGCAGCTGCCTAAAGCACACTGTTTAGAAGGTTTCAGATTGCTAGTAATGACAACACCTAGATTGACAAACAACCAAGATCAACACAACCAAGATCTTGAACCATTCATGCAGTAATCAAAAGCCAAATTGCTCTGACCAAAACGAATAACTTTGCATTTATCAACATTAAATGACATCTGCCATGTTTGAGACCAAAAAACTAACTTATCCACACCAGTTTGCAAAAGTGAAGAATTCCTAGCATTATCAAGAATCCTGTACAGCTTAGTGTCATCAGCAAGTTTACAAATCTTGGAGCCAAGGGAAACATCAATATCATTAATGAAGATTAAGAAAAGAAGCGGACCCAGTACAGAGCCCTGAGGAACACCACTTGTAATTCTGATATTAAAATGGTCAATTCCTGCAAGTTTACAGCACACCCTGATAAGATGAAAATTATTCACTCACCTTTTAAATTCAAACGCAGATCATCTATATGTAAAAATTGTGTTCGCTGGGATGGGGTTATCACAAATTTTATGTTCAACCATATCGTCAAACGTTATACAGGCTGACATGTGATATTAAAGCTGGTGTAACACGGTAATATGTAGTGATGTAAAGTTAATCAAAAGTAACTCTGATATTCGCCAAACGATTCCTGTTTACTCAAACTTTGCGATAGATGCTTGCCGACGAGGAATCATCCCAAATTTATATCGTGAAATGATATGACGTTCTTTAGATAGTCACCATTCAGGATTCGCCTAAATTTAGATGTTGTTAAACACCACTTTTCTGTGGGTTTTTAACCTTTGTACTTGTCCATAATTGTATTCACAGATCAAAGGATTCATTCAACAGTGAAACAAATTTGATTCTTCGGAAAGCAGTCGCATTTATCTGTCCATAGCGTGTATGGCTTTTCTTTTAAACTTAAAATATCCTTTCAAAATTTATTCAAGAAATATATAATCAGGATTAAAAGGAAAGATGCTATTATGGCAGTATATTATGAGCTCGTAATTAAATGATATTCACTTTGAGAATACAAACTGTTCACGTATCTTATTTTACACTAAACAGGAGGAAAAAACGGTGGAAGTTTCTAAAGCAAACTAAGAAAGAACGGTATTCACTTGGTTGGAAATGTGACCTGAGGTCATCAGACCGCATAGCGACCGCGCGCATTCACCGGGCATTGGAGTGAAAACAAAGCTCAGCTGTGTTTGTTTACATGCCATACGGAACCGCACACAGTAAACGCATACGGACTTGCCCCACGTGTATCGCGTAAAGGTTGTTTTCAATCCAGAAAATGACGTTATCTCCCGGATGTGACGTAGACCAACCAAGCGAATTTCTTAATTTAAATTTAAGATTAATTTGATGTTTTTGCTAAATACGCCAATTTGCAGATTTGGTTTTGTTACAGGGTCTTACAACCATGGCAATTGCATATGCAAATTCACATCATGTTATGAACTTTTAACATAAAAAAAAAAAAAATTCCCGTGAATTTTCATTTTCATGCGTACGATACTATTAAAGGATTAGTTCAGGGGTCAAGCATGTTCATCTCCATGATCTTCAATAGAAACAAAATGGTAAAGAAAGCATTTAAAAGTCTTATTCCGTTAAGTAGACATTTAACTTTTAAGTTCGGTATCATTTGTGCAGAGACAACTTAAATCAGACTGGTTGTGCGTCATAGTCTCAGATCCCTAACAGTCTTGATGTATTTTATTATATTTCTTCCTACGATTATGTGGTGTAAAAACCATGATTGAATATGTCAGGAAAGTAGTCAAACAAAATCCTGAAGGGAAAAATTTAAATAGTAAAAAAGGTAAATGAATTTTCTTCAAAATACATTAATAAGCCTAATTGTTAAAGATCTGAAGATGAGTGCGCCAACCTTCCATAACAGACTTACTACACCAGTCATTTCTACACAGATAAGACTTTCAACTTTGATATCTCTATAAGATTTTTAAAAATACTTGCTGCACTATTATGTTCATTTATATAAATTCATATAGATACACTTGCCTATATTATACTAATCCTTTACAGAAACAATTTTAGGTCAGTGGCGTAGCCAATGGGTGGATCGCCTCACCAATAATCCTCAATATTCCATTTTTATCGGTTCAAAATTAGTACCGTTCGTCTGCTGGGGCCATAACTTGTATACTGTTGGTTTATTTCTGTTACTTGCGCCACCAATATGGAAATCCTGGCTATGCCACTGTTTGAGGTATAAACCTTCTTATTCCGTTGCGGAGTTATTACATGTTCAAATCAAAGATTTCAGCAGTGTGACCTCACAGTGTAAGATGTGATGTCAAATAAAGGCATGAATGATCCAAGACAGTTTTTATGTATTTTTCCCCCTAAAAAGGTGTTTTGCTTTTACTCGGAGTGTAAGGTTCACAAGCAGATGAGCAAAGCATGCTCTTGTAAAGTACATTTTAAACGACATCTCGATAATAAAACAAAAAATGTTTCCAATAATTTGGAAACAGACAACTAATTATCAAAGAAATATATCAACATTGTCTTAAATCACTGAGCTATATATATATATATATATATATATATATATATATATATATATATATATATATATATATATATATATATATATATATATATATATATATATATATATATATATATATATATATATATATATATATATATATATATATATATATATATATATATATATATATATATATATATATATATATATATATATATATATATATATATATGATATATGATATATATATATATACATACAACAGACTTCATTATGACCAAATGGAAATTGATCCTTCAGGTAACATTATGCCAATTGTAAGTAATTGGTCAGAAAGGTGGTTTAGAAAGAAATAACTTAGTGAAGAAATAGTTTAGTCATGGAGCTATTAACTGCTCAGTTAATAGCTCCATGGTTCAGTGGTTCACGCAGGTCAAACCCAAACCTGGTGTAGCATATGGTAATGTGAAAACCCACAAACCGGGAAATCCACTTCGTTTAATCACTTAGTGGTGTGGCCATAGAAAGGCTTTTTGTCTTCACAGAGTTTTATTTGAAGCCCTTAGCCCAAAACCTCCCATCCTTCATCAAAGATACCACTGACTTACTTAACAAAATTGAAGAAGTCAATAAGTCAGGGTCTCTACCCCCGGGCACATTGTTAGTTTCATGGGACGTCGTTGCGATGTTCCCAGGTGAAATGTCATGTCATGTGAAATGTCATGTTGTGTGAAATGTCATGTCATGTGAAATGTCATGTCATGTGAAATGTCATGTCATGTGAAATGTCATGTCATGTGAAATGTCATGTCATGTGAAATGTCATGTCATGTGAAATGTCATGTCATGTGAAATGTCATGTCATGTGAAATGTCATGTCATGTGAAATGTCATGTCATGAAATGAAATGTCATGTGTCATGTGAAATTTCATGTCATGTAAAATGTTGTCATGTGAAATGTCATGTCATGTGAAATGTCATGTCATGTAAAATGTCATGTCATGTGAAATGTCATGTCATGTGAAATGTCATGTCATGTGAAATGTCATGTCATGTGAAATGTCATGTCATATGAAATGTCATGTCATGTGAATTGAATTAGGTCTGTTTACTGTAAAGAAATATCTTTAAGGAATATTCCCATGTTTGTTTGTTTTTGTAAGCTTTCTTTATAAATAGAACAATTGTAGAAACAATTTAGTAAACAAATCAAGTTGATATATTATTCCTACTAAGAGATATTCAAATTTTAAGGTTCACAAAAAATGCCAATAAACAAATAGGAAAAGGCTCAGTATGACATCACAGCAACACATTCTCCTACAAAATTGATGTATTTCATTAAAATCTATCACCCTTTTTATCAGTAAAACTTCCTAGAAAAATGAATTGGTTAGATATTTATATACATTGCCAAATATACCTTACTTCAATAACTTTTAGAAAATTGTTTCTAATTATACAGAAACAACCAATTAACGCTCAAAGAAATACATAACTATTTGCAATGGAGTTGTCTCTATGACATCATCAAACACGAATTCATGATACTGTACCAAAACTTTAAATTTCAATTGGGAAATCTTTAAAAATCCATATCTCCTGAACGAAACATGATATAAATCTGATTTTTGTACCAAATTGGCTCAAAAAGTATGCTCTTTCAAATGAAATTTTACAGAAAACCATGGGAATAGTCCTTTAATACCAGAAACGTCAAGTTCCCGGCCATACAATGCATTATGGAGGCTTTTGAAATCTTCCTCAGTAGTAATAATAGTCAATTTGGGGATCATCATTTACTTAAAAAACACGGCACCGCTATGGGCCCCAAGAATGCCTGTAGTTATGCTGATTTAGCTATGGGGGGATTAGACGAGCAGGCAAAATCAAAAGGGCCTGTGAGACCCAATTACCGGTGGCGATATAGGGACGATATTGTAGATATTTGGACTTTTGGAGTCCCTAAGTTGTAAGAGTTTGCTAATTTCATTAATTCACTATACTCCACCATTCAGTTTGAATTATAGTATACTCAAACTCTTGCTTAAACGTTCTAGACTTAACACTCCGCATCAAAGAAAGCTACAGTGAGACAGATGTGTATGCCAAACTCACTGACAGTCATTTGGATTTACCATTCAACAGTTTCCACCCATCGCATTGTAAAAATGCCATCCCGTACGGTGTAGCTCTTAGGCTTCGCCGTAATTGCTTATTTGCTGAAAGCTAGATGTCTGGAATACAAGAATTACTTAAGAGCCCAAAACTACAAACCAGATTTACTAGACAAACAATTTAATAGGGCCACCAAACTGAACAGACATCAGCTACTGCAAACTAAACCTAAACCTAAATAAAATAAATTTCCGCTTATCATAGACTTCAACCTCCGCCTCCCTGATATTTCTAAAATAATGCGTAAACATTTACCCTCACTAGAAACTGAAGAAACTCTACAAGACATTTTCCCCAAAGGATCAATAATCCCAGCCTTCAGAAGAACAAAAAACCTGAAAGAAATTTTTGCCCCCTCTAATATTAAACCCACCCCTTCAAGTGAGCATGAGATAGAAGGTTATTCAAAATGTAACAGTAAATGCGATTTGTGCCAAAACTTCTCGCAAGCAACTAACACCATTCAAAGCCAGGCCACTTGACGCCATTATAAGATAAAACAAAATATGACTGTACTACACGCAATGCCATCTATCTCATAACATGCTTAAAATGTAAACTTCAAAACGCGGACTCAATCAACAACACAATATTAAGTGCGTTTTCGCAGTCACAAATCTTCGATGGTTACCAACAAAAAGACATGTGAAGTTGATGTCCATTTTTGTCGTACCTCCCATGACCTTTCCGACTTCAATTCATCCTATTTGAAAGAATTATAGATTCTCAAAACACCGAAAGAAAGCTGCTTACACGAGAGGTATATTGGACCATGGAAGTAACCTCTTTGAACAAGCGTTTTTCAAAAAGCACTTTAGTATCTCTTATCAAACCCGTTGTAAACTTTTCATGGTCCTTATACCCATCAAGCTCCGCAGGACACCCACTGTGTTTATAACAACGCCACAACTTTTTCTTTCCCCGGACAGCCTGCAAAATCTCCCAAGACATCTACACTGGACGATTACGCCTACAGACTTTCTTTAATGGGACAAACCTATTTACACCCTCCAAAACTATAGTTTGGAAAACATTCCATGATTTAGAAGGATCTAAGTTATGGATCAAAGAAGTCCAATCGAATGACAAATTATCCTGAAGTGCAGCAAAGTCAGCATTCTTAAAATCTAAAACCAGTTTTTTAGCTGGAGAAGCCCTTGTGAAACAATACAGATCAAAACTATTGAGGTCATGATCACCGCACCCTACCTTACCGCTACTTAGCACATTTCTAGCCATACTACTGTATCTTCACTTTTGAAAATTAAATCAAGACAATTACTACCACGCGTGGGAAACAACACATGCTGTGTGAAAAAGCAGTCAGATACAGCTTCCAGAAAATCTTTACCATGTGGACCACTAGTACAAAGATTCCAATCAATGTCTGGAAAATTTAAGTCCCTAAAAAAAAAAACCTCCTAGAGGCAACTTTTATGAAGCAGTCAAGCAATTTCTGATTGCTCTCAGGATTGGAATTTGGTGATCCATACACAACATCAACTACCACTGAACTACCAAAAACACCATCGACAATAAGCTCACACCATAGGCAATTTGAAAAACCAAAAGAAAACTGAGCAGTCCTATCTATACAATTAAAACTGTCTTTCACAAACAATAAAACACCACCTCCTCTACCATTGAGAGTATCTAATATGTCTTGCCTGAAAACTGAGTAACTTGGAATATGTACCTCTGAATTGCTAATTTCACTATAAATCCAACTCTCAGTAATACCAATTATATCAGGTCTACTAACTGAAACTTCAGCCAGAGGCTCATCACGCTTATTCAAAATGCTAGGAACATTTGAAAACATACCCTTAAATCAACCACTAGAACAATCCCTATCCCCAGAAACATGCGTGACAGATGGGCTTAAACTCGCACCATCCGTGACTAGTTTAAGGGAGTCAGATCCTTAATTGCCCTATTGATACCCCTAGCAAGAACACGAGCACGTTTCATAGTTAAATGCAAACCATCTCTCATAAATCAATTAACCTGAGATTCAAAGTTATGCCAAAAATTTACAAAACCGAACTCAAACAGACGACAAATACTCTCAGACTCTCTAGCCAACTATTGATCAACAACTTCTTATCTATCATGAAGGAACTACCCCTACGCCGCAACAGACCAAAAATCTATCATGAAGGAACTACGCCTAACAGAAACAACATTTCTCCTTGAAATATTATTTGTACCAATTGAAACTACGACGGTATCTTCAACAGACTAACATCATCAACCCTAGAACCTTACGAGCCTGAGAAGGTACTCGGAGGTACTCGGAGGTACTCGGAGGTACTCGGAGGTACTCGGAGGTACTCGGAGGTACTCGGAGGTACTCGGAGGTACTCGGAGGTACTCGGAGGTACTCGGAGGTACTCGGAGGTACTCGGAGGTACTCGGAGGTACTCGGAGGTACTCGGAGGTACTCGGAGGTACTCGGAGGTACTCGGAAGTACTCGGAGGTACTCGGAAGTACTCGGAGGTACTCGGAAGTACTCGGAGGTACTCGGAAGTACTCGGAGGTACTCGGAAGTACTCGGAGGTACTCGGAAGTACTCGGAGGTACTCGGAAGTACTCGGAGGTACTCGGAAGTACTCGGAGGTACTCGGAAGTACTCGGAGGTACTCGGAAGTACTCGGAGGTACTCGGAGGTACTCGGAGGTACTCGGAGGTACTCGGAGGTACTCGGAGGTACTCGGAGGCACTCGGAGGTACTCGGAGGTACTCGGAGGTACCGGGTACTCGGAGGTACTCGGAGGTACTCGGAGGTACTCGGAGGTACTCGGAGGTACTCGGAAGTACTCGGAGGTACTCGGAAGTACTCGGAGGTACTCGGAAGTACTCGGAGGTACTCGGAAGTACTCGGAGGTACGGTACTCGGAGGTACTCGGAGGTACTCGGAGGCACTCGGAGGTACTCGGTGGTACTCGGAGGTACTCGGTGGTACTCGGGTACTCGGTACTCGGTGGTACTCGGTGGTACTCGGAGTACTCGGTGGTACTCGGAGGGAAGTACTCGGTGGTACTCGGAAGTACTCGGTGGTACTCGGAAGTACTCGGTGGTACTCGGAAGTACTCGGTGGTACTCGGAAGTACTCGGTGGTACTCGGAAGTACTCGGTGGTACTCGGAAGTACTCGGTGGTACTCGGAAGTACTCGGTGGTACTCGGAAGTACTCGGTGGTACTCGGAGGTACTCGGTGGTACTCGGTGGTACTCGGTGGTACTCGGAAGTACTCGGTGGTACTCGGAAGTAGAAGTACTCGGAAGTACTCGAAGTGGTACTCAGAAGTACTCGGTGGTACTCGGAAGTACTCGGTGGTACTCAGAAGTACTCGGTGGTACTCAGAAGTACTCGGTGGTACTCAGAAGTACTCGGTGGTACTCAGAAGTACTCGGTGGTACTCAGAAGTACTCGGTGGTACTCAGAAGTACTCGGTGGTACTCAGAAGTACTCGGTGGTACTCGGATTTCGTCCACTTTCGTCCCTACCGCACGAGACTTGCATCTGCCATGCAGGCTATAGCTTGGCGTGTATGCTCCGTATAGGGGTCTTGCCGAGTTCCCGTAAGGGAGGATCATGAACAAACAAATAAGATAGGCTAACGTTAGGCTACGCATTTGACTTTATTGTGCAACGGATATGAAGCATCACCAAAACAACAAACTTCTGATGGCTACCAACTTATTTCCTTACCTTGTAAACACGAAAAACTTAGTTCTCCGTATTGAAGGAGACGATCCCGAATCAAATGATGATATCACTTGAGTAAAATTATGCACTTGTCAGTTGTATGACTCACCCCTACTACTCCCGGCAATGTCAGTCAAAGGAGAGTCTTTGATATATGAAATAGTGACTCACATGTGCGTTATTGTACCAAATTGTCAGTCACCAGAGTGACTCTGGGGTTGGTCAATTTACTTCAGACCCATTGACTTTGTACAGAGGTGATTGATTTGGGCTGAATCTTTTCCCAAAACCGTCAGTAAGCTAAGTGACTGAGGGGTGCATCAATGTTCCTGTTTTGTCCACCCACTTTAGTGCAATGACTCACCTTGTCCAGAGGTGTAGGTGAGTTACACATTTGACAGGGCATTATTGCTAGAAAAGTGTCAAAAACAATATTTCCTCAAGGTTTTGGTTCTGTGGCACAGTGAAATTCCTGCGTAGAACTGAATTTTATACGCTAAGCATTGTTACGCATACGCGAATATACACAAGTTAGAGAAAGAGCAACATTGGCGAGAAAATTTCACGGTGTTTTTTACGGCGTATATAAAGTGCAGGGATTTGATTGCACTGTATGAATCTACCTACTGTGGTGTAGCGGTTATCATACCTGTCTACAGACCACGAGGCCCTGGGTTCAAGCCTGGGTTGGGTAGACACGCCAGTGTACCACAACTGGTTATCAAAGGCCGTGGACATTGACTTGGTTGTCGATGATATGTCTGTCCGTACGTTGTACCTGTGTTCTCGTCTGGGTCGTATTAAGCGTTTCGTGATAGCATTTGTACTATCATAGCCGAATACGCAGGCGACGACCCCGTCATTGTAATTGTGTGTTCAACTCTCTCTCTCTGCACTGTATGAGCGTTGCAACGCGTATAATGCCATATGAGTATGTACGCAGCACAAGAGTAGATATTTATAATATTGCGCACGCAATTTCAGAGGGGGAATACATTTTATTTAGGGAATTAATGCAAAATTCTTGAAGCAAAAGTTTGTTGGTTCGGTGATGTTACATATCCTCTGCATAATGGCCCATGGCACTGTATCAACATGGTGGCTCACAAGTTTTGCACTGGATATGTTCCGTAAAGCATCCTTGCTTTTACAATATAGCCTTGTTGGTACTTCGTCGAAGCGAAGGGTGGAGTTTGTGGATCTACATGTATAAGTATTTGCTTGTACAAATTAAAATATGGGTTTCTCTTCTAAGTATACATGTATAAATATACTTTTGTTAAGTTTTTACACAATTGTCCAGTACATATATACAAATTTATTGTTTTTGTTTGAATTTCCAACTTTACAGCATTTAAGAAGTTGTTCTGAAATCTCCAGAGGGAGAGTATCCTTGCAGCCCTAGCTGATGAACTTAAAGACAATCAACGACGAAAAAAGCCGACACTTTATACTGGTGTCTCATATCATGCATATGGTGACGATTTACATTGACAGGTAACTTCCTTAGATTTATTTTCTTCAATTTATATCGTAAAGCAACAGAGCATCATGTATCAAAAAAAAAAAAAATTATGTTATTTTTTAATTATTGATTTTTAAAAGTTTGGGGATTTGTTATTCATGTTTTATATAAGTGCAACAGAATTCCAGCTTTGAAAATGGAATTTTTCAATTATTAACTTTTTTAGAGCATTGTAAAGATAAAGTTTGCAAGATTTCTTAATTATTTCTTGATTAAAAAAATATGATCCATAAAAAGAAGGATTGTACATTAGGACATAGTAGAAATGTTGTTTAAATTCGAAAAGCTTGTAAATGGCTGCCTATTGGTAAATTGCTTTTGCTTATACATTTATGTGAATTTTAACTGATTTATGCAGGTTTTTGAGGTATGTGTCGAAAATAATGAGGAAATATTCAGACTTCATACTGATCATACCATTTTGATGATTGCAAAGAAATATTGTCTGTTTGTTTGCTATTTAAATTGACTTGTTTGGACTGAAATGAACTTTGTTCAAACTGGTCGATATAATTTAACTCACACGGGCTGTTCTTCAATAGGCATGTGGCCGTTACATATGTGACAATTTACAAATTAAGTCTAGCAAATCCCTGGGAGACGAACATGGCATGCTAAGCAGCTAGGGCCATTTTCCAGCCCGTTACATGTGTGACATACTGTGGAATGACCAATGTGCTGGAATTTACTCATGCTTAGGGGGGAGTGTTGTTCCAGTGATTAAGAGGATTTCTTAACGTGTTTACTCACAGGAGTGAGGGACATATAACAACTGAATTATATAACGCGTTTACCATCGATTCTGGGAGGCATACCGGCGCCGTTCGGCAGCACAAGAAAGGGGTGCTGAACAAATGACGCACTTAACGCAGTAAGTGCCTTAAAATGTTGTGCTTGAATGTATAGTGCTTCTCAACTAAAGCATCAAAGATTTCTTATACCACTATAGGTTAAAAACCTGTGCAAAAATATTGCCAATTGTTAACATCTGTTAAAAAGCTTTTAAATCCTTAATATCTTTAGAAATACATTACGTTTAAAGTTGCATTTTTTTCCAACAAGAATGCTCTTTGGATAGTAAAGATAATTTACCATATATTAAGCAAAGTCCGAACAAAAATAAACGGTAAAATTCTATTGAATTATCACATTTAGATTTCGAGGTCGTCCATGGTGCAAAAAACTTGGATCACTGCAGCTGATCGATGACACAAGAATGGAGAAGTAAAGTCTTTCAAAGCAAAGCCTACCAGAATGGACAGCCAGGTGGGGTGGGGAAATTAATCAACGTCAACGATGGCCAAGTTCGTTTGACCCGATGATGATGTCATAATTAAAGGTATAAAGGCTGTGTAGAGGCCATCATAGTAGCAAAAATTTCATTAAAATCTGGTTAACATTGATAACATTTTTAATTCCCAGGGATCAATTTGCATATTAGATGCAAATTTTATGGTGTATTTCAGAGTGACCATGGTATTTTCTTTTACTTTTGTATTTTAAATGTTTCATAATTCTTGAATTGGTGCAATAAATTCTGACTGAAAGTTTTTGATGTCTTGTCCACACCCAATCAAATTCTAGTAGGAATATACTTTCCCAAAGATGTAGGAAAGAAATTAAAAGAAGTTCATAAAGATTGTGAGCTGTTCGACCAGGCCCCAGTCATACATCATAAATTTTGCATAAATCAAAAACTGATAATTAAGTGGTAACGAAGGTCAGCTTTCCGTACAGTCCGGTTGTCGCCAGATATTGAAGGGGTAAAGTCACTTTAGCGTACAAGCCAATAGACGAGTCTGCAGAGCTCAACTGTCTAATATCACATGGCAGCAGGATGGTACGGGGAGCTGACGGTTATTGTCCATATTCATGCTCAAATTTGAAATTAACCAGCAAAGAATATTTCAACTGGGAATCTGAGATGCAATACTTTCTTTAAAAGTTAAAAATGTTATCCTAGAAAAAGTTTAATAACATTCTATGGTTGATTCATATTCATGGTTACTGTCACAAGTTCAAATCCATATTCCATATGCACAAAAAGCACCTTTGTTTAACATGCATAGACTCTCTTATGCTTACATCATACACATGCTGCACACATCGTGTATCACACACATACTATTATTTATTTGTTTATGTTCGATTTCAAATTTGCAAAGGACCTATATATAAACAACTTCAAATTAAATTATTTGAAAAGAAGTGTGTATACGCATTGTGATTTATACCTGGTTTACACAACAACAAAAACTTAAACTAAAGATTTCTCAGTTTTTGTTTTTTTTACGTCAGAATTCATTAAAAAGGTGAGAATATATGCTTTCTAAAAATTCAATTTGGTAAAATTACCAGATGAATACTTTCATTAATGCGAATGATAATGAATTCCAAATTAACGATTGAATAATATCCAAGGACATTCCACACTGTGCAAAGTTTAAAGCAGATGAGAATAGCACAAACCACATGATGTCATATCATTAATGGTTATACATTTCAGAGGTTTGTCTCCTGCTAATACCATAAATAAATTTGGAATTCCATCTGGAAATTTAAGTTGGAATTTTTTGGCTATTATGGTTTGTTTTTCATTTTGAAGCTGCTTTATTTTTTCCTCTCCGTGGACATAAACCAGGAGAATTCCCCTTGCAAGATCATATTCGATGCACCCAGGTCTTAACTTCAAGTCCAGGGGTGCAAGTCAAATTTGCCCAATTAAAATTTGCATTTGCCTGACTTATCAAAAAGTTATACATGTGTCTATACAATCACACAATATAGAACAGTTGGCGCAGATTACCCCCTTCCCTTCCCACCAATGTGGTAGAACTGCAGTTTCAAATGTGGTACTGCGTAACACCGTGTGCCTGCTTACAGGCCTCTGGCGAGACCTATAGGGCGAAACCTTGGCTGGGGTCAACGGAGACGAAGGTCCCAGAAGCTCCAAAGATTTCTTGTTTTTGATGCTCCAAAATGGCTGAATATCAACACAAAGTTTTATCATTTGATCGATGAAAGAAAACAATTTGTATTCTAATGTTAAAATCGACTAAGATAATCATTTGCATTACCATATCTAAACTGGCAGAAGGGAAATTGTCCCATCCCTACAAATTGAGTAAATTTGGGAAAAATTGTGGGGCTCATGGACGAAGCCTTGCAATTAGCTTGGGTCCAGGGCCAAACCCTGAAGCTCTGTTTAAGTATAAAGAAAATGTAAGTGATGAAAAAAAGACAATTTAATATTTGTTCAAATCTATTCAGATAAGTATTTGCCGAATTTCCTGCAAATTGAGAAGATTTGGGGGGAAATGTGGAGTTCATGGGCGAAACCTTGGAAGCAGCGGCGTTGGAACGTATTCGATATTGTGAGCCGGATTTTATCATTTGCCTCAACAAACCTCAGTACCAAAATGTATGAGTCTCCTATCACGTTCCAAAAACTATTTGTCAAGTAGAAGTGTTATTGAAAACATTGGTAAAATTTGGCATCATTTAGTGGTCATAAAATGAAGGAAATTTCCCGAAAAATTAGGAAAAAATTAAGGAAATTAAACAAAAATTGAAGCAAATTTTACAAAAATGAAGGAAATTGCACAAAAATTGAAAGTAAATTTACGAAAATAAGAATATTTTACGAAAATTGAAAAACGAAGGAAATTACACAATAATTGATGCAAATTTCACAAAAATGAAGGAAGTTGCATAAAAATTGAAGCAAATTTCATGAAAATAAAGAAAATTTAACGAAAACTTTGAAGATAGTATCCCGAAAATAATTTTAAAAAAAAAAAATTGAAGTAAATGTCCTGAAAGTGAATTAAATTTACACAAAATTTAAAGCAAATTTCAGGAAAATTGACAATTTCTGAAAAATGTCCCGAAATGAAGGAAATTGAACAAAAATTGAACTCAAATTTCCTCAAATTTAAGATTAAGTAGAGAACGCAGAGTTCCCACATGTAAATCGTGGGGTCCGCGGGCAAGGCAAAAGTAGGAATCCACGATAAGTCCTGTAAAAGGGCCCCTTGAAAAGGGTCGAGGGGGCGAAACCTCCGGAAACTCTGCAGATATATTGTCTTAGATGCCCCAAAATGTCTGAAAATCAACACAAAGTAATAAATTGAGAAAATTTTGGCATAATTGTGGAGCTCAAGGGTTAAGTCTTGGCGGCCCCAAAGTGGCTGAAAATCAACATAAGAAAACCGAAATGTAGTAAAGAAGAAACAATTTTTATGAATAGAACAAAAAAAATCAAATACTAATTTTGAAATCTACTCACATAAACATTTGGGTTACCATTTCTAAACACTTTCAGGAAGAAGAGAAATTTCCCCAAAAAATTCGTCCACGATATTGTTGGGTTAATGGATGCAACTCTGACATCTTATAGGGTCCAAGGGGCGAATCCCCTGAAAGAAATTAAAAAAAATATATGTGAAAAAGCCATTTTGATATGTTACTTCTACAATAGCTTCAAGTGGTCCTGCCATGCCCTCAAAAAAAATAAATGAGATTTAACCTGATATAGGTTTTTCATATCCTTAAAATCAATAATCTGTTATAAAACCTGGTTCTAAGTCCATTTTCATGATAAAAAAGGACTTAAAAATTGTTCATTTATTGCTTGCTCCGAAAAAGAAAGAAAAAAGAAAAGGGATTTGTGACGTCATAACAGTTTCCTACGTCATATCAGGGCCTGCTGGTCGTAAACAATGCATCACACTCATACTAACCACGTACAAATAGCGTCTGATTACGAAAGTTTTTCGGGCTGTTCAGATCTTATTTGTCAGTTTCAAGTTCAAGCTATCATAAAAATGATTTGGAAATAGATGAAGAAAATTCTCATAATGAAGGGGATGTCGTTTCTTTTCAATTTGAACCGCTTGCAGACGATAAAGAAGGATCAACTTACAACCCTTACACGGTCTTACAGTACTAAGACTGCGTAGTCGCCATGAAATTTTTACTGTTTCGCAAGTAACATTTTGTTAAACATAAACAAATTGAAGTGTTTGCAACAACATCTACCTCTTATTTTTTTTTACGTGTAATGGAAATATAAAGTTTCATTTATCAATGATCAAGTCTCTGTCGCTTGACGTTTAGTGACAGGCATACGTGAAACATAATTCATTGCATTCACCCGATTCCATTTGCGTTTTTGCACTTGAATTGCAAGTTTTTAAAGAAATTGTGAAAATTGTGTTAATTTATTTTTAAAGTTTTGATATGCTAAGAGGGGCGGCTTGGCGTATGAACACAATAATTACAATTCAAGTCTAATTTATTAATTTTTCTTTGATTATATTCCACACTATATATAAATATCATAGAATCTTTCAAGTGATTATGTAGCCTATTCAGCTACGGCATCGTCTTTTAAGCGACAGGTTATGACTTCGAATCTCACCTAGTCATTTTCTTTTCTTCCTCTGTTTCTCTCATTTGAATTTTCATTACTCGCGAAACTGTAAAAATTTCATGTCAGAGACGATGCAGTCAAATTACCTTTTAAATCAAACAGAACAGGGGTAACAATCTGTGTGAGCTGAATGTGACACTGTACCTGGTAAGCCCCGAAAACTCTTCATATCAAGTGCACAAAACACGTCCAGAATTGTCTCGTTTTGTTGCCCTTTGCCTTTGATAAACGACTTTTAGTTTGAGAATTTATATTACTTAATCCTCCAACTACACAAAGCTGCAGGATTTTGATTAATTTTTACTTGGAAAATATTAACATTTTAAAAAACAAAAGGAAGATGATAATTAACACTATAGTCGCGAAACTTTAATGATGGCAGAATGGCGTATACACAAAATATGTCAGCGATGCATTGTTTTACTTACACATGTTACAGGAGTCCCGTAAGTGACGTCATCGCGTATGAAGCCCGATTCTGAATTTTTTCGTCAAAGGTGACGAAAAACTCATTCTTCTTTTATCATTTTCTCGCAAACGGTGGGGTGTAGAGCAGAAAAGAAAAAAAACTTTTGCAAGTCAAATATTCCAAATATCATATTTATCATTAGATCCGACCCCCATGGCAGGACCACTTTAAAAGAAAAAATTCTTTTTTCTTTGAAAATGAATCACTATATCTTCTTTATTCTAAACAAGTTACATAACTTTTTAAAAATATTTCTTATTACTAGAAAAATAAATTGAACGAAAATATATTAGAAACTAACATGGCTTTGTTAACATGTTATCATACTGAATGAAGAAGTAGACTAGGTCAAGTCACTATTGAGCACAGAGGAAAAGCTTTTGGAATTTGATAGCATCTTGTAAGAATAACATCAGCATGGTTTTTCACCAATTTGTCTCATTGTCTTGTATCATATATGAATGGACGTCAAAATCCATGAAAATATTCCTTTAGCTTTCATTTTCAATATTTCTCCTGTTTTTAAATCTCAATACAATATTCAATGTCATTTTACTTTTCAGATTTTTGTGCAGATCAACCCAGGGCCAGAGAAAGGGTTAAAACACAGAAAGAGGAAAGGGAACAAAGCATTCGCACCAAAGTACTTGCCTTGGCCAAAACCAATAACAAACTTCCACGGTGGGTGGATTGTATAGAGAGTCTTAACTCTTTACAGGATTATTCCCATAAATTTTTTTAATCTTTTATAATTGAGGATATTAAAAGAAACAATTTTATTTCCTATACTCAATCATATACAAGATTATCATTCATGGGAATATTTCTTTTTAGAACAGTGTTAGCCATTTAAAAAAGGATTATGAACATGTAATGACAGCGTTATTTACTTCAAAATCTGTTCGAAAAGCTCGTTTTTTCAAATTTCAAAGATATATCATCCACAACAGATTTATAAACTTCATGCTTCCATATCCCACAAGTGACGTGAGGGCAAAGGTCACTTAAATATTCATATTGACCAGAAAATTGCTATACCATTTTATGCTGGATAAGCATTTTTTTGGGACTTCCCCCTAAAAATACGCCCTCACTCTTCAGTCCAGTGCTCCTTTCATTATTTGTCTTTGGCCATACCATATACCTCTTATTATCTTATGTAATTTCGTTGTAATCTGTCACAATTCTTTGAATAAGAGAGGCTTAATTTTCTCCCATTTCAAAACTAGATAAAATAGTTTGAATTTGAAGAGTTTGAACTTGTATTTTAACATGAAAACCTCCAGACTAAAATACTCGTTATTCTGTCTCTAACAAAGTTGTTGAATAGTGTCTACCATTGTTACCATTTGTCTGCCTCTACATTTGCCCATCCATCTACATAAGTTTGCCTTTCAAAGTGATTCCAGATGAATCTGCGTTAAGCTTTCAGTAGGATATTATGTAGATAATTTGATTTGTAACAGTGGCATGTCAAGTCATGTTTGTTTCTAATGTGGTTAATCAAATGAAACTTAAAGCGTGCTAATATCTTATTATTATGTCAAGTTATCTGGTAGACAGATTGAGAGAGCTGGTGTACAGTAAAGCATGGAGCTGTTAACTGTTTTAGTGATATCTCCATGAGTGAAGAAAGGGACAGCAAGTTGAGATGAGGTGGGAGATGTATTTTCAATTACAGTATATCCGTATATGAGTTGGGTTGGAAGGTGAGTGGAAAACTGTTAGGTGAAGGGAGGATGTTTTTAGATGAGAGGGTGTGTTTTAGAGTGGAAGGTGAGTTGTAGAGTGGATGGTGGGTTTGAGAGTGGACGGTAGGGTTTGAGAGTGGACGGTGGGGTTTTGGTAGATTCTAATTTTTCATGCAGTAAATTTTCATCAAGGATATATGTTAACTTCTTTCTTTAAGCACCAGTCAATGCAGTTTGATAGCTGAATGAAAGAATATTTGTAGCCAGTTTTTGGGTGTAAATTTACTCATTCTACAAAAATAAGCCTAAAATTTACAGAGAAATACAGAAAAACAATTAATAGATCAGTTTGGGTAATTCATAGACCTAAATGCTCCCAGTTTTAGGGAAACTGCTGTTGTGGTGCTTCAAACTACATCTTACAATTGGGTCTGTTTGTTTAAAATGTTTTCAGGAATGTTTAAGGTTATTTGGTTTTTAGAACATCTCATATCTTGTGATTTTCTCGAGTAGGGTACACAAGTATAATAAGATGTTCTCATACAATATTTGTGGATCAGAACCACAAAACGTCGTGGTTTTGCAACTTTTGCTGTTTTTTGGTACATTTTAATGTCGTCATCATTATCATCAGTAGCTTGTTAACGCACTGCTTCAGATCATTGATTGGAAAAATGGTCAAATTTTTAATTTCACATGAATTATATAGGAGTATATGAGATTTATGTATATTGGCGGTTGGTGGAGTGCGAACGCACCCGTTACACAGGCTCCTCCCTACTGGCCTGAGATATTTCATGTGGCGTATATGCCAGCGTTTTCTTGATGTGTCAAAAATGAATGGGTGTATGTTTTCAGGGGAGGAAGGGAGGGGATTTTCTAGTTTAATCTTGTCTCATCTATCCATTGTGTGAACACCTTTCCTTATTCATGTTATGCCGTATTATTAACCCTTTTTTTCCCCCTTTGAATAAATTGTGTTTTTCCGATAACTTGTTTTTCCACACAAAAATCCCTCGAAAGTCCTTTGATATATGTACACGCTTACAAATTATTGATTTGTTATAAAAAATTAGATAATTTGTAATTAATAACAATTAAAATTTATAATTACAAATTAAATGTTTTGTAGTTACAAATTTATAATTTGTAATTACAAATGAAATAATTTGTAATTAACAATTTGTAATTGCTTTGTCCCAAAGTAGTTCTGCGAATACAAATGATTTAATATTGATGAAAAGGAACGCTATTAAAAATGACATAAATAGGGATAATCTAATCTAAAGATTTTTGTTGAAGATGGATATTTAGCATCAATAGTGGAAATGGAAACTGTTAAGTGTTATACCTTTAATATTACGGGGAAAGGCCACAAATTTCACCTCCAGGTTTAAAGCTCACACCAGACACATTTTAAAAAGATTGTTTAGTAGAATGGGTAAATATATTTGCAGAAATTGTAGGACTTGGTAAGACAGCGTATATGTGAAAGGGGTCGTACGACCGCCTGAAATGTAGCAAAAGAGTCCGACCATGGATACATACGTACATTTAATTTGTTAACATTAAATCTACAGAGGCACCTCCCTATCATCGATCTTGAAATATGTCAAGTATGAGAACCCATCCGATTGCCCGGTTGCACGTGTTTTGTCAAAGAGAAGCGTAGACAGCAAGGGGCCCACCTTGTCATAAAGTATGGGGAATGAAGTGGGCAGGAGATGCCTTTTTTAAAGCTGGGGTGGACGGGAGCAGGAGATGCCTTTGTGAAATTTGAAAGTTGAAGGCGGACCGGGGCAGGAGGTGCGTTTATATATAAAAAGAAAATACAATATCCAACCACTCCTTATAGTAACTTTATTAAAAACTTTAAAAGCAATATATTTCAGTCATTCGACCTTCACCAGTTGAACAAATGCAATATAGTAATAAGACTATAATATATATATATATATATATATATATATATATATATATATATATATATATATATATATATATATATATATATATATATATATATATATATATATATATATATATATATATATATATATATATATATATATATATATATATATACATATATATATATATATATATATATATATATATATATATATATATATATATATATATATATATATATATATATATATATATATATATATATATATATATATATATATATATATATATATATATATATATATATATATATATATATATATATATATATATATATATATTATGTATATATATATATATATATATATATATATATATATATATATATATTTATATATATATATATATATATATATATATATATATTTATATGTATATATATATATATATAAATTGAATATGCAGAAAAAGAAAATACAATACTCCTTAGAGTAACTTTATTAAAAACTTTAAAAGCAAGACGTTTCGGTCATTCGACCTTCACCGGTTGAACAAATGCAATAAGTAATACTGTAATAAGACTATAATATATATATATATATATATATATATATATATATATATATATATATATATATATATATATATATATATATATATATATATATATATATATATATATATATATATATATATATATATATATATATATATATATATATATACATATATACATATATATAGATATATATATATATATATATATATATATATATATATATATATATATATATATATATATATATATATATATATATATATATTTATATATATATATATGTATATATTTATATGTATATATATATATATATATATATATATATATATATATATATATATATATATATATATATAAATATATATATATGTGTGTGTACATATATATTCATATATATATATATATATATATATATATATATATATATATATATATATATATATATATATATATATATATACACATATATATATATATATATATATATATATATATATATATATATATATATATATATATATATATATATATATATATATATATATATATATATATATATATGTATATATATATATATATATATATATATATATATATGTATGTATATATATATATATATATATATATATATATATATATGTATATATATATATATATATATATATATATATATATATATATATATGTATATATATATATATATATACATGTTTATCTTATATGAAAGAGGACTTTACTATACAAAACGGGGAAGAAAGCATTCAAAAATAGTATTTGAGCTGTCATTTTTTTCGTAATTATACATAAATTCTTCAAGCTTTGATAACTCGGAAACCACAGGTGCATTTTAGTGACGCAACAATAGGGTGGGTAAACCCCTCGGCGGGCCCGAGCAAAAATTGAGATTTAGGAGCCACGAGCCAAATGACACTGTGATATCAGCGGCGTAAGAAGATATTTGACATGGGACTAGATTTTTTTTGTCCCAACAAAACTACATAAAATGAGTCTCTTATCACGGTTCAAAAACTATTTGTAATGGAGTGATGAGGAGGGAAGGGAAGGAGGGGGAAAAGAAAGCAGGGGGGGGGGGAGGGGAAGGAGGGG